>JBAMCK010000695.1:0-41452 GCA_037075185.1 Drosophila pseudotalamancana | reverse complement strand
TTCGCTACAATTTTTATTTTTAGAACGGCGCGATTCTGATAAACAATGAGTTTTTTGGGCAATAGCAACACGGTGCACGTTGAAGTGCGTTTGCACCGCAGCGAGCAGTAAGTTGAAGTTATTAGGGATGCTATTGAACTTTGCCTAATTTTATTTTTACTCTTGATAGACGAATTCAAAACGCTTCAAACGGCACCTGATGACCTCACTTGAGACGCGTACTTAAAATCGCTTATTAAACGTTGCGATGGAATGTCTCGTTCACTGTGGACAGTCACATATCATCTGTTGAAAGTGTACTTCTGGAGAAGGATAACGGCGAAAATGGAAGCCTTAAACCAGATCATAATAGATTAAAATTTTGCTATCATTTTTACCATGACGCAGCGTACTGAGCTCCGTTCAAGCGGAGGACTTTTCGAGACGATGGTAGAGTGTTAATACTGATGGCCTCGACAGTGTGATATCTGCCGATTCATCTACTACTACCTGCTAAGCGAGTTTGGTGGTCTCTGGGATAATTTGATTTACGAGGAAGGATTAAAGGAAAAGGTATTATTTACTATATATACATAAATGTATGTGTTTGCATGTATTTATTTTTATTATGGCTCAGTTCCAGCTGTAAGTTCGCTCTGTCCGCCTTGAGTTTGCTCGCAACACAGTGTGACACTAATGTGATTGCCTGCAACCGTTGTGTTGCTTCTTGCACGGTCCTCCAGGAACTGGCAAGACCAGCCTGTGCAAGGCTCCTCGCCCAGAAGCTGGCCGTGAGGACTCTAAATAGCTTTTGCCTACACTCATCTTGTGTAAAAATCAACAGCTAGCAGATCTATTTTCTAAATGGTTCTCTGAGAGCGGCAAACTGGTTGCGCGTCTCTTTGGTAAAATCGGTAGAACTCGTAGCGGACAAAAACAATTTAGGTTCAGTGCTTATTGATGAGATTGGAATCTCTGGCGTACTGACAGCGGTTGCCATGAGCAGCAATGAGCCGCAGTATGCCATGCGTGAGTGGTTAATGCGGTGCTTACCCAGCTGGATAACCTAAAGTCTCGTCCAAATGTTTTGATTTTGGCCACTTCAAACTTAGCAAATAGCATTGATCTGGCGTTTTTGGATCGTGCAGATATACGCCAGTTTATAGGTCTGCCAGCTATATCAGCAATTGGTTCTATCTACAAGTCATTGATGCTGGCGGAATTGATGGCAAGAGGGATTGTAAGAACAGAGGATTTGGAAGGCAATCCAGAGGAGGACTCTGAAGATTTGCTAACTAATTCTTGCGGAGCGTAGTATTGGCTTGAGTGGACGCACATTACGTACAAATTCGGCCGCTTTTGGCCCACGCTTAGTCGCTACGAGCCGTGATGTGTTTGAGGTTAACAAAAAGATAAACTTATCGGATTTCCTAGACGCTATGCTACTAGCATTGGAACAGCTTCTGGCTGGAGCAGAAACACCCAGAAGTTAGAAAGAGACACTTACGCAAGAAAACGCATGACAAGTATTGAATTAAGCAAGCGACCATTACATAGCGTTCTTCCATTTGCTATAAAAAAAGCAAAAGTGAACAACGATGTGTCTATCCTCTTTCCTCATTTGCCAGAACTTTGATTTGACTGCTGCTTTTGATGCGGAAACAACCATAAAATCTTATTTGATTGCAATCAACTTCAGCCAACACACATATTCTCTATTGCCTTTGGTTGTAGCAGAAACTCATAAGGACATCGTTCCATATCACAGAAAAAATGTTATACCCTGGGTTAATACAATTATTCGTTAAACACGGATATGCAATGTTTTGGAGTTATGTTTCAGCTATTTAAATAAATGTCATTGATTCAAAAGGGGTATTGCTGAACGAAAGTTGTATGTTATACAAATTTCTGCGGTTTTTTAGAGTCCTTCGATGCACGGACTTGATTCCCACAGCTTGAAGGAAAACTTATCGATGCGACTGTACAACTTCAAACTGAATTGCGACTTGCGGTACATCAGCATATTTGTTTCAAATTGAAGTGCGCTCCGCTGAACACGTCGATCAAAATCGTTTCGTACCTGCGTAGATTCTGCACTAAAGGTGGCAATGGTGATGGTGTATCCCATATACATCAGCTCTCGATTTGGTCAGCGGCTCCACGAGTGTATTTGTTTTCGATGCGTTGCTGGAATGCGGTGGACACATCGCTGGATGATGCATTCTTCAAGTTGATCGTGTACTTGTTGATGAGATCATTGTAGATGCGCAACTCATCCGGCTTGGGAATGTGCTCATGGAAGCTGAAAAAAGTTTCATTGTTGTGTGGGTAGTTTAACGATGTTACAGCGCCGCCGGCTAATCGTTGTGGTGAGGACTTGTCCGATGACTCATTTTTATAATCTCCACCTGAATCCACATCTTTGGGATCTCTTGCAATTCACGTGTTAGTTGCTCCAATCGCTCGTGGTGTTCATTAATTTCATTTCCATGTTGTATTGATATGCCAAACTTTTTACTGTTATCCTCCAGCGCCGCTAAACTTCGCTCAACCACGTTGCGGGAGATGGTGCCTCGCCGATAATATCACTTGAGATCGTTTATCTTCACGTACTCGTGCTTGTCCGGGTTTGTTGGGACATGCGGACTTAGTAGCTTCAGCTCCCGTGCCATTTCGCGCATGAAACTGGGTGCGGTCAATAGACGGCAACCTCACTCCGAATCCTGCTCCACTGGGGAGAGCATGAGGCTCTGATGGCTTCTCAGCAGATATTGTCGGATGAATCCTCTCGTCTCTGTATACCCCGCAATCTCGGCGCTGTCAGTTGTGTTTGCTGCACAGTGATTGTTCATTTCGTACATAAATTTAAAATTAAAATTTCCACCAATTTAGGGTATTTTAAATGGATAGTTACAAACCGTGCAATGGTTCGTAGTATATTAGATGAAATACAATGTGTACAATTTCAATGAGCCTTCTAAGAAATTTGATTTTTATTTTTATTATTTATTTACTAAAAGAGAAGTTAAAATTTTAATTTATTTACATAACCCAATAAAATAAGAAAAAAATGAAATAACTTAAGAGCGAATGATTGGAAAGAAAGATAGGGAACATAGAATATACTAGAGACGAATGATAAGGTTTTTTTGCTTCACACTTAAATTTAAAGTGTGAAAGTCTTCTCTTGCTCAGACGCATAAGAATCGCAGAGAAGGGCTAACTAATAAGTTGGTGTGCAAAGGATTCATCGAGACGTCGCCTCATAGAGTATCTTCTCCTTTCTCCACTCGACATATGACGCGTGATTTGTTCTTACGTATTCACACAGATTCTATATGCTGCTTGCTGGAGGTCTGCATGAAACGGGTATTATTGATTGGTTGATTTGTTTGCCGATTGTGTACACTTGAATTTGCAGTACCCGTAAAGCATTTCAAAATATTTTATGGCCCGGCATTGGCGTGTCTGTCTTAGAGACGTTGGACAACAGTGCGTATGGCCAATATCTGGGCTCGGGAGATCCTTTGCATAAATTGCAAAGTAAATGTGGCGTCAAGATTACAATGCAAGACAGTCTAGAATCGAACAACAACTATTGATGCATACGTTTATTTATGTTTTGTTGGGCGTCTGTGTGTGTGGGGGGTGCGAGTGGGTGGCTACATTTCGAGCTGTGGTTCGATATTGTGTGAAGCCCATGGGCAGCGTTTCTGCGATTGCATTTCAACAATAGTGAAACTGCAAACTTGCTTTGTTATTCTCACAGCAATTGCTGTTGATACTAAAGCATTTAAAGTGTGTATATGTATCTGTGCATGTCTATGAATGGGTTACAAGGAACTCCTGCCGTAATGCAATTGTTCCATATTTATTGATTTTGGATCTCGTCTTGAATATGCTTTGAAGTAGCTGAGGCCTAATATTCGAATTTGAATTGCTGTAGTTTTTGATGCAATTTATGTTTGAAACGGAAGCATTGAAAATAACTGAAAATAATGGAAGTTTCGAACGTTTTCCACTTGACTTCAACAATAAAAATGGTTCGTTTTAGACAGAAAGTCCATAGAATATTCAATTAGTTACAATACTTCAAATGCGGGAATTATTTTGCTATCTAGTCAGACTCTAACTAAAGGAAGAGTAACTGAGGACTGAATGGAAAGCTAGCATTATGTTAGTAATACATTTAAAAAATTAATACGCTTTAAAAATTAATTTTTTTTGTTAAGGTGATAAAAATAAAGCTTATTCGTCGAATAGAAAATTAAAACATATATAATATATTTAATTTAGGTATATACATACGTATATTAAGTAGTACTATATTCAATAAATATAAATTTATTCTATATAATTATTTACTTAAATAAATGTATAAAAACGAGTTATTTTCATCGCATTAACTTGCAGTTTAAGATAAGACAAATATAAAACTTAAATTTCAACAAATGATTTGAATTCTATTTTATCTATTTAAAATTATTTCACTTTAATAGGGATTAAACACAGTTTTAAGATTTATCATTATTATTTTGTTGTCAAACTTTTGTTTTTGACTTTATGCTAAGCGATAAACTTTCAGTCTCAACTTTCATTTAATTAAAATTCGTGGCTGTGTTCGCGGACATCGTTTACCTGAGGTTAATACAAATTTCTTCGGGAAGGGGCTGTAAATTGTTTTAGTTTTTTATAAAACAGCCAAAGATATGCCCATATACCACATGTACGTACGTCTAATGAAAAACTTTTCAGTTATACATAAGTCATGAGAAATCGGTTGCAAAATTTTACGGAATGAAGTCGAAGTTCGTATTTAATTTTCTAAAATTTTCTATTCCACTAATTTTGATGAATTTACCATCGAAATTTTTATTCAATTCAATTCTAACATTAGTTTAAATAATTTATATTTGTATTGGATTTTCCATAGTTATTTTGTTATGTATATTTATATACGTATATACGTACATATATACGGGTATAGCATCTGATTGACTTAATTTAAATTTTTTGAGAATCGCGTGAAGGCGACACTTAGTTGCACTAATGTTGCAACTACAACATTATTTTACTTGGCATAACTCAAATAATCAGAATAAAGGATTTCTTACAATAGATATCTAATAACTGAAAGGAAGCTAATGTATAAATGCGCAACTCATTGCTGATGATTCGTCAATAATTCTCAATGTCAGAAGGTAACGAGCTCACAGGTCAAAAAGTTACAGAAAGATTCCTGCTGTATCGGATGGAAAAGCGATTGAATAGTAAATACTTCGCATTCAACAAGGATGTAAGTCAAAAGGTTTGTAACTGAAAACAACTCTACTTTGTTTGTATTTACAATATAAAATATGGATTTCTCTTTGTAAGCCCTACGTAATTTTTTTATATTTGTTTTATTTGATTTATTTTCTGTTGTTTGGGTGTACAAGAAACTATTAAAATCAATGTAAGAGCAAAAAGTTCTATTTTGAGCTCTAGATGCTTATCCTTTTTGGAAGTAACAGTAATTTGTAATACCGTACTTTCAAACAAAGTCAATTGTCCTTTTAAATGGAAATGTAAGTCTTCATTCCAAAAAAGTATTTTATGTTTATTTTATTTTATTTATAAAGTTTTTTTGGTTCATTAAATGTCGCTTGTTTACCAACACTATTAACGTAGTCACATACTCAATTAATTGTAGCTATGCAGAAACTATTTTAAATGAAGATAAGGTGCTTTTTAAATTTCCGTTAAGAGTTTTGTAGTTGAAGTCAGTAAAGGACATCAATTTGTTTGTTTACAAAACAATGACAAAACGGATTGGTAAATAATATAAGACTTATGATGGTTCCCTAACAAACATTTAAGCTTTAACTAAAAACTGCTTTGATCAAACTTTTCGTGCTGAGGGACTCTAATGGGACTTTACATTTTAAGCTGACTTGCTTGAGCTTTGAAGAAACATGCACAATAATCATATATGCTATGTGTATGTGTGTGTGTGTGTGTGTGTGTGTGTGTGTGTGAGTGTGAGTGTGTTGGTTATTTATGCTTAGAATGTGACTGGAAATAAGGAATGCAGCAAATGTGTTTACTCAAATGAAGTAAGTGAGAATTGACAAATGCAGTCATTGCGAATGGGGGAATGAGGGTTAGGAAACCTTGCCCGGAAGTCGCCTTAGCACTGGGTCAAGCTGACGAGCTTAAGGCATATGAAATGTTCTCTAAAATTGTCATAGTATATATATATATATGTGTGTGTACAAATAAAGTATGTATACACATGTGCTTTGTACACACCCGTATGTCAAATTCAATAAGTATGTGAGAAAATGACGTGCAGCTAGTTCGGCGCCAACGACTTTACTCGCATCGACTCGACTTGACAATACATATTGGTCTACTTGGCTGCCACCAATCCAGAGACGTTCACTTATAAAAATGTACGATTTTTCTTCATTTGATGAAATGAAATACACTTTCTCAACGACCAACACGATGCAACGGAACAAAGTTGGTTGCAATCGCAATTTTCTTGGCGCACAATGCGTCCTTCCATTGCCCATTGCCAGTTGCTAGTAGCCTGAATATTGACGTTTTTATAAGTCAATATATCCTCGGATTGCAGCAGCAGCAACAGCGCATCCAGCGTCTGTGTTATAAAAGGCACCACATTTGTAGCTGCTTACAGATTTGGGGCAACAAAAACTTTATCCATACATATTTAAACTTTTTGTATTCGGAATTAATTTATCTCTGCCCAATACGTCTACATAAATGAATATCATGAAAGCTTGCTTCTTCCTTTCGCATTGTTGCATCTTTGTGGCGTCGTATTAAATGTTGATTGCTTTTCACGTTCTGTTTTTTCTTTAGGAGATGGACAGCAGTCGATTACAGACACGAATACGATCCAAATTTGCGACGATCCGATTTGGCATCAATATTACTCTTTTTATCTGTTAAATATGTTATTATTTTAATAAGGATAATTTTTTTTCTTATGATAAAATATAAATAAAGCAAATGTATGGCAATATTGAATTAGTGAAAACTGTATCAAGTATTACTTTGTGTGAACTAATATTTAAATAAGCGCAGCAAAGTATGCTTCATTTTTCTTAGTTGATTAATATTATCCATACGTCTCAGGTCCCACAGTTCGTTAAGCGCAACGCGCAATTCAAATTGGAATATTTAATAAAATGTAAATATTTAAAATATTTGGCATTTCTTAATCGAAAATATTTGTAGTTTAGTTACAATAGTTTGAAAAGTTGAATATTTTAAAGATATTACCTTAACGTTTTAAATAAATTTGTATAATTTCATTATATTCATCTATCAATAACTTCAAAGCTTAATCCATCAACATATTCCCGTTAGCTCACACATTTCTGATTATATTTCTAAATGTAGATATTTATAGAAAAATGCTTCTCAATGTAGATTAACAGCGATGTCGTGGTTGTTGCGTTGACTCCTGACTCTAATACAGCGCGGAATGTGGATCGACCGTGTTGGCCAACCCCACTTGCAACGCCTGAGCCCGACAGTAAGGGCTTAAGACTAAAGACCAGCTCAGAAGCACACCTGGCCAACTGCTGTTGCCACTTGCCGGTCGCAATTACTTTGATTAATAGCGGTTTGCCATCCAATGGAAATGCGCTTGTGGTTTGCCTCCCATCGGACAGTCAAGTTATGTTGTGAATGAATTGAAATGGGGTTTGGGTTTCGGGTTGCAGATGGTTTTGTTGTTGGAGTGGGGTTGGAGTTGGGGTTGACCGGCGGGTAAAACTTTTTACAACTTTGCAAATGAAAACTGCAAATACAAATGAAATTAGTCGAAACTATTTGGCCATACGCCATGCTGCACGTTGGCGAGGGACACGTTGAAGTCAAGTTCGTGACGCGCGTATTTCTAATTAGATTAGGTGCGCCTACCAGTCAACTGGCCGGCCACGCCCACTTGTCGAGTTATACGCTGGGGCATTGCGAGCGTCGTGATTGCCATTTGGTTGTGCGAGCGTGCCGCATTCTTGTTCTTGCCACTTTTTTACAAAATTTTAATTGAAAAAATTCTTCAATTTTGCCATCTATCTAACTGTGTGGCACCTCCCCCAAAGCTAGAGCCAGAACCAGAGCCAGACAGCCGTAGAAATGTAATTAGCCACGTTCAGAGGCTTCACTTTTTTCTCTCTTCTGTTTCGTTCGTTTTTCAACTCAATGTGAGACCGTTATGACAACTTTTCAATTTTACAGTCATAAAAATGCAATTTGCCAGCCAATTTTGCAATTAATTTTAAGTGTTGCATAAGCCCAGGCGCCGCGCCTAAATGCCAATCGCCCGTCGGTCTGTCTCTCTATCTGTGTGGAGAGTATTATTACGACAAGCTTAATTAAAATGGCGGCAAGTGCTTAATGAAGAACTGTGCAAATGATGCGCTGACCAATGGAAAAGCTTCACTCCGCTAATTTTAGTCCAACACCAAAGATTTGTCTTGCATTTCACGCGCGTTTTGTGCAAACGAAATGGCGTTAATTAATCATAGCCTTTGTGGTTTCTTAGTCCCCGTTCTCTTCCATCAGTCCAATGCCGTTCCATCTCTTTCCTTTCCCACTGGCACAGTGGGCGGTAATAACACTTTTTACATTAATTAATTTTGTTACTGTGGAAGGTATTTAAAAATATTGTACATTTTTTTAACCAACATTCATAACCATAACATGCGGTGGGATTTAAAGGTACGAAAGTGATTTATAATTTATTGCAGTATTGCAGAAATTTCCCAGATATTCAACCGTCTTTGTTTGCTTACATAGCCTCAAAACTATGTCAAAATCACCAGCAACACAGTTTATAAACCCTGAACCCATTAAAAAATGTGTTAATAGGGTAAATTGTTTATGTCAAAATGTATGTAACAGGCAAAAAGGAGACGTGGCGCGATCCCATAAATTATATATATTCTTATTTAGTGTGAACAGCCGAGTCGATTGAGCCGTGTCTGTCTGTCTGTCTGTGCATCCGTCTGTCCTTATGTGCGAACTTGCAGATCAAAGATAAAAGCTGGAGATTTAAAATTTTGTATGTGGGTTCTCCTATAGCACGCGCATATCCAGTTTCGACTATCGATAATTGTTTCTGTTTTCTTGTTATCGATAACACATTTTTGTTTGTCGACCGGAACTCCTACATCTTAAAAGTTAGAAGTATCCAACTTACTATATTTACATATTCTGCTAGAGGAGATACACGTTAAGGATACTTCGAATTTTAAATTTCTTCCCGTCTAGAGTTTTCTTACTTGTTAAAATTGAATACGTAAACTTTTGACTACAAAGAGTTGAAATTCTATCCACAGTCCCACCTTCCATAAGCCAAAGCAAAATCAGCGTTGGATTTTCACTACTCATTATGACCAAAGGACGCAGTTTTCTTTTTCATTTTTTTTTTACAATCGATAGCCTTAGCGTTCCGCTTGGGGCGATGGCATCGAGCTGGTTGGTTAATTTAATTAGAAGCTGCAACTGTTGGAGAGTTAGCGTAAATGATTGCCTTGGCATGATTTGGCCGTTTCCGTATTCCGTATTCCGTATTTCGTATCCGGATTCGCGTATGTCCTGTCATTTGCACATGCTCCCTGCTACACACACTCGCCGACAATGACAAAAAGCTTACAGTTATGTCATGCTGCACACACCCATAAAACCTACCGTCCGCAAATTCATTCTACTGGGCGTACATGGTTCGGAGCAAGGCAAAAAACTTGTAGGACAGCTGCAGCAGCTGCAAAGCATACGCAGGATAACAGGAGCTGAAGGATGTTGGATTTGGATTAACTTACATCCGTTACGGTCACCAGCGAAACGTTTAGAAAGTTTGTTGCCTTAAGGTAGCTGGGTCGCTGGGCACGCTGGATGATCATCAGCATGAGCTTCCGATAGCGCAAATCCCCAAAAAACCAGTTGTGATTATAAACCGCTTGGCCGATGAGCTCGCTCTGCGGGATGAGCCCAAATTAGCTTGAATCGTTAGCCATTGGGAGTACTCACGGAATTGATCAGGCGCTGGGCGTAGATGCCGATCATAAAGACCTGGACCATGGCACAGAAGAGAAAGAGGAACAGCATTACCAGATTATCGATGTTGCCACCAATGGTCATCTGGAAGATTACAAAGCAGATGATGAAGGTGGAGCTTGCAAAGTTGCAAAACAGCGAGACACCAAAGATCTCATTAATGTCCTGGCATAGCTGCAGTAGACGCTGGTGGTAGCTGACGCTGGCCTGCAGAAAAGCCAAATCTTGTCTACTTGGCAATCCTTCCACCACATGCTCCTCGATCTGTGCACCGAGTCGTTCGAAGTGCATGATCAGCAGTGTGACCAGAGCACACATGAACATGTCCGCCGCCAGCTGGCCAGAGAGGCATGCCTGGCCGCCCAGATTCTGTGAAATGTACATAACATAGTAGGTCCAATTGTGCTTCCAATCCCACGGAGTCCAGCAATAGTAGGGCAACATTCGCTCAAAGCGGCGTATGCCCAGCCAGAAATCACAGACCAAATAGTAAATGGCCCAGTAAAGATTGTAGGTCCAGATGAGCACGAGGTGCATTCCAAAATAGAATACACTGACGCGTCTGTATCTCCTGAGATACTCATCCGTCTTGTATTTCATTTGCTGGCCAACGGTAACCGGATGCAGTTGCTGCAGCAGCCGGACAACCTGCGTGATATGCTTCCGCTTGCTCCAGATATGACGAATCTTCAGATCGCCGATTATAACAAATCCAATGAAGGATAGATTCATTGTGGCTTCTAGGAAATTGTTGCCACTGCTAAAAGCCAGGAATACATAGATCAATTCCGAGATCAGCACCAGGTTAAGGTTAACCATCTGGAATATAAAGTAACAGCGCAATAAGGTGCTATGTTTGGACGGCTTGCTCTTAGGAAAGGTTTCATCGGAGTTCCTATCGTAGGCCTCCATGCCGATGGATAAGTAAAACATATCCACATAATGGAAAAACCTATACAACGGAATAGTTTTTCCGACTTCCTTTTCCTCAGTGGTCACCGTGCGATTCGTTAATTTCCAGAACATTTCTGTATCGTAACCCGTTGAGTCCTCCTTGTGCCTAACGCAGATTGAGGCGCTTTTATAGTCCCAACGACGACTTGATAATTGCCAGTTGGAGCAGTGCCACGCCCACTTGATTAGCCTGCTTAGAAATCTCTCAATTAGCATTGTCCTGAGAACAGAAACAGTTGTCTCCAGCCATGTGGGCGTGTCTAATTGCGCCTAAGTCGAAATAAATGAGCCCAAGCAAATCGATGACATCCTCAATTAGTTAAGTGAACGACAATAGTCGCGGCCACATATATCAGCAATTAATCGGAACAAAGGACTTGGCCACGAGAAGATAACGTGGCTTTAATAATACCCTTATTGTTTGTGTCTAAATCTATATATCTATATCTATATCTATATCTATATCTATATCTATATCTATATCTATATCTATATCTATATCTATATCTATATCTATATCTATATCTATATCTATATCTATATCTATATCTATATCTATATCTATATCTATATCTATATCTATATCTATATCTATATCTATATCTATATCTATATCTATATCTATATCTATATCTATATCTATATCTATATCTATATCTATATCTATATCTATATCTATATCTATATCTATATCTATATCTATATCTATATCTATATCTATATCTATATCTATATCTATATCTATATCTATATCTATATCTATATCTATATCTATATCTATATCTATATCTATATCTATATCTATATCTATATCTATATCTATATCTATATCTATTGAGTTATCTATATCTATAAATTACTTTTTATTTTTAAATCTCTATTTTCATCTGAACGTTTAGCAGCTGACTTTTTATTAGGTCAGCTCTGTCAAGTTAAGACATGCTTTCCACTTTCCACTTGCTAAGACCTTTTCCATTTGCTTTTTATTGCATCTAAGGTTTATTTCCTGAGCTGAGCAACAAGAAATATTTTGAGCAACAGCATTGTCCTGTCAGTTATCTGAGTATCTGTTTGTGCAGTTGCTGTGTGACAGCATTAAATGTGACTTGCCTTGGCACACAATTGTATCTAGCAGATACTTTCGACTGTGCGCCTCCATCTGCTCCACTCCAAAGCCAAATCCAAAGCCTGTTTCCTTGTGCTTTGTTTTTTTTTTGTGCTCAACTACGACTATCCATATTTGTTTCAGTGTAAGTGACAGTCATATGAGTTGGCTGCTGTTTTCTGCATGTAAAAGTCTTTTGCTTTGACACTCTTTTTCTTGTTTGTACACCCCGCATCCATTAGATGGTTATATGGGAGAAGAAAATGTATCTCAGCCATAACAGCTTGGAATTGAAAATGGTGTTGAAAAGAGGTAAAAGAAAATTACTTTTCTATTAGCAGGTACCGTCTGTCAAGAGCTAATCGCTTTGCTACCCCAATTTTTTTTAAATTACTAGCAGAAAGTTCAGGCGTCGGATTCGGTAGGATTTCCTATCGATTTACTATTATTAATATTGCTTTGTAATCGTTTTGGTATCGCTTTTCTTATTTTTTTTTTTTGATTTCGTTTTGTTGTTGCTTTGTCATCGTTTTGTAATCGATTTGCTATCAGCCTCATATTTTTTATTTGCTAACAGTTTGTTATATATCGCTTTGTAATCGTTTGCTTTCGATTTGTATCGCTTTGTTATCGTTGGCACAGGACAAAGAACGTTATCGGATTGCTATAGCATTTTTATGTTAAATCTTAAAAAGACTTCAGGTTCTTTAAGTGGTTATTTATAAATATTTGTTTGCGCTTCACTATCTCTCCCAAAATAAATCACATCATTTACACAGATTCAAAAAAATTGTATTAAATCTATTTAAGTAAATGTCCCTGCGATTTGTGAAAATTGACCTCAATTCTGTGGGTTTCATAAAATAATTTACATGTACATTTAAAATGCTTATGCGAATACGTGTGTGTGTGTGTGGATGTGTGGGTGTGTGGGAAATGGACATTTATTAGAGCGTCGTTAATGAAGTGCATTTGTATTTATATTACCGCATTGTCATTCCAGATTTATTTTCATATGCAATTAGCATTTTATATTCATTTCAGGACGTGCCATTTCTCATTTCCACTTTCCCATTTCCCATTTCCCATTTCTCGTGTGCCGCAGTTCGGAGTTAAATGGGTTTGCGATGTCAAACCAAGGTTAATTAATCAAAATGTTGGCTCTTCTCTGGCAACTATCTAAATAATTACTGCAATCTCGGCAATTTGTAACGCTTTAAAGTTTCGCTCTTGCTGATTTATTAACTATTTTCAAATGTATCTTTAAATAAATTTATGTGTATATAAATATAAAACCATTTGTCTTAATTGACTGACTAATCAGAGCACAACTAAAATTTAATACCTGCTACAAATGGGTGTTAAAATGATGAATGGCTACTATTCGGCTTTGCCCGTCAATCACTTTTACACCCATATAGTAGGTGATGAATGATCACCTACTTGAGGTTTAGCTAAATGATCTGCCATATTCTAGGTGATAACTAACTTTAATAAACAGATGGGAGATCTCAACGGAACTATTTTAAATAATAAATTAAATAATATTCCAAGATTTAAGAATTCAGCAGAGAAACCTTGCAATATAACTTACCACTCTACTTCTAATATGTTCCTCATAAATGGCAAACATATATATTCTCGATCATGTTAACTCAGGCAGTTATCTATAATGAGCGAATTAAGCTTTATCTTAGGCAAGACATGGATGGCGGAACCTACTTACTGAATACTATTTTCATCTTGCACAAAAACAAAGCAATTACCTATAACCCACAAAAAAAAAGGAAACACACACACTTCGGTGAGTTAGATACATGTGTATGTGTATGTGTATGTGTATGTATGGAGAAACGAATACGAACATGTGACTTGTTTCATAGTATTATCAAAAACATTTCCACAAACTTATGACAGGAGGCGGGCGGGGGACAGGACATGCGAAGAGGAAAGGGATGGCAAGGATACGGAAATATGCTTGTTTTGGCTGCTGGCAATTTTGAATGTATGCCAAATTTTGTTGCTGTTGGTTTTGCTGTAATTGTTACACCAAACAGTGAAATGTGCAATGATAACGCCGCAGTGTCTGTGCTTGTTCCACATTTTCGGCAATAGCGCACATGCATAGTAATAAATGCACGGGTATTAGTGCTGGGCCACCTCCTATCTGCCCAGCGCCAGAATCAGCTGGCATTGGGCCATTTTTGTTGGGCTGTTGCTGGTGTAGCCTTTAAGCTGTCTATGTGGTCTTTAATTAACTGGAAAATATAAACGCTTACTCAACAATTCTAATTCGTTTGAAAATGTTCGAATTACTGGCTGTCAAGTCCACATTAATACTCATTCATAATATTTATACAGACAACGCTTTGAATATGGAAATAGAGAGAAGGCATGTTTGACCCTTTGAGGTAAATTAATCTTAAATCTTTAAAGAGCTACAGACCATAAATAACTATTTCCATTACCTATTCAATAAAAATCTATTTTGAGATGGACCCGATATAATTATTTATTGCCTTTAATAAAGTATATTACAAGTTGCAAATTATTCACACATCTGAAGAGCCAATTAAAGGAATATTTTAAAATTTGAAAGTTGTTTTAAATTTGACATTCAGGCAGTTAATTAACAAATTACTTTAAAATAAAACAATTTATACTACAAATTCATATGTATGCTATTTGGTATTCTATCTCCTTTTCAGCTAATTTTCAAACTGTCATTTAAAATAATAACTATTGAAATTGTTGGGAGTTATTGTAAAACTTTCTTTAATTAAATTATCAATATTCTCTTTGGTCCAAACTGTCAAAAACAGAAATTTGTGAATATAAAATTATACAAAATGTAAACGTTTAAGCTTGGTAAAAAAAATATGCAAAATTTGCAAAATGATTTGCTAAACAAAATTGTGGATGTAGGAAACTGTTGCATACCCTGAGGCGCGGACAACTCCGTTCTTTCCCCCAATTGATTTACGTCGCTTATTGCATAATTACAATTGAAAACACAGTTTTGTTGCATGCAGCCAACTTTTGAAACACACAGCCCCCATACACACACACACACACACATATATACTCACCTATAATTGGTGCAGTTCTTTTTTTAGCATAAGAGTCGGCAACACCTGCACAAAGTCTGATTTAACAGTTCGTGCACGAACACGAAACCCATTTGCTAGTTATGCCACAGGGGGCGTGGCTGGTTGTTTTTGTTAAGCGAAAAAGAGCAGAAGCCAAAGTTTTGCATTCGCACTTTATTGGTATTTTACGTGGCACAAACAAAAAAAAAAACAGCTCGCTTTTAGCACCCAATTTTAAATGCATTTTTCTGGTACTTTGCTCATTTCGTTAATATTTGCAATATGTTGTGGAAATCATAGACCAAGACCAGGGAGTTGATTTGTTTTATATGCAGAGTGAGGGCGTTTAACTTCCTACATCGCCTTTCCGCTGTTTGCTTCCTTTAAGGCATAACGATGGCTTGCAAATTTTCTCCATCGAAGGTGAATGGAAACTAGGCCAAGTTGCAAGTTTTGTGGCTGCTTTAGGGGCTGTTGTCTATTTGACATAATTTCTTCAATTCTCAATGCTTTTATTCGACCATGCTTTACGACTGTTATGTCGGCTTTTTAAATAGTTATTAAAGTCATATACCCACGAGGGGCATTCCTACATAACAAATAATAGCACTCAGTAAATGTTTAATGCACATTAAGTCTCTGCTTCTATATTAAAATGTAGCTCAGGTTTCTGTATCTTAACTAATTTGCTTTCTAATTTCTTTAAGTCTTTAAATTTTATCTTTGTACTTCAAAAACAACATTTACTTCTAAATTAGAGCAGAAGAGGAAAATGTCGTTGGGTCTTTAATGTGAACTTAAGTATTCCAACCCATTTTAATAGTAATGCAAACCAAGCAAATTACCATAAATTATTTTGTTTTAAATGAAAGCAGATCGATTGAATACCCTATAGATAAGCATGTTAATCAGATAAACCTGCCATTCAATTGGAGTACTAGTACTAGTACTTCTAGTACTATTTAACAATTCTGTTAAATACAGGGTATTTCAACACTCATTGCATAATATTATGTGTGTATCTATATGTATGTGTGTCCGGAAGACTTTGTCTCCACTCACCACACAATATAAATAAATAAATAAGCACACAGGCAATTTCTTGGGGCTTTCGAGCTCAACAAATGCAATTTAAATGCAATTGATATACATTTATATTATATATTAAATTGCTTGGTAATTAAGGACATTCTACACTGAGATCAAAAACCAATATTGTTAACAAATAAAGTGAACAAATAATAGTGCTTAGAAAATAAAAAAATAATACTTTATTTAATTTATTTGAGGCTGTCATGGCTTAAACTTTTTGAGAGTTATAATAATTCATTTATCTTATTTATTTTAAATTTAGAAAATTTTAGTTTCAATACAATTATAGTAAATAATTCAAGTGACTTTACTTTATGTTACTTAAAATATAATTTAATATTGTTATAACTTAATGCACTACTTTTTCTTACCGTGCACAGCTTAGCTGTTGCAGAGTGGACATAAGTATTGTCCAAACGAGTGTGTGTGAAATTTATTGAAGTTAATAATTGTTTCAATCGTCATTATCGATGTGCAGCTTTTTGGTTTGACCTAAATAAGTTGTCCTTGGACAAGGGACACTAATAATGAATATAGAAGGACATCAATGTCCTGTTTAGATATGCGAATGCCAATGCGAATGCAATGCAATGCAATGCAATGTGTCTCTATTTAGAGAAATGTGGTCTCTTACCTATTGATGCATAAATGGATGCCACAATGACATCTCTGTACTGTCCTACATTGAAGTCTTCCACTAAAAGGATATTTCGTAAATATTTTATTGGCATTTTGGTGTGCTGCATAATTATATCTGAGGTTAAAAGTTAATGAATTGCACTTTGATGGATTGATTGGCACCAGCATAATAAACATTGTTTATTCACATTTTTAACCTGTATTCATTGAAGGTTAAGGCATTAAGTCAAATTTCATAATTGATGGAAGTGTTTAAATTTAGTTTTCTATAAATAAATTATTTAAATCTTTATTTTATTTTTTGTGTGTAATTTATTTTGCATCATGTTACATTATATTATGCATTTCAAATGTCATACGATATTTTCGATGTATGATGGATGATGATTGATTGATTAGTTTGTATCCCATGCCACATTTTTTCACAGATGTCTTAAAGAATTTTTATAAAAAAAAAAAACATTCACCTATTAAAATTACTTTTTTATTTATAAACATTACTTCTATTCAACCAACATGCAACAAACCAATTCAAATACATAATTCAATGTGAGCATTTCCTTAAATTCAACTGCCAAATTTACACACATTTTAAATGCAGAAGCTTAAACACTGTATTAATGGCCCAAACATTACAAGCACGAGTTGTAAACAATTGGAATGTTAGTTTCAGTTATTTGATTAAGCAGCACGTTCGTTACCTGAATTTAACTCCTTCAAGTATTACTTTGTGTCTTATATTTGCCAGCGAAATATTGGTCTATTTGATGAGAAGATGCGCCAATGTTGTTGTCATTACTATTAGTGTCAGTCGGGCACACCTGCTAACCAGCTGATAAGATGTTCAGCTTAAGCTGGGAAATGTTCCTTGCAACCCATTGCATGTCCTTTGTGCCGATAAGGCTATGCATTTCAACTCAATTGAATGCATTTGTCATAATTGGTGCCAGAGTGCTTGTTTGTGCAGCTCCCTCTTTCTCTCTCTACCTTGCCCCTCCTGCTCTCCCTTTCGCTGTGACTTTGCCGATGCGTGTGCATTGATTATGTCGGCAGGTGCAAGTGTTACCTGAGCTGAAAACACACACACACACCCACACAGAGAGAGAGATTAATCGATTCAGTTGCCTGACGGTTACATTCCAGAGCATGCATTAAAGTTACATTTGCTGCAAGACACGCCGCTTGCCCCTCGGACTGAGCTACTTTCGATCCAGGACTTCGATATGGCTGCTTTTGTCACGTTCTTGACTTGTTCTTCAATTTGGCGCATTCGCACTGAAAGCTGTCGTCATATGCTCCTTACGGTGTGAGCCATGTGCGTCAGCCTGGCTGACACTCTGTCAATGTGTGTGTGTGTGTGTGTGTGCGTGTGTCTGAAGGGTCGCAGCCGATGTGTTTGTCATCGGCAGACCACATTTTTAATATGCGCATAAATTGGCTGACATTGATGGATCCTAATATAGTTGCTTCTCTAACGTCATCAGCATCGGCAGCAACAGCAGCAGCAGCAGCAGCTCTGCCATTGAGATTGATCCAATCCATAGACTTTAGCCCCCGCCACGCCCAGCACTTGCTTGTTGTTGCATCTGTAATGTGCAATGAATTCGTAAGCAAGTCATGAATATCGAGCACGTGAGCTCGACGCAACGCGGATTCCACGCATTAAATATATACGTCTAATTTACTTTAAGTGAGGCAGTGAATCATTTCTATTTATATAAATAAAATAAATTGTAAAATAAAATTAATTGCAAATAAATATTTATAAATATTTACTTACGTTTGATATCATTATACTTGTTGACTTTTTGGAATCATTATACTTAAAATGTTTGCTTCAGCTGATCATCAAATATCTTTAAAGACTGACTCAGTATTATAAAATTTCTGATTCTAGATGGGAATATCTTACTGTGTGAGTCACATTGAGCTTTTGAATATCTCTTCCTGGGATCAAAAATAGGAATCTATAGCTGGTGAGAGAAATATAGCCTATGGTCATGGGTATACTTATAATATATAATATAGTAATTATAAAATGCTCTGTAGCACGTTGTAAAAAAGTTATCTAATCTAAGTTTTTGTCTTATTGAGTCTTCATTAGATTTATTTATTTATTCGTATGTTTTATGAAGAGAAAATTGAATAAAATAAATTAAAATAAAATTTCATAAAAGTAATACGAAAGTCTTCACGTAAGTAGATGTATGTATGAAAGTATATAATGAATGGGATATAGCTGACCAAATTATAGCCCGGATTTGAAACCCAGTCCTAGTTCTTATTTATAAATATTTATATATTGCAGAGTTAACTTTGCAACTTAAAGAATTTTATTTGAATTATTAATTAAAAAATATAAATATTTGTTGCAGTTGTAGAGATCAAATATCTAAATATAAGAATATTTTAATTATTGTATTTTATTTGTTTTACTCACTCTCTCATGTCAAAAAATTAAATATATATTTTGTTATGTTCTCAAACATGTGAGAAACACAGAACATATTGATGATGATTTTTTACGCCAAGCAAAATTATGATTGAGAAACATGACGGAAAATGTGGAAAATCCGTGGCAATCCTTAAGAAATGTCACCTTAAATCGTAATAAGCATAAGAGCTGCGGAATAAATGAGGATTTACATGGGTTGGGAGCATAAATCGGGTAAACATTGGTAGGCAGTTATTAGGTATAAGAGCTGCACAGCTGCCGCATGGTACTTAATTTTTTACAATGCGGTACACTTAACGTTAACAGCTATCTTTTATGGCATACTTGAATACGATGGGAAAGGGGGAGGGGGAGGAGTTGGTACTTAAAGTCTGTTGGCCTAAGCGGCTTAGACACGGTTCATGCCCGGGCGACACCTATCATACCGAAAAACTTTGGCTGCAGATGTTTAAAGAGATCCATTGTTTGGGTTCCCGAATTCTCGAGAAGGTGAGGTGAGGTGAGGTAGGGGACGCAGATAACGTCGAGGCGTGACATTTCGAGCGTGAATTGTAAACTTTTGATTGGATTGTGCACCAAGTGGTGTGTTCTATGAGTGCGTCACACGCGTCGTATACGCAACGTGTGTTAAATTATTGGGAAAACAGCTGCCGACGCGGCGAGACGGGACTCGTTGCTTTGTGGGCCCTGCCACAACTCATTAAAAAGTTTTCTTTTTAAAACTGTTTTGATTTGGTTTCTGCCGCCGGCTGCTGCAGCTGCTCATGAGTGTAACAGCGATTTTTTCGCAACGCTTTAATTAAGCAATCGCCGCTGCGAATTCATCTAAAAATAAGTCATAGTTGGAAAAGCGCGCCTGTCAGCTGGGCCAAACGCGAAATCAATCAACATCAGCTCAAAAAAAAAAAAAAAAACTCTTTTTGCCACCCATGAAAACTCATTTTCATTACCGCCAGCCCCATGGCCATGTCATGTTGTGGCCCTGTTCGTAATATTCTATCGCTTTGTGTCTGTTATACCCTTTCATTGGATGCTTTAATTATGTTGTGAATTGTGAAGCCTTGCAGACAGCATAAAAATGATTGGACGTTAAATTTCTTGTAAAATGTTGACTCACAGACTATAAAATTTCTAAATTATACTTGTATTTCTTCTTTGAAGTAAGTGTATTTAAGCATCGGCTCATCAAATATAACACATTTATTTCTTGGTTTTTGGTAAGACTCAAACATTATATAGGATTTATTTGTTGTGTTTGCGTTTTGCTCCTTTGCCTTTCTATTTCTGCTTAATGGAAATGGATTTAAGCTATTCGAGGTCTGAGTTGCAGCATTGCGTAAACAATTTCTATGCTGGGAAATCAAAAAACAATTTGCTCCACGTTCGAGTCGTAAAAGTGAAAGAAAAATATATTTTTTTTTCCATATATGCAATCCAATAAAAAAAAAAAAAAAATTATAAAAATACGATCAACTGGCCACAAATTTATGCATGAAAATTGTATTCTACATTTTTCTGACATTATATTTCATTTAGCTAACGGATACCATACTAATTGTGTGACAGGAAGTTTAATTTCGAATGTATGCGAGAATTTGTTAGCACAGCTTTTTATGTACAAACGCAGCAGCAACAAAAACATTAAACTGAAAGCTACAATGCTACGCAAAAATGATTTTCTAATTTCCACATGCTATGCAGAACGAGTAAAAAAAGAAAAAAATCGGAATTGCAGCAGCAGCGAAATACTTGAACAGGACAACAATCAAACGGAAAATCATATGAAAAGGGTCGGCGATGGAGCGAGCGGGAAATGAAAATCATCAGTTGTAATTTACAAGCAAACACAGACATACACACACATACATAATAATGCACATGCTAATATACACAAAGGGTCAGCAGCAGCAAAAAAAAAAACAAATATAGTAAATAAATGTTGTCAGTTATTTTTGGCGCTCAAAAGCATGCTACAAAAAGTAACGTGGGCTACAAACGATTCGCAGTACACACACAGAGTCATACACGCAAAGTTCCTATGAATATTGTGAAAGTGTGTGTAAGTTGGTGCATAGTTTTTATTTTATACCCTAGTATTTTTTGTACTTTGGAATATGCATATGAAGTGGAATTAAATATTTATGCTACATTATGTATTCGCATTAGGAAAAAACTAAATTAATACTAATGAATGTCAATCCAAATTTGTTGTCTCGGAATGTTAAAATAGAGTGGATGCCTGATGGATTAATCTCTTAATAAATTAATCCACTTACAAAATTTTTTGAATATGAAAAATTCAATATTAAATTGAATATATAACGGAAATTAAACAAACTAAATTTTATAGATTAATGTCTTATTAGATTAATCCATTTATAAATTTGGTTGAATGTAAAGAATTAAATATTGGATTGAATATACAAAACAAATTAAGCTGACAAAATTTTATTATTCGCAACAAACTCTTTTTTAAAGACAAAAAACAGGGTATAACACAATCATTGAGCTCTTCACTCTGATTCTTTTTTCAATTTCAATAGATTTTTTCTAGCTTTTTGAACAGGTTCTATAAACTGCAGGCAAGCAAAGGGTTTGGGAGCGAGCCGCCTTTTATTTTCGATTTTGCGTCAATTTCAGTAGCCTGTCTGGCTGCAGTCACGTGCGCGTGATCATAATAAAATGGAAGTTGACAACAGCCATAAAAAGCAGCCGACACAGCGGGCCAGGGAGGCGATACGGCGATTGCAATGGCACTACAATTCCAGTGAATCGATGACCCTAAAATTCGTGTTGCAGCAGCAGCAGTAGCAGCAGCAGCAGCAGCAGCAGCAGCAGCAATTGGCATTAGCATCAATGCGCGTAAACAACAAATTGCTGAACTCGCTGGCACCTCCGTTGGGCAGGATGTTCCCACAGTGTGTGTGTGTGTGTGCACAGAAGCATTATTCCGCCGGAAGTTGTGTGTGTGTGTGTGTGTATGGGGTGTCTCATGCTGTTCAATGGCAAATTAAGTGGACATGCAACTGTAAAGTTTGCAATTTATAAGCACTTGAACCAGTTAAAGCTAATTTGCATGCAGGTCTCTTAACATAGGCCCTATTAAAGGGCTGTGACCAAAAAGCTGAGGCCCAAATGTCTGTAAAAAATGTTATTTTTGGACTGCATAGTCGAAACAGCAGCACGTTGCAACAATATTGACAGAGACAATGCCATAAAGCATGCACTGAATGTCTGTCTGTGTGCTTGTGTGTGTGTGTGAATGCAAACAATTGCAACAACAGGCATAACATGCGGAAAAGTGTCACTGTTTTCTTGGCAACAGGCGGCAACATCCAAGCACACAAACACACACACACACACATGCACACAAACAAGCATACACCCTCGACTAGTTGCATAAACACTTATAGAGCCATTTCAGCATAGTCATCTAAAAGCCGTACCATTCATTCCACACACAAGCACACAATCACACACACGCTGAAGAGCCGCTTGCTCATACGCTATGGCCGCTAATGTATCTGTTTTGTATGTCCTAACGGGACCAAAGCAAGGACGAGACATTACGAGTGTAGTGTCCCAGTACTTGCAGCGTTAACGACTGAATTGCTGAGCCTTTTAACCAGCGAGCGTTCAGCACAGTGTGTTTTTTAACCCACTTTTCAATAAGCAAAAAATATATTGCTGAATATTGAATACTCTTGTAAATGGATATTACTGTAAAAGAATTTAAAGTGAGCATATATTTTGCTAATAGAAGTCGCGCGGCAACACATCACCTCTACTCAAGCGCTCGATCGAGACTGATTCTACGTTCACTTTTTGCCTGTGAAGTGAACAAAAATTCGCAATGAAAGAGAGCAACTAAAGAGAGCGAGTGAGCTTAGCAGTATTTAATGCTCTCTGAATAGGGTTAACCATTTTAATGTGTGCGAGCGAGGTGAGCATATTTGACGAATACTGTTTTAGTATACATTTGTATATAAAAGAGCGAGATGAGCAATTAGTGGTGGACTTGACAAGCTGTGCCATAAATTTAAATAAAGACGAATTAAAAGAATATCTTCATCTACAAAAGCAAAATATTTATGTATGTAAGTGGGAGTGATACAGGTACGTGAGTAACTACATAGAAAAAAAAAGAAATATAATCTGCATGTATGAACATGAATGTAATTATTAAAGTAATTATATATGTGTGAATGAACCGAGCAGTGGCGAAAGCTCTCTAGCTCTATATGCAAGAGTTAAAGTAAAGAAGTAAACAACATAATTGGAGACTTAAGGGCGTAAGCTTCATATATATCTACACATACTCATACTACACATACATACATATGCGATATATCGATAATACCCTGCTCGAAAAGTGTATACTCCCCGTATACTTTTTCTGCAGCTCTCACGTCATTCACATTGCAAGTAGGCAGCATTGGCAGCATTGGCAGCATTGATAATCTCCGGCATTCAGGCCAATATAATTGGTCAACGCTGAATGGCCCTGAAAGTGCTTTGGCCATTTGCAGACACCTGTTGTCCAATTGTTGTGGCAATTAAGTAGGTGAATGGCTGCCCTCAATTGCCTGTCATAAAAGCGAAAAGCTATAGAGCTGTTCTGCACTGCCTTAAGCGGTTTACTATAACTTAGGCAACAATCTGATCAAACGCCAGAACGAGAGGGAGATATGGAGAAATGGAGAGAGGGTGACAGGGCGACAGAGAGCATGTTGTTCTTGTCAATGCAACTGACATATTGCTATTGTTATTGTGCTTGTTGTTGTTGTTGGAGTAGCGTGCAGACGGATAAATGAAATATTTCGCATAACTTTGTTGGCTGCTGCTGTGTTATCATTTAATTAAGTTTTCTTTAATTAAGTCGACATGTGAGAAACCGCAGTGGCAGCTAAAGTAGAGCTCCTGTCAGCGTGTCGTTGGACGGACAAAAGTGTGCCGCATCTTGCAGCAACATGCAGCAGCAACAAAAACAT
Organism: Drosophila pseudotalamancana; assembly: GCA_037075185.1. Taxonomy (NCBI): domain Eukaryota; kingdom Metazoa; phylum Arthropoda; class Insecta; order Diptera; family Drosophilidae; genus Drosophila; species Drosophila pseudotalamancana. The sequence goes on along the minus strand of JBAMCK010000695.1, from coordinate 17,071 downwards.
TTAGCTTACTTGTCTCTCCTGTGTGAGTGTGTCTGTGTGCGTGTGTTTGTGGTTGGCATCTATGCTTAATTATTGAGCGCGTGCTTGCAAAACAAATGCACAGAGTATACGTATATATGGATACATACACACACACACACACATACACACACACACACACATACCCATATATATACAGCTGTTAACGAAATGTCAGCCTTCTTAAGAATTTGCGCGCATTTTGCTGCAGTAACACTTGCTGCAAACCGATGTGTAAGGTATTTGCAAATCATTTGCTGCATTTTCGCACTTTGAGGAAAAACATTTTCTCAAGTGTCAGCGCCAAAGTGTGATTAACGGTTTTTGCTAAATACAACCAACTGTAGGGCTTACAGAGTTAGATTTGTTTCTTTACTCAAAAAATATATATGTATATATGTATATGTATAACGGATTTACACCTGGCTTGACAGAGTGCCTGTCAACAAAGTTGGATCCAAAAATAATTTTCGTAACTAATTAACATCCAAGAAAAACCCACGACAATTTTTTTATTGGCCAAATAGGGGCAGATCTTAGATAAATAATAATAAAATTATTTCTCCAAATAAAATTAAAAAAAAATTGTTTTTAATATGTATTTATATAATTTAAAGGAAGCTCAGAGGCAAAGAATTTAAAATTTAAAAAATTAAATACATATTCCTCTGGCACAGTTTTTCATTGTCTCTATTAGCCCCTGTGCCAGTGACCCACAAATTGTGTGTCACAATTGTTGCTGTATTCGTGGTCAATAATTGTACCCCTCCCTTAGAAGAGTGTGTGTGTGCCTGTTTTCGTTGTTCATGGTGATGACTCCCAAGGTGAATGTTGCATTTTCGTTGGTTCGTCCGTTTGCCCATGTGTTGACAGTTCACGCACACAATGCCCATTTACATATTGAACTTTTGCATATACCCACACTCACACACACACACACACACACACACACACACACATGCATATTCATATCTCGAGCCTGGCATACTCATCACGTCATGTGGCTGCTGCATACACAATTGCAATATTTGCCGCTGTCGCATGGTCTCTTAGCTGTGCCGACTTGTCGCAGGTAGCAGCGGCAACAATGCAGTGGCTGCTGCAACTGCAACTGCACCTGCACCTGCAGTGGGATGAACATGTCCCCCATGCATTACAGCAGCATCCTGCACTCACTCTCTCTCCTCAATTATCAGGGCTACTCAGCCGCGGGATGCTGAAAATTGGCCCAGTTTGCGACTTTAAGATCGATCGATGGTTCAGTGCTGGAACACCGGATTACATGGAGCTCGGAACTGTCGGAGTTGGCTCTATTGGAGGGGTGGGTGGGAGTCGACTTAAGTCAGACTTGGCTTTGTTCGCTTTATCCATTTCTTTATTTTTTAATTACGCTCAGCGCATGTTGCCACAAAATGTTGCCGGGATTTGAACGCGGCAGCTGCTGCTCGTTGGCTGATTGCACGCAGTGCGCTAATTTGTGAGAACCCAAGCACTTTGTGTAATTAAACATAAGTTCGTGGTTGGCGGGACGGATGTTCACTTAAAATAATTTGCTGCAGTTTTGTGCTCTGTGGCAGCAGCTTTAAAGAAGTTTTTGGCCCAAAGCTCGCAACTATTCGAAAATCATTTTATAAAAAAATATTCGAGCTGCAAAACACAAACGAATTACAAAAATGGCGCCGCAACATAAAATATTTACGATATTGCGGCTGGCGTTGGTTTGCGGCAACTTGGCGCAGCCAAAAAGTTAAAAACAAAAACAAGTCAAAGTGCTCGAATGGGGTGTGCACGACTCGATAGTCGCCCTGCTATAAGGTACGGCTTCTATTTCTCTGTTTAAAAGACTTGTCGAAGAAAACTGCTTTAGTTCTTCGAATCAAATGGGAGTGCAAGACTAGCAGTTGCCCTGCAATTAATAAATATTGTATTTTTATATGTATAGAATGTTAATATGGCCATTATCAAAACCTTCAAAATGGGGAGTGCACGACTAACAGTTAGTCTGTATATTAATATATGTTACTTGTCTGTTAATAATTCTAGAATCTAAGGAATCTTTATTTGATCTTCAAATTGTGCACTGTAAAGCCGTCAGTGTCCGGCAGTCTATAAGTATAACATTTCTTGATATTCCCAGGTATATAAAAATCTTCATATATGCAAAATCTTCTATGGAACTGACTCATTAGTTTAAAAAATTTGAAGAATTTGAGGAAGGAGTTTTAAATTACTTTTGTTTATATACCAAATGCTTATTGACCTTTAGGGATAGAGATAAAGAAGATTTAAGATTTTTTTGTTGGTCGAAAAATAGGAATTTAAAAGCTGATATGTCAACAAACTAGTTGGCACATTTTATGAATAAATTATATAAATATAAACCTATTTTTTTGTTTGCCTGCCTATATGGATTACCCTCGATTTGCGTGGCATACAGGGTATAACAAAAGTTTAGAGCTACTGCAAAAAGGTCGGTCATAAACTATACTCGCGCAAATGTAGAATTTGATAAAAAGCTTTGCCACAAATGCTGTTAAATGTTATGTTTAATGTTGTAAGCCATGCCACAAAGGCAAGCAATCATATTTTTTCTATTTTCTGTTTTCTTTCGGGTCAAGCATTGTATCATTGCATCAATGTATTGGTTTTCCATTTAGTTGGGCTCTCAAGTTTTGTCACCTGCGGCTAGCCAAAGCTGCTTTTCACACTTGATGCCAACAACTTTGCTTTGTGTGTGTCTGTGTGTGTGTTGCCAAGTTGGCTTTTTGTGGTCATCTCTTTGCTCAGATTTCTTTGAAGCTCGCCACTTGACGCAGAATATTGCAAAATTTGTGCTCTGCAGCATCCTAGATATTTGCAAAATTTTGTTAACGTATTTGTAGTATGTGCGAGTGTGAGTGTGCGTGTGTATGTGTATGTGTGGTGAACAAACGCTTATTTGACATGAGTTGGATTAAAATTTTCTTGCGCGTCTAATACCAAACAATAAACAAGTCCAATATCGGCTTTCAAACTGTCTATTTGAACAGACTGCAATATAAATATGAACAATTTGTCTAAAATGTTGAATATTTTGAATGTTTAAACTAGGTAACCCAATACCCTTCTCTCTGGCCGCATTCGATACTTTCAAAACTGAAACAAACTGCGTGTGGTCTACAAAATGTCCTGCTCACACAGATACAGCTACAGACAATCGGCTAGCATCCCCAGCTTAAAGCTGTCGATGCAAACAGGTGCAAGTTTGTCTGGACAAACACATTTATATACATATATATATATATATGTGATTTATAACAACATGCATGTGTGAGTGTGGTCGTGCGGCTTGTTAAGTTTTTGCCTGAACAGTGGTAAATGGCAGAGGCTAGAGCTTGAATGCACTTCAGAGTGCAGGAAAACTTATTTCAATCACATAGCAGCATACACAAACATACATGTTTATTTATAATACATATCTTTAGTGCTATACGTTGGAAAAGAGTTTGCTCAGTACTATGGAGAATATGAAAAATATCTTTGTTTCTTTTAGTAAAGTTAGGCAACGTTAAGCTGGTTTTGAGATTAGAATATGTTGTATTCTGTAATACTATAAAGCATATGAATTGTCTTTTTATAGAGCTTTCTAGTAACTCCGGCTTCTACGATAAGCAGATTCCCATATACTCTAGGATTAAAATAATATAGCAGTTGATATATTATTTAATAGCTGTTTATCTGAGAAATCTGTTGAAGTATTTTAATATTATAAAACATTTTTTCCTTGAGTAGTTTTCCCATATACACATAAACACATCGAAGATTGGTCAGAAATGTACTTTCTTCTCTGGTAGAAAACAAAAAAAAATCAATCAAAAATACCTTAATAATATAATACATTAAATAATAAATAATACATCAATAAATAACATATTAAATAATATAAAAATAAATCTTTTTTTGGCATTTAACAAAGTTTTGCATAAATAAACAACAAAATATTTAGAATATTATTTTTCACACCTAAAACGCGAATTTGTCCCACTGTAGCAAACAGTCGTGGTCAACTTGAGACAACAGTTCGTGCCAAAGTCCATTTTGAGCAAACAAGTTTTTCAGCGCTTGCACTTTGGCATTAATATTAGCAAAGTGCGTTGGGTTGCAGGCCGAAAGCAGCTTTTGTTTTAAGAACCTCAAAGGAGAAACCGAAATGTGAAAAAAACAAAAAAAACAAAAAACAAAATGAGGAGAAAATAAACAAAGAAATGTTGCGGGAGTTAAGCAGAAGTTTTTGTATTTACCCACACTCGCACGCATATAAACAGTCACCCACACGAGATGCAGACAAATGTGTGGCAGAAGCAACAGCTAAGACCAACTATTAGTATCAACGAACAGTTGTGTGCCCCACCAACAACAGCAACGTGCAACATCGAGCGGGACCAGCATGAGCGACAGAGAACAGCTTAAAGCCAAACCAAACCAGACCAAAACTAAACTAAACTGAACTAAACCAAACCGACGGCAAGCTGCAGCCGCAACAACACAACTGACAGCTGACAGTTGAAACAAAGAAACGTGCAACAAGACAACCAACAAGACACAATGCGATGCAACGCGATGCAACGCGACGCGACGAGCGGCGACAATAAAACATTTTTTGCGGCACGGGTTTTCATCTACCCTAGCGGAGGGGTTTGATTATACTCCGGCGGAATTTGTAACGGTACAAAAAATATTCTAAGAAATAAGAATTCCCGTTAAGACTGTCAATTGGGTTAGTCATTTTACGCAAAGTAAGGATCCAAAAGCTATATCTTTCTCTTTCCAGCTGTTTTAGTCAATCCCCGCAGTCGGATTTATTGTAAGAATAGATTAAAATTAGTAATTCGTAATTAATTTGTTGAAAATTATAATGTTAGATATAAAAAATGTAGCATAAATCATTTAGTTTATTTATAAGTAATATGATTTACATTTTGAATATCTTTTAATTTTGCTCATAATTGACAATTTTATATTAAACATATCCTGACAACTAATTTCTAATGATTTTCAATATTTTGTTTATATCTATAAACTGTATAATTTGGAAAAAAAAAAAATATATTATTTTGTTTGATAAACATATTTATAATTCGATGTAAAGGATACAGATATTGGATGTATTTTTTTAAAGAACTAAGTTGGACTTTTTATCAGAGGGTAGTCTTTTATCAAAGTTACCAGAAAATATAAATGTCTTAGAAAAACTATGCTTAAAAATAAGAAATGAATTTTTCAAAATCTAAGCCAAACTTTAACTGAATTTTCACATTTCCAATGCAAGTGGAAGGGGTGTAGTCGAAAGTCTCAATACGAAAATATATTGAATAAAGTTTTAGGTGGTCTGCAAGAGCATTCGAAACAACAATTCCCAAAAGCTGGCAGATCTGTTTTTCTTCCTCTTTTTTACCATCAATCAACTCTTGCAAAATGGGGCACACAGCGCGACAAGTGGCAACAATTGCAACTGTCTGGCGACTGTTTTTGGCTGTGGAGTTGCCGTCTTTGATTTCGTTTCCAGTTACTTGCAGCTGCATAAGCATAAGCTCAAAGTGTCCGGCAAGCACTCTGTGAAAAGTTTGTTAGTATACTCTATTCGGAATACCCTGTAAATATTTCAAATTGCAATATTTGTTATTAAGCAAAACAGCTTACTTTTGAATACCCTGTAAATATTTTGAAATTCAGTTTCGTTTGATAAGTAGCAAATGTTTTTTTCCCTTTTTTTGCTGTGCACACTAAGTGGGGGTGTCTTCCATTTCTTATACTCACTTCCTAAGATTTTCAAATGACTCGCTTTGTGTCTATAACAAATTAAGGCGCATCCATAAACGCATCCTGTCAACAATTTGCTAGTTGTTTTCTTTTCATTGGAACAATCGAGTTTTTAGATTTGAGGACACAAAAACTTTAGTAAAAGTTTTTGCCTTTTGTTGCCTGCGACTGCATTCCAGGAGTCACTTAGTAGCGCACTGCCACACAGATTTGCCACTGAATGAGGCTCATCTCTTTATAATGCCACACTCGTACCTTCAATGGGGCAAATATGTAGGTGCTACAACCGCAACCGCTGGCTCATCAGACTTGATTGCCAACTGCTGCGGTGGACTACGTTGGTTAGCTGGCAAGTTGGTCAGCTAGGTCATGTAATTATCATGGCGTGAGTGTGTGTGTGTGTATGTGTGTGGAGATGTTGATGAGACCGATGCCGGAAGCTGGTAGAGCACATCACTGAGACATCGACAAGGCCGAGTGCCGCACAACTTCTTTGCAGCTGGTGCCTGCTGTGGTTGCAGCTGCTGCTGCTGTTGCAGTTGCAGTTGCAGTAGCAGTTGTTTTTGTCACCATTTGCTGCACACTTTCATCTTGCCGTCCGCCACCCCAGGTGGCCCCTTTGTCGGCCAGTCAATCTTTTCGGAAACAATTAGAGAACATTGATTGTTGTCGTCTGTCTATAATTAAGAGTCTGCCTTGCGATTTGTGTTCAGAGCTTAGGCCTGGTAAATATTAGCAGGATTCAGCTGAAAGCAGTAATTGCCAGTCGAAAATTAAAACTATTTTTAGAATACATAAATATTCATCCGAATTTCTTATTAGATGATATGTAATATTTAAACAAGGGAGCGGCCATTTGGATTCCAATCTCTTGTAGAATTATGCCAGTAACGATAGCTGATACTTAAATAAAAATAGGCAATGAAAATTGCATTATTATATTCCTATAATATGTGTAAGTATATATTCTAGCTCAATCTGTTGCTTTTAGTATATTCCATTGATCAAAGTTAACTAATTTTGTTTCCGAATAGAATTAAGTCTTACTAATTTAATTAGAAATAATTTCAATAATTATTAGTCATGATTTCATAAATATTTAATCAATATATTAAGTATACTAAATTTAAAAATATTGATTTATTTTATTTGCCAACATAATAATATAAAATGTTGGCATTTATTAGCACGTTAATTGATTTATGTGCGAATATTTACCAGAAGCTAAAAAAGTAATCACTTATTTGACGCTGTACAATTTTTTTAATAATATAGCATTATTATCGTATTACTATTATTAGTATTCACAGGGTATCTGGATAGAGACAAACATATACAGAGAAGCGGCAACACTGATTTATTTGTGGAATGGTTTTGATTGCATTCACAACAGCAGCCGCAACAGCAGCTGCAGCAACAACTGCTGCAACTAAAACTGCAGCAACTGGCATTGATTTGACTTTAAAAAGAATACTAACGATTGAACCGTTGGCTTACTTACGCAACGCAACGATTTCAATTAAACGCCAAATCCGCTCAATTTTGATGACAATTAGTAATGATTACATTGGCACACTAATTTGTTAATGTATGTATGGTGCCAACAAAAAAACCTTATAATCACTAAATGACAAAATCAGCAACAAATCGAAATAAGCAACAACCCAGCAACAACAACAACAACAACGGTAACAACAACAACAACAACAGATATGTCAACAACAAATCAGACAAATTGCATTAAAAATGCTGTAGCACTCGAATGTCTGTTGACCGACAGCTACATCTGGATAGTTGGGGGGTCTAGATAGGTTCGGTTCGAGTTTACGGTTCGGTTGGGTTCTGTTCTGTTCTGTTCTGTTCTGGTCTCTCGATTGGGGCCGTCAGCTAACTGAGCGATTAGTGTCACACCAACCGTGCTGCTAGCCCCGACTTTGAATTTTCTTTCAACAGCAACAGCAGTAGTAACAACAACAACAACCCAGACAACAACAACGACAACAACAACAGCAGCAGGGACGACGACGTCAACAACAAATCAAATCAAATGTACTTTATACAATCAAATAAAGAGTATTTAACCAATAGCAAAAAAAAAAAAGAACTACAAATAGTGGCAAACCGAAGATTTAATACCCTTTCAGTTGAGTGGAGTAAGTATTGCTGCTGTAGAATATATATCTATCTAAGTGGTGTATTATAGATATTTCCATTCGATAGCCCTGGGGAAGAAGAATAGCAGAATATATACGATTCATCCTTAATAATAAACTATACTATAAAATCAATTTCTTCTATTGTTAAATTTATTAAGAGGATAAATAAAAAATCTAAAATTTAATTAAATAAATTAATAGTGTATTTATTATGAAGATAAGACACATTCCTACTTACATAATCTATTGTCTGTGAGGAAAAAGAAGAAACCCAACCAAAGTTGGAATTATTTTGTATCGAAGCAAAAGATAGGTTAGAAAATCCTAACTAAAACCATGGCTCGATGCCGATCACACGATTATAGAGTTGAAAATATTTTTTCTTCTCTCTCTCTCTGTCCTAAGATCCTCCGTCTCTCTCTTTCAAAACGTTACAAATCTGTTGATGAAATCAAAATAGCCTACACAAAGAGCATAAAATCGAAAGAAAAACATCAACCGTAGCCTCGGATAGACGGAAAGAAGAAACTGATAGAGCAGTGGATAGATGGCAAGTGGTAAATAGTAAATGGTAAATGGGAAATGGCGATGGCGATGGCGATGGGCAAACAACGGTTGCGCCTGAGCTTGAGCTCGACATGGAGGACACACCGCTTCCGTTTCCGTTTTAAGTGCTCTGAAATTGACTGCATGGAGGGGGAAGCGAAGCGTCTTTTTCCCTCCTGTTGCCTCAATATATAGTTGGTGTGTGTGGGTATGTATATAACAATCAGTCACAACGCAAATCGACGTGCTACATCAAGTTGGAACATGGAAGAAACTCGACTTGGACGAGGCTCCGTTCGTTGGTTGAAAGTTGGCTCAGTGCCTCTGATGCCTCTTTTAAGTGATAAGAGCAGTTCAAATGTTTGCCCAAGTATACGACAATTACAATTTTTTACTCCTTTCTAATTGCTTTTTATAATACTCTTGTGATTGTGGACATAACAGTAGGCCATACAAATCTGAGACAATTGCTTGATTTCGTACTCGAATTTTTTAACAGATAGAGTTCCTTATAATTGGGTTTGAAGTTTCGCGTTTATCCGAGGATTGTTTACAGTCAATATACTTGTTTCTCATAAATTGTTTATTTCAGTCCAGATATTACTTCTAACAATATCCTAAATGAAACGGTAATATAGTAATTCATTGTGATATATCAGAATAAATCTATTTAGCTATCTACAAACATTTCCATACATACATATATCATTTATTTAGGGATCTAACAAAAACTTATAGCTTAACATTAATGAAACTTATTACAAGCTGATATATTAAATAAATAGTAATAAATTTTATTGTTATAAACACTCATTGCATAATCTAAGTCTAGCCTTAAGATCTGGCATTTTGTGTTCAATTATTATTGATAAGAATAAAAAATAAAATTTAGAGTATTTCCCTTTCAAAGAGGGGCATTACTTAAAGCATAAACCAATCGACATCTTTAGGTATCTATAAGTCTATCATTCACTCGAACATAAATTCTAGCCATGTTTACCGGTTGTATTGAAGCCTTTACTGGCTATTACTAGTACCGCTTATATAATTACTAACAGTTAATAATGTGAAATTCGAAAAGAAAACGGGTTGAAAAATATCACGTATACGCCATGACTGTGTGATGTGCATATTCAAATTGCAAAGAGGGAATCTTAAAGCGTTATAACGGTCAGAAGCGAAATCAGCCATAAACTGGCGGCCGACAAAATAATCAGCACAACACACTAACACACACACATACACAAACACTCATGCACACACATATCATTGGACGATGACAGCGCGAATGCGAAATGGCTTTGCCAAATGCGAGTTGTGCCCGATGGGGCGAGAGGCGAGAGGCGTTCGTATGCTGGAAGAGGGGCTGGGGCTTGTTTAATGGTAGCTGGGTAATCTAATGGCTAGTGGATGGCCATTTGTAGAGCCGGGACGCAGGGCCATGTGGCCAGTTGAGCTGTTGAGTCCTGCAGCTGCAGTTGTGTGTCCTGCTAATGCAGCATCGCATTTGTTGCCCCCAGCTTCTAGGCATAATTTGTGATTATTTTTTTGTTGTTGTTTTTGGTTTTATTTATGACCACGCCCACTTTCGAATTAGTAGTAACAGCAGCAGCAGCAGCAGAGGCAGCAGCAGCCAACAAATTTAGGTGGTTCGCTTAGCGTTGACTGCAACTTTGTCAACGTCGATGTTGGCGTTGCATGTGGGCTAAAAGCGTAAAAAATTAGGCAACATTTTGCTGTCGGGCTGTCATTTGTCCTGACTGCTACCTGGCATGTGTTTACGGTTGGCCGGCAGGCAATTTATGGGCAAGGAGCTGCTGCCAAGTGCAGCACCAACTAATGACTTTAATAATTGGCTGACGCATGTGGCAGAAGTTGTGGCTAGAAACATACAAAATATGATGCCAAGCTGTACAATTAACGTATGATTTTGGCCACATTTTGTAGCCAATTGTCGAAGTGCGAGCGCCGGCATTACGTATTCGCCATGCTGGCCAACTGCCAGCTGCCCAGCCATATGCCACACAGCCACCAGCTGCTGCATCTACTGCTGCAACAGCCTTTGCAACTTCTGCTGCAGTCAAGTGGAGAGCTATTAAATTCTGCTGCACAGTTAAAATTTGTAGCTGCTGCTTCATTTACTTCGAATTGAATTTAAAAAGCAACCCGGGCTGCCGCCTTTTTGGCCAGCTTTTGGCCACGTTTGCTTACATCTATTTCAATTTAATGTGGCTCCATGCCAAGTTGTCCTTGGTCCTTTGTCCTTTGTCCTTTGTTCTACTCCCGGCTCTCCCGGATCAAGAATTTCTCTTTGTCTGCTTGCCAGAGATTTCAACAGTCTTACCGCATATTTTGCCGCCTTCCTGCTGCAGCTGCAGCTGCAGCTGCTTAATCCGTTCACCATTTCATTTGCCATGCCCCATTTGTGTTGCATATCGGGTCGAGGCATGTGGCAGCCATGTGTTTTAGCGCAAAGCCGATTAACATTTTTCTTATATGTTAGCTGCTGCTTTAAGGAGCTGCTTGCAGATCGCCAAACCAAACATGGCCAAAATCGATAGACGCCTCCGTTGACCCGTAAGACAGCCAAAGCCAACAGCACCACGTGTTGCCAAGTGCGACAGGGTATTAAGGAATGCCCCAAATGAATTTGGAGCAATTTTCAATGATTGCACAATTGAAGCGTAAATAAGTTTATAAATCATCAATTACCCAAAGAGCAGACACCTACATAGTACACACACACACACACACGCAAGCACGGTAACACTGGCAACCACCTCTGGCAACAACGACAACAACAACAACAACATTTCGATTTGTAGCACAAAAAATAACAACTGCAATTGCTGAAAAATCGCCAAAGCGGATACGTGTGTGCTATCGCGCCAAATAGGAGAAGTATAAAAGAAATATATAGAAAACAAAAAACATGGAGTAGAAGGTTTTATACGAGGAATGAAACCTGGATACCCTTGGTTTTTAATATAAATATTTACAAGTTTCTTAAGCAGCCAGATTTTGTATTATTTGATCGATTATATCATTAAGAAATAAAATCAATTTGAATAAAGTTAATATTCGATATAGTTAACATAGGCCTGATGTGAGGGCTTAATAGTTATTTTAATAATATTATGAATACAGTTGAGCAATATGTTAATAGCTTATATATATTTGAAATACATTTTTTATATCAGGTCTTAAATTTATTTCTGTACCAAAATTCGATATATCTTACATGTGCGTCTTCTAAAGCAAAATTATAAATAAATAAAACAAAAAACAGATATCCGTGTTATAGAATTAATAAAATCACATTTTTGTAATAAATGTTGAACGTATTTACTATTTATATTATATTTTTTATATTTGTAATAAAATTTTGAAGTTATAAGAAGTTTAAGAAAAATGTATTTTAACTTTTGAAAGATTTTCTTTTTAAACCCAATAATTCTCTTAAATATTTACAGAATCTTTCTGTAGCTTTATCTCGGAAGATGCTGTAAATAATATTGTAAAACTTTGACTTTCCAGGCATAATAAAATGCAATGGTAAGAAAATATATATGTACTTATAGTCAAGCGATCCGATTTATCATAGAGATTTCTTTCAAGTTTAAGACTTTGAACTGGAATATAAACACATAAAAAAGTCCACAAGGTTGCGCTAGGGTATTACAAACACAAAAACACATACAGGGGAGGAAAGGGCATAGGGAGAGTCTAAGAGTGAGAGAGCAAGAAAGAGACAGAGAGATAGAGAGAGAGAGAGAGAGAGAGCGTGTGCCAAGTAGACAATGAAAATTGTATGAAATGAAAAAGAAAATGGGCAATCGTAAAAATAGCAACTAGCATACAAAAAACTGTGTTGTTATTGTATAGTTACTCGGTAGGCAGGGCAGATGGGCGGTAGAGTGAGCAAAGGAGAAGTGAGGAAAGTCGTGAAGTACAACTACAAGCTAATAGCAATAAGAACAGCAACAACTGCCACTGCAGAATAAGGCAACAGCAAAGGCAACGGCAAAGGCAAAGGAAGTGCTCCGAGCACTGCGAGCGGCTAAGTAGATAGATAGAAATGTCTTTGGCAAGGCTTTGGCTAGTGGCAGAGCACGTGATTTATGTAGTAAATAAAAGCAGACACAAATGAGAATCAAAGCGCGCAGATACGGGCTCGACTGCAGCTGCAGATGCAGCAGCGACAGTGGCAGTTGCAGCTGCATCAGCAGCAGTCGACAAAGTGCGGTTAAAGCATACATTTAGGCGCAGAGAGTGAGAGAGAGAAAGAAGCGTCGAAGACAAAGCAAAGTGCCTGCAGGAGGCGCCACGGCGAAAGGACGTGTGCTGGTAGACAAAAGCAAGCAAGAGAGACTGAACATGAAATCCGGTGCGGCTGAACGTCAGACAGACGGACAGTGGGACCGACAGCCAGATAGGCAGACAGACGGCATCGAGTTGAGTAAAAGTTTTTAATATTATTTCAAGTCTGAAATGAGGGCAATCAGCGGCGCAATTGTCGAGCGGCAAGCATAACAAAGAAATGTGCTCCTGCCACCAACCAGTAGCAGATGGTGGCGCGGGTGGGGGTGGTGCTACATGTGGCGGGGTAAACACACGGCAAGTTGAGTCGTGGCAGCGAACAAAGACGTTGCCGAGACGTGAATCGTTTAACAGACGCCACCGTTGCCAATAACTGGGCACTGTCAACGGGTGGCGGCAGCAGCTGTTGGAGCCTCTCCAGCAGGAAGGAAAAGATAACTTGCAGCGCCAGGATGTTGCAGGAGCACAAACAAAAGCATTTCAAAAGGCAATGGCGAAAGACAAAGAGAAGCGCCACCGAGTAAATCAACCAGATGAGAGCAGATGTAGATAGCAGAGTTAACAAATTGGTAAATGTTGGTAAATGCTGAATCGCTTAGGCTCTTCAAACAAAACGAACAACTCCCTCAGACAGATCGTTTACAGTTATTGCAGTTGTACATGGGAAAAGGGAAAAAAATTGTGTCTTATTTGTGCTTGTAATAGCGGTTACGACTCTTTCGTACTGCATTTAGTTTTGTATTGCTGTCGGTATTGTTACTTTAGCGGTATTTCAGAGGCCACCGCCAAGGACAATGCAGTTTTGTCCAGAATCAACAAGTTCCACACTGTTGCGGCACTCTGTGGAACATACTCCCTGCCTTTGGAGACACAGGCGCTGCGCCGAAACACTGAACTTGTACCACTAACCCGCCTACAGGAGTCGCATTCAATCACACAGGATGCGTGCACCGTAATGCACGCCTAGCTGCAATGACATACAGTGAGGATCCTGACACGAGCCGCGCATTTCAAGCGACAAGAATCCCGAAGCTCTGGTCGAACGTTGTCCTGTATACAATTTGGCATTGGACTGGCGACAAGTTTTGAGCGTGTTTGCGAGAGCTTTGAGTGTGTTTCGCACATGCTGCGCAACATTGTTGCCGACTGAAGGCGCAAATGTTTATAAGCATGCTGCTATTGCCGATTTGTGGGAACTTTTATATATTATTTTAGTTTGATAAATATTATTACAATAATATTCTAGACAATAATAAATATTATCGGCAATCCCGTTTAGTTAGTTATTAATTGTGTTACATTGAATAATTCTTATAAAGCAGAAATTAATCACAAATTCTTTGCAGCTTATCCCTATCAGCAATTCTCTTATCTGCAAGTTATGTGACAGATTAGCTGCTTATTTGGAAATGTATTGGCTTTAGTTTGTCTCGTCATGAGCTGGAGATAGCATTATAAGCTACGATGCTTCGGGGTGGCATGCGCCGATCGGGTGTGCCGTAACTTATCTCTTTGTGCCGAACCTTTGGCCAAAAGCTTCTCAGCTAATATCTTAAAACATTTCTTGTGCTCAGCATGGGTCGAGACAATAGTATAGTACATGATTAGCTGAGAGCTCAAGACTACTAGACTATAAATCTTACATGTAATACTTGAAATATAACAGTGCAATTGGAAATTCTTTAATGTGTAGTGTAAAATACAAAACGTGAATTTTATAATGCCAAACACACAGTTTAATGTTGCTAGACCCAGAAGAAATGTTTTGCATATCTTATATGGAAGATGATAAGAGAGATACAAAGAAGTGATTCCTTCCATAATGAATTCGAAGAATTTAATTTTTGTATTCTGTTTAATAAATATAGAATTCGTATTATTGTTGCATTATTGATTAATATTGATATATTTTCATATGAAAACGAATAGGGATAAATATTACATTAAAATATATCTTAATTGATTAAAATTTGAAAATTATGTTTTCATGACAGATTTATCTAAGTGAAGTTTCGCAGCTATGAGACCATTATGATGACATATTTTATTTTTAAAAGCCAGTGCACATGTGTATTCATGTCTGCTCCATTTGCTACATTCAATTTTATTTCAGATTTTTATCCAGAGGGAATCATCTGAATGGCCGAAAAAAGTGAGCAAGAAATTTAATTAAAAAATAGTCAACGTTGCTCGATAAACAAGAAAGGAAAAGAAAATGTGTGCCAGAGAAGGACACTATCAAACCCATTTCCTGGCTGCAGGAGCGACCATCAATGGTTGCCTTCACCTGGCCTTCATAGCGTTTATACGTTGACATACCTTGTCGTTTGGCCTGTCTTCGTACAAATATCTGGTAAATTTTCAACAGGAAGAAGGACCTGCATAGGTGCAACAGCTCTAATAGTTTTTTATTTACATATTTTTCTCTTATTTTTAATTTGACAGCACGAACTTCATTTGCAAGAGACTTTATTTTAGATGTAATTAAATGTGCGACGTTCGTTTGATAAATTCATTCAATCCCTTATTTTAAAATGCAATTTCTTGGTAGAATTAAGTCTGTGGTTTAATTTATTTATGAACAAGTTGGTTTAAATAGAGGTATATAAACAAAGTGGTCGAAATTTTTATGACTTACAGTTAGTTTAGGGAATGGGTAAAACAACTTTCAACCACAGAAATATAAAAGAAAGTCTTCCACCAATACTTTAATTTAGAAATTATAAAAGATGAAATCGTTTACGATCTGTTCTGGTTTGGTAAAATTGATGTTTCCGAATATGTTAACAAATTTATTTAAGAGTTAAACTAATTATCAATGTAACTATCTTTAGACATATGCAATATCGATATAGATAACAAAACAAGTATAAGTGTTGCATAATAAGTGTTTACTGCATCAAAGCATCAGGACATTATTTTCCTTGCTCTTCTTGGGCCTGGTGCATAACTCGGTGAAGTAGGACAGGCTAATTTATTTGCATAATTTAGTTGTTTACAATTTGGGTCGAGCGCAACAACAGGAACTAGCGAGCAGAGCATTGTGATTGACATCCAAATGAAGTTACGACTTTGCAACAAGACGAGGCAGTGGACTAAACGACAAGTAGGAGGCACGGTATGAACAGAAGTTAGAATGAGACAATTTATAATATTCAATTTATATGCATTTTTTCTGCTCCTCTAGACGTCAAGGAGACGACGTGCTTGCCAAGGAAAAAAACAAGATACAAACTACAAACAACAATAACAATAACAACAACAACAACGGTTGCAACTGCTAAGCTGATAATTCCATAGCCACACACATATACACACATACAGAGGCAGGCAGCGATATGGACGTTTGTTCAGCTCCTTTCATTGCAAAATAAAATCTCATTGTGATTAATGAGATTTGTCACTTGGTTCATTTGTATTTTCCAAGCTGTTGACTTCCCTTTTGTAGTGGCACTGGTCCCAACCAGAGGCTTGCATATAAATTTCATAAATACTAATAGGCTGCAATTGCAGACCCTGCAAAGTATGCTACACTTTCCACACTTTCTTTAAGCAGCAAGGCAACAAGCTTGTCTTCGTTATAGCTAGTACATTTGACTACTGAGTGAAGAATTTCAAGTGGGCGTGGCGGAAGCCTAACGAAGTGGAGTATTCGAGATTTTTGCTTTTATATAAACGGACGGACATTTGGATGAGGTTTTCTGCTATATCTGAGCAGTTGGTGCTTCATGCGTACCTTTAGAGTCGGACACGCCTTGTTTGCCTGTTACATACATTTGCAGTAAGAATTTCAATTAAAAATATACTGAAGATCAGGGAGAAGTTGCCCAGAGCGAGGCCCAGCCGGGCGAGCTCTTGTTGAAGACATCTGCTTGCGCCAGTCCATCGCTTCGACTATCTTGCCATTCAGCGCCAGCGAGTCTCACCCACCCACCCCGCCCACGAGGGCGTCCAGGCCGCCGAGGAGTGCGTAGGTGCCGCAGCCTCCAGGATGCGGGCAGGTGGGATGCTTGGCGTTGCGCAGGCGCTCGTACAGATGGACATAGGCCGAGATGGTGCGGAAGTTGGAGTGGCTGCCGGCAGAACTTTGTATTGTGGTCACCGCGGGTGTCCTTAGTGGACCCTCCTCTTCCTTGCCCATGACTGGTGACAGGGCTTTAAAGGCGACATCCTTCACTTTGGTCTTGTGTACGCCTCTGCGGTACATATACAAAAAGAGCTGTCAGGCTGCA
>JBAMCK010000693.1:390000-751201 GCA_037075185.1 Drosophila pseudotalamancana | reverse complement strand
GTACTTCGTTCCGGTTACGTATTGCTGTTGGCTGTGTTTCGTGTAGGTGACCTGTTATTGAATGAAACAAAAATATTCAGAATTCGCGTCCAAATTGATTCGCAAACTATTAATGTTTTACGTTTGTGTTGTTCGTGCTGTTGCTAATGCTTGTGGCGGCGGCTTTCACGTGCACAGCTGGCAAATGTGCCAAGTGTGAAGCTAGTGAAAGAGGAAGAGGAAGAGTTACACGCGATGATTGTCTGTGTGTGTGCGTTTCGTGTTCATTTGAATAATTATCGGAGTCGTGATGTCATCGTTTTGAGCTGGTTCAGCCAGTTGAAATTGGTTTTGACACTGCGACGCGACTGTTTAACTCTTCTGAAAATAGTTCTTTACCTATTTTACGGTAAACATTCGTTTATTTTGTAATTTTTATAAGAAATTTTCATACATTTCATCAAACAATTCAAGCATGCTGTAGTCAGACGGAACTATTTGAACTGTTATGCCGAGAAGTTCGATAAGAGTGAGAACATATCGATATATCGATATATTAATTTTTTTTTTTTTGCCACAATTGTCGCCGAGCTACATAATTGTTTAATAAACAATTAATCACTAATATAAACAAAATAGTGCAAATAGTGCGTGCGATATTTAACGTAATTGTACGTTCTTTTCATTGATTCGCCAGCAGCAGGTCTACACCTTGCCTGACGACTAACAATAACAAAAACAACAACGAAAACAATAATAACAACAAAAACAACAGAGCTAGAGCCACAACGCAAAGGAGATTGAGATTCGCAACGCAATCAAAAAAAAGCAAAAAAAAAAAATAAAAAAAATTCCATAAAACGGAAAATAACATACGCTGTCTAAGAGAGTGTGTGTGGACAGAGGGAGGGGGCCGCGCGCATAGCCCAAAGGTGGTTAACAGAGAAGCAGCAGCAGCTACAACAACAACAACAACAACAGCAGTAAGACAAGCGAGACCTTGAAAACTTTAAAGAAATAGCAACAAAAAAAAACTGAAATTTTTAACTAAAAACGCAAACAGAGCGCTCAAGCTGAGAGGCAACTGGATTCGGCCGCTAAGTTATGGAGAGTGACAATTTTCCGCAACGCGCCAATTAACAATAACAACAACAATAATAAGAATAATAATAATAATAGTAATAATAATAATAGAAAAAAAGAAAAAATAAAAATATTGAAATAAAACAACAAATGCATGGAGAGAACCGAATTCGAGTTCGAATTCGGAAGCCGTGAATATAAAAACGTAAGAATTAAAATCAAAACAAGCTAACGAATTACACCCATAACAATAGCAGCGCCTACATACACACGCATACACATACAACACATTACACACACACAGACACACACACACACACACACAAACACATAGAATGGCAGCAGTAGTTGCAGCCACAGCGAACAGCGGCAGCGGCAGCGGCTGCGTCGCAGTTATGACAGCAGCCGTCGGCGACAGTGAGGCGAATGATGCGAGCGGCGCCTCAAATGGTCGGGAGGCGCGCAATCTGGCCGAGAAGCAGCGGCGGGACAAGCTGAATGCCAGCATACAGGAGCTGGCGACAATGGTGCCGCATGCAGCGGAATCGACACGGCGCTTGGATAAGACAGCCGTGCTGCGATTTGCCACACATGGACTCCGGCTGCAGTACGTCTTTGGCAAGTCGGCGACGCGACGTCGACGCAGGCTAAATCTGAAGACAGCGTCCGGCATTGGCACGGCCAGTGAGAGCCATGGGAATGGGAATGGAACTGGCAATGGCATCATCGCCAGCGATGTGCCACAGTTTACGGACACGCTGATGCAGTTGCTCGACAGCTTTTTTCTAACCCTCACCTGCAATGGACAGATAGTGCTTGTCTCTGGCGGCGTGGAGCAGCTGCTCGGCCACTGCCAGTCGGATCTGTATGGACAGAATCTGCTGCAGATAACGCACCCCGATGATCAAAGCCTGTTGCGTCAACAGCTAATACCACATGACATCGAGACGCTCTTTTATCAGCAGCGACGCCAGCAGCACACCCAATCGCAATCGCAATCGCAGTCAACGTCGGCCAGCGACGGCGACGATGATGACGACGACAATGAGAACGACGATGAAATGGATCGGCTGGAACAGGATTTGGAGCGTACACGCACCCGGACGCCCAGTCCCCAAACGATTGCCCATATGGCGCCCATCGATGAGCGACTGCGCGCCGATCGACGCTGCTTCACGGTCCGGCTGGCCCGCGCCTCGACCCGTGCCGAAGCGACGCGTCACTATGAGGTGGTCAAAATCGATGGCTGCTTCCGACGGAGCGATTCGTCGGTGACGGGTGGCGCTGCTGCCAACTATCCAATCGTATCGCAGCTGATAAGGCGCTCACGTAATAACAATATGCTAGCAGCAGCAGCAGCGGCGGCAGCAACAACAACAACAACGACAGCAGCAGCAGCAACAACAACAGCAACATCATTGGCGTCGCCTCCCTGCCTACCGCAACACGATGCAATCGCGCAGGCGGCGCTGCACGGGATTAGCGGCAATGACATCGTCCTGGTGGCCATGGCGCGAGTTATGCGCGAGGATTCCACCTGCCTGAGCCTCATGTGCCGCCAGCCGGAACCCTATCAGCTGGAGTACCGGACACGGCATCTCATCGACGGCAGCATCATTGACTGTGATCAACGGATTGGCATTGTCGCTGGCTACATGAAGGATGAGGTGAGTCAGACACTGTCTCTCTCTCTCACTATCTTTCTCTCTCTCTCTTTCATAACATATCATATTTAAATATTCATTCCACTCAATAATAATATTAATTTCCTACTGTATATATTTGCATTTCTTTCATTGTTTTCCATTCATTTTCTTTTTTTTAAATATATAAGAGAGAGAGAGAAAAAAAAGAGACTGATATTAGAAAAATCGGGAAAAAGAGAGAGAAGGAAGCTTTAGCCTATTTTATATTTTACCAATTATTGTATCTCTCCATCGCAGAGATAAAGAGATAAATAAAGGGTGCGAAAGAAAGAAGAGATTGAAATTAGAATGCAATGGAAAGGGAGACAGAAGGAAGGATCAACATATTTTATATTTCTGTATTTATCCCAGATAATTAGTTTTATAAAAAAAGCGAAAGAGAGACTGAATACAAAAAATCAAGAGTGAGAGCGAGAATGATCAACATATTTTATCAATACACTGAAATCGGAAAAGCAAGGGGCAAATAGAGAGAGAGAGAGACAAAGAGAGAGACAGAGAGAGAGAGAGAGAATGTTCAACATATTTTATCAATGCATCTATCTCTTATTCGCTCTCTCTCTCTCTCTCTCTCACGTTAAAATACTTAACTGTATATTTAAGAAAACGAGCTAAAGAACAAATAAATAATGATAAAAGAAATCGCTTTGAAAATCGCATAGAAGAGCCGACAGTGTGAGAATTATTTGCCTTTCAAAGTAGTTAGATAATCTTCTGTCGCATAGTTAGGCTACAAAATGCTAATAGATATGTTAAGACAGTTATGTCGCCTTATCTATACAGATACTGTGCATGTATGCTAGTGTGTATGTTATCTATGCATGTGTGTAGACTTAGATCAGGTCTATATTTGGTGTATATACTGTATGGCTTAGGCTGTCAGGTATTGTGTTTATCATTAGTTTATGAAAAGTTCTAGAAAAATCATAGAATAGTATTTAAGTAAATACTAAAAATCGTAATACAATAATATATGGAACAATTAAGTATTCCGGTTAAAGTAAATCTAGATAATATGGAAAAGCAAAGTAAATAAATCGCATATAGATTTACAATCTATGAAAATTAATTTACACGAATTTTAATGAATATTTCTTCTACTTCTTTTTTTATTTTTGGATTTTCCAGGTGCGAAATTTAAGTCCGTTTAGCTTTATGCATTTGGATGACGTCCGTTGGGTAATTGTGGCCCTGAGGCAGATGTACGACTGCAACAGCGACTACGGGGAGAGCTGCTACCGTCTATTGTCCCGGAATGGTCACTTTATATATCTGCAGTCGAAGGGATTCCTGGAGATTGACAAGAGCAGCAACAAGGTGCATTCCTTTCTCTGCGTGAATACGCTGCTCGACGAGGAGGCGGGCAAGCAGAAGGTGCAGGAGATGAAGAACAAATTCTCGACCATCATTAAGGCCAATATACCAACGCATACCAGTCCCGATCTGCCAGCATCGAGAGCGCCGCAGCAGCTGGAGCGGATTGTTCTATATCTAATCGAGAATCTGCAGAAGAGCGCTAATAATGGCAGTGCGGATGCATCCAATACGGATGTCCACATGGACGCCACGGATGACATTTGCTGCAGCTCGCCCGCCTCCAGCAGCAACACAATCACATTGGATGAGCAGGCGCCGTCGCCTGCACAGTTAGCGCTTGTGCCGCCGGCGCCGAATCATGTCAAGCATTCAATCTCGCAGTCGGTGAACGTCGTCAATGTGACCTCAGCGCGGAATCTTCAATACCAGCAGCAGCAGCAGCAACAGCAACAGCAGCAGAGGCAGCGAGAGCAGGAGCAGGAGCAGCGGGAGCGTGGCGCCGTTGACTCCGGCGGAGTCATCCGGCAGCTGAGCATCAGCCTGAGCGAGAGCTCCACCTTGTCGCCGGCCAGTGCGAGCAGCTTGGAGCTGCCCGACGAGGCCAATAGCAACGGTTCCCCGCCACCAGCCGCGCGCGTCTCAGTGCTCCAGAGACTCGCACCGCCGGAAGCGGAAGCAGAGGCATCTTCGCCGCCTCCGCCGGCGCCGCCATCAACGCAGCTGCATGCAGCGCTGACCAATACGCTGCGCAATCTGGACAACAAGCTGGTCAACATTGGCAGGGAGGCGCAATCCCTCTACAAGCAGCAGCAGCAGCAACAACAACAACAAAGCCCCTTGCCCAGTAAATATGAGAAGAAAATGGACGCCATCCTGCTGGAGCATCAGATGCAGAAGAAGCTGCTGGTGAACATCAAGAGCGAATACGATGCAGCATCGGCGGCCCATCATCATCACAATCATCATCATCATCAAACGGTTTCAGTGATAACCAAACAGAGGACAACGTCCAGTGAGAGCGGCGCTCCATAGTGGACACACAAATGGTCAGTGTTGTAAAGCGCGCGTGCGGTTTTCAATTTTATTTTCATTTTTATTTTTATTTTTATTTAGTTTGTTTTTATTCTTTATTCTTTGCCTTCCGTTTGGCTACGATTGTTTATTTATTTAGTCTAAATAGCTCAGTATTCAGTGCACGGCTGAAGCTTTGGCTCCCCCAAACCCCCCACCCCCACCCCCCCATCTCCCATCCACCCCTCGTCCTTACCCCCACCCTCAACCCTCGGCTAACCATTTTAAGACCCAGTGCGATCAGAGTACAAAAATCATATATATATATGTATATGTATATATATATTGTCTTAAGCAAAAATTTACTCACTAACTTTTAACACAAGATGAAAAACTAAAAAAAAAAAACAAAAAAAAAAAACTAAAAACTATGCAGAAAGGCAAACAGCGAAAGAAAGCAGAGAAGAAGAAAGAGAAGTGTAGATATAGAAAGAGAAAGATAAATGCAAATATAAGGAAAAAGGAAAAGAGAAAGCAAAAGAGAAGAAAAAAAGAAGAGCGTAGCGAGATTTTTAGCTTTAATGTATTGCATAAAAATATTTGCGTCATTGTACAACACTGTTAAAGCCTAAAACCTAAAACCTAAAGCCCTAAACGACTGAACAACAACAACAACAACAACAACAACAACAACAACAACAACAACAACAATGAATATAAATAGCAAAACAGACGAAGCAACAATTACAATGCGCAAATGCCTCATTATAAAATACTCAATTTAAATAATCATAACTAATAGCAATAGACAGTTAAACAATTACAGTTAAACAAGTACAGTTAATACCCAAAGCCAGGCGTTAAACATTACGCTGCTGACCACTGAGCTATAGGGCTAAAAGCACACATACATGCATATATGTGTGCTTACATGTGTGTGTGTGTGTGTATCGGTGTGTGTTTGTGTGTGTATTTATATATACTCACATACGTAAACAGTATATGCCTGCATGAATATTTGACATGTGTACGCATACATACATAAACATGTGCTTACATACATATATGTACATGTGCATATATACATAGGCATATACACGTGTACACATGCATACATACGTATGTTAACAAGTTTATAAATACACGTATGTGTGCATAAATATATACATACACCTGTGTATACGTACATCTATATAAATGTGTGCACACGCATACATATACATGAGTATACACTCACACATATGTGTATATGCAAGTGTGTATGTGTGCATAGTTAGTCTGGCATGTGTATATATTTTATTTATGAAATCTACCCCCAACCCTCCATCGCCCTCCCACCATCCTTCCCCCCCATAAGAAAAAAAAAAACCACCCCCTTTTTGTCTCCACCAAAAGTTTGTTCAATTGGGCTTCGATTTTGATTTTGATTTCGAGTCCATGTTTCGGTTTGCCTTATTGGTTAGCACCTTTTTTTTTTGTTTCTTTTTTTTTTAAATAGCGAAATTTGTTTAGTATTTTATTTGATTTTTGTTTGCATATGTGTGTGAGTATGTGTGTGTGTGTGTGTGTTTTTGCGAGTGTGTATGTGTTCTTTTTTCTCCCTTCATTTCGTTTCGTTTTGTTGCGTTTTATTTTTTATTGCTTAGTTTTAAACTTAAGCTTAGTTTTTGTTTAAGCATGAGAAAAAATTGTCAAATTTTTATTTGTTTGTTTATGTATGCATATGTATATATACATATATGTCTGTATGTATGTACATATGTACATATGTACATATATATTATTTTATTTTAACGAGTTGTGCTCTAAAAAAACACTTTTGGATTAATAAATGGATAACTGTACATATGCTATATACATATATGTATATATATATATACTATATATATGTGTATATATTATATATGTACGTATATATAAGTTTTTTGTTCTTTCTTGCGTTGTTGTTGTGTAGAATTTTTGTACAATTTCATTTGTAAAAAGAAAAAAAACCAATAAATATAAAAATAATAATTATAATAATAACGATAATAATAATGATAATAATGCGTTACAAATGTTAGCAACTAAAAATATAGCCTGTAATTAATTAATAAACAACAAATAATATATAAAGAAAGTAACGTTAATAAACTGAACAAACATTTTGTTTTTCTTTTTTATTCATTCCCCTTCTTTCTTTCTTTCTCATTGAGAGAAAGAGTTAGGTTATGTTCTTCAAATCTAATTAATACAAAAAATATACTACATTAATTCTCTTTGTTTTGGTTTATTTCGGATTTTCATAAAGAGTTTGTTTATGTTCTTCAAATGTAAGTATTAATATTAATACTGAATTAATTCCTTTTTATTGAGTTAATTTCGGATCTTTATAAAGAGTTAGGTTATGTCTTTCTTTTGTGAGCATTAATAAAAGATTGTCTTTCATTTGGTTTGTTTCGGAGCGATTCCATTTTGATATAGAAATTTGTAAGTTGCCCAACAGATGTCTATAGAACTAGCTAACAAAAACTTGGTACATATAGGCCCGACATTGTCTATATATAGCCCATATATATAGTTGAATTTTGCCATGTTAAGAAAAGGAAATGATTTTTTTATTTAAATAACTTGATAGGCGAGAGCTGTAAAATATATAGCGGACCGATCCGTTCAATTGCCGACTAACTTTTAAATGGAACCTTTGAAAAGATTTGGCACAGATTTAAGAACAAACATCGCTTTATCAAAAAGGTTCTTCATACTAATTAAGAATATATATTGTATATATATCCAGTATCTATATATGTATGAATTTATTTACTTTATATGCTCTGTAGATTCAAAGGTATATTTCACGACAAAATAATTTATTATATATGCACACATGTATGTATATATATATATATATATATAGTATATATATTTAATTAATTGGATTTCATCTATAGCAAATAATTAAAGCTGAACTATATTTAAATCGGTGCTATTCAAGGATCAAAAGACGCGCAAATAATTTGTCAAGGTTTGAATACATTTTGTATACAGTTTATTTATTGATTTATTATTATAATTAAATAATTAAATTTAAAGTGATGTTTTTTTGTTTACATTGCATGAATTTCTCTTTTTGGCCTAAGATGAATTTTTATTTTCATTTCAATTTTTGTTTTATTTTTTATATTTAATTAAACTCTATTTTTAGTTAATGCAAAGATGCAAATGAGAATTTATTGTTTATTGTTTATTGTTAGTTTATGTCGTAAAGCCCGTAAATTTTATTTAAATTTTATATATATATATACACATAGAATTGTTCAGGTATATAGTTATATATACCCTTAAAAAAACTTTATTTTTATTGAATTGAGAGTTTTCTTTTTTTCATAAATTTGAATTTAACTATTCGAAATTCTTTTGTTTTTATTATTTATTTATAACTAAGTAAATTATAAAAAAAAATTGTATACGAAAGTTAACGGAGTCTTCGTTTATTATGCTATGCGAAGACATTTGTAAACTGTACAAAAAAATATTTTAAAAAATTAATATATATATATATATAATATGACTGGATATATATTTGATGACTAGAATCGATTATTTGATATCTGGAAAATATAACGATTTAAATCAAATAAGAAATTGCTTTCGTTTACTTTCATCTTCTTCTTCTGCTTCTTGTTTTTGTTTTGATTTAGCAACACCTTTCAGGTACGTCTAAAATAATTTCGTTTATGCGTCGTGGTTAATCAATCGAATTACATATCTATATATATATATATATGTTTATATATATATAGTAATATATGTATTTATATATGATATATAATCGTGTTATCATATAAAAAATGCATTTAATCCTATGAGTAAGCATTTACATGCGTTTTCGAACATGTTTGGAGTTGCGTATCCGTTTCCCGGGAATGGGGGGAATTTTATATCAGTTCGTATTCGTTTTATTGCTCCATTATGATTGTGTCCTCCGCCTTCACATTGCCGGAGTTAATCGCCTCCATGGCTTTGCTTAACAGCGTCGCATCCTTCAGGCTGACAACCTGCACCAACTGCGGCTCCTGTCCGGGTCCGCCTTGGATCATCATTTGGTGCATGCCCGGAGATACCGTTATCGTTTCTAGCTGATCTCCGTTTTCCACCTGCGACAACGAGAAAAATCCATTTTAATTAATTAATTTTAATTAATCTGTGTGGCACCTATGTATGTATCTTAGCTATAAATCAATTACGTATCAACTTTGTCATTATTGTTCAGATATCTATATGTATGTATATCATGTATCTTCTATATAGAATAAAATAAAAAATATACTTACTCAAAAATCAAGCAATAAAAAATGAAAGAAATTTGTTGATGAGCTGCTAAAAAAGAAATCATTTGATAAATTAATCGATAACATATCGATATCAACAATCAAATTAAGAATCGAAATTATAAAATCACAATAAAGAATTTTTTGAAATAATTTTTGTTTCTGCTAAAAAAGAAAAGAATAAAATAGTTAATCATTTGATAAATTAATCGATAACATATCGATAACGACAATCAAATAAAGAGTCGAAATTATAAAATCACAACAACAAAGAATTTATTCAATAATTTTTGCTTCGTTTTGTTTTTTGCTTCATTTCTTTTGCATATAATTAAAATTTGCTCTACAACAATTTTAATAATAATAATAATAATAATAATAAACATAATCAGTAATAAAAAAAACATTAAACACAATATTTGTAATAATAATAGTAATAAAAATAAAATTAATGCATGCAATTTGAATTTTTTTTGGCAACACAATTTTTTAAATATTCACAAATTTATATTTAAATATATTTTTATAATTATTTATATTATTATTTTTTGTTAATTTTTTATGTTTTTGTTTTTGTTTATATTTTTTGTTGTTTAATTAATTGCTACATTTTGAATGCAAATTGGCTACGTTGGACGATTTCAACAATTTATGACTAAGTTTTGTTTTTTGGTTTCTTTTCACTACTTTTTGTTTGTTTTTTTTTTTGTTTTAATTACTAATAATTAATTATGAATTAATTTTGTTTGCGTCACAATTATTAACTATAGCATTCAATGTTCCCTGTTTGCTAAATCCAACTACTTAACAAAATAAAAACTAAATTAAATATTTGCATAACATTTTCCATAAATTGCACAAAAAAAAATATTAATTATTTAATTAAACAAATATTGAACAAATTGCAAAAATTAAACATAATAATAATAAAAATATATAAAGTTAGAGTTATTTATGAAAGCAACTAAATACGTTAATTTTTGGCCTTTGTTTCGATTGAAAATGAAAAACATAAATTTATAAACAATAAAAAATGTAACTTTTTCATCTTTTTTTTTCTGTGCTTTAGGAACTTAATAATTTAATTTGTTGCGTTTTCTTTTTTCTTTTTTTTTTTTTGGTTTCTGTGTCTCATTTAATAAACAAATTTTGTTGTTTGTTTAACGTTTGCTTTTTGGTTCGCTTTAAATTCAAAATAAGGGAAAGGAATTAACTACATTTACTTATCGATTATGCTATGTTATCGATTACTAAGGCAATTTATCGCAAATTTGTTTGTTGTTGTTTTCATTTTGATTTTTTGGTATTTGTCGGCATTCACAATTGTTTGCATTTGTATGCATGTATGTATATACACATGTATGTATATGTATCTAAAGCTATCTATGTATGTGTTTGTTAAAATATAAGTAAAAATGGCAAGTGTGTATGTGTGTGTGTGTGTGTGCGTGTGTGCATGCAGCGCCGTTTTGACTAGATTTGATACGTGCAATGGTAGCTAGCTTTTTGGGGGCAAAGGGGGGAAAGGGGGCGTGGCAAGTGTGTGCATGTGTTTAAAGTCTACTCCAAATGCTCTAATTTAATGGTCTTAGCTGGCAGCTGCAACAGCAGCGACGCGCCGCTTGCGTTTGTCAGGCTGGCG
This sequence comes from Drosophila pseudotalamancana, assembly GCA_037075185.1. Taxonomy (NCBI): domain Eukaryota; kingdom Metazoa; phylum Arthropoda; class Insecta; order Diptera; family Drosophilidae; genus Drosophila; species Drosophila pseudotalamancana. The sequence continues at coordinate 740,153 of JBAMCK010000693.1, read as the reverse complement.
CTGTCGACGCAGCGTATGGCCGCAGCAGCAGCGGCGCTGCTCGAAGTTTCAGCAGCAGCAGCAGCAGCAACAACCGTTACATCGCTTGTCCTTTTGCGCAGTGTTAATTTACTGTTGTTGCTGCTGTTGTTGTTGTTCAGCTTGCGTCGCTTTTGCGCTGTTGAGCGTCGCGACGCGCAAGCTTCATAGCGTCGCTGCGCAGTCGACGTTGCTGGCTCTGTTAAAACTATGGGCTGCGGCATTTTAATGCTGTTACTGCTGCTGCTGCCGACGCCGCTGTTGCTGCTGCTGCTGTTATTATTATTATTATTGTTGTTGTTATTGTTGTTAGTTAGCATGCTATTATTATTGTTATTGGCGAGATTTAAGCTAGCGGCAGCATTCAAAGTGCTGCTGCTGGCGGCGCTGCCGCTGGCCGGACTAGCGGCCCAATAAAATCGAGTGCCCGGCGGCGCCTGCAATGTTAACGCCTGCTGTTGTCCAGCATTCGGCGCTGTCGCTGCGGCGCCAGCGCCGCTGCCAGCGAGACGCCGACTGAGCACGGCGCCAGCGTTAATTACAGAGATGCCTAGCAGCGAGGCTGGCGCAGTTGCTGCGCTGCCGCTACTATTACTGTTATTCAAGTTGCTGTTGCTGCTGTTGTTGTTGTTGTTGTTGGTATTGGTGTTGTTGATGCGCGAGGCGCTAGTGTTGGAGGAGCTGTTGCTGTTATCTACCTGCATGGGGGCCAGGCACACGGTGCCGTCGCTGTTCGTCTGCAGCTGCTGCATGTTGGCCATCACCGACTGATACATGGAAACGGGCACCGATATAACGTTGCTCACGGACACCGGATAACCTGTAAATAAACAAAAAAAAAAAGAAGAAAAATTGAGGTTATGTTTGGTCTGGCTTGCCTTTGATTAGCGCTTACCTTGCCCATCTTCGGTGGTGATAAAGATTTGACCGTCCTGCGCCTCGGTAAGATCGACGGTCATGTTATCATGTCCATTCACGTCCGCCAGACTTTGTACCGTTTGTATGGTGGCGCCGCCTTCGCCTTGATGCAGCTGCAATTCGTTAATGAATTAATAAATTAATGAATGTTAGTTAACAGCATTGAACGCTGTTAAATGACTTACCGTTGCCACACCCTGTACTTGAGCGGTTGTGCCATCGGGTAGCGTGATTATAGGATTGTTAGGATCCACCTGTATGAGAGAGACGGTGCCATCGGCGTTTTGCGACAAAACCGTTTGTGTGGTGTACTGTTGGGCAGAATGTTAAGAGCATGTTAATAATTAACATCATGTTAAGCGTATGTGCTTTAAAAACAACGAAAAGCAACGAAACAAACAAAAAAAAAAACTTAACGAAGAAAAAAATGCAATGCAATTAAAAAATATAGATATGTATATATATATATATATAAATATATATGTATATATATGTGTGTGTGTGTCGTTGTCGTTAATGTAGCTGTTTATTTACATGTGTGTGCGTGTGTTTTGTTGCTGGGGCGCATGACATGAAAACCATAAAAAAAATGCGGCTGCAAACGAGAAGACAAGACAAAAAAGAAAAACAAAAAAAAAAACAACGTATAGCAAACGAACAAACAAATCACAAAAGTATAAGAAAACAAAATAGTAGAAATTAATGTTTAAGTTTATAATAATGAGAAAACAACAGGATAATAAATATATTATATGCTTAAATATAAAGATAATTAACAATTAAGATAATGCAATTTAAAAAATAAGCAACAAATATTTCAGAACAATCTGTATTTAAATATTAATAACATAAATTAAAAAATCTCCGACTTTTAAGTGTTATGCATGTCAATCAAGAAAATTCAAATATACATATACCCTAGAAATCAAAACTCTTGAGATTTAAGTCTAAGCAAAATGTGAGAATTTCGCATGGAAATCGAGTTTTTTTTTCTCATTTTTTTGTTTCAGTTTTTAATCTTCATGTTTGAAAAAAATTACTCCTAAAAAACTTTTTTCAATATATTTAAGATATGGTAAATATCTTGACAATGGAAATACCTATGAAACTACGGAAAGAAAGACTTGAAAAATAAGCTATATACTCAAAATTTATAATGAATTTTAAGTTATTTTCACAGAAATATCAAAAACTGGAATCGATTGAATAGATAAGATATTAAAATATCTATATATAAATCAAGCATTTAAGCTCTTATAATATTCTATATTTCTTTTTTCTGAGTTAGATTTCAACTCTTATGTAGAAAAACTTGTAAAACAGTAGCTTTTTTTTTGATATGTAAGTAATGTAAGTAATATATGACTAAAATATGTATAAAATTGGCCTATTATTTATATATTTATTTCCCTATTAAAAAACTCTCTTACAACTGAATATTTGGAAAACTGCAGCTTTTACCTTTCTGAATTTAAGAAATATTTGAGTATAATATCTATGAAACTGGATTATTATCTTTCTATCGATTTCCCTTCAATTGAACACAACTGAAAACTTCAGCCTGGACCTTTGCATTTATTTCTGTATTCCAAGAAATATTTGACTGAAATATCTAAACATGGATAATTGCATTGCTTATGCAATTGAAAAATTCTATATATTACTTTGATAAATGTATCCTCGACCTTTCAGAGTTTTAAGAAATATTTGACTGCAATATCTAAACATGGATATTTTCATTGCTTATGCAATTGAAAAATTCTATATATTACTCGGAAAAGTCTAGCCTCGACCTTTCAGAGTTTCATGAAACATATGACTGAAATATTTGACTGAAATATCTATCTATGGATTTCCCTGCAGCTGGGTACTCGGAAGAGTGTAGCCTGGAGCTTTGCACTCGAAAGGGTTTCGCATTTGGTAGGGTATAGAGCATTCGGCTCTGGCTGGGATCAGAACATGCATAACACGGCAGCCAGGTGGTTGAGGGTTTGAAGATTGACTAGTTTAGTTACAAGATCAGAGAGATTAGTACGAACATCAACGTCGCTCAGCGTTATGGGCTCGATGCAAACTTGGGCATTGGCGATTTGCTGGGCGGTGACTGTCTGCTGCGCTGCGATTGTGGGCTGCGCTGCTTGCGCCGCTTGTGCAGCTTGTTGGGCAGCAGCAGCCGCCGCCGCCGCCGCCGCCGCTGAGGCACTTACAGCGGCCGCTGTTGTTGGCACTGCCGTTGCCGTCGCTGTACCGCTGGCCGTTGTCAATTGTATTGTCTGCGGCTGTGCCTGACTAACGGTTTGTATGTGCACCGTTGTATTGTTGCTTGTCTGCAAATGATGTTGTTGCTGCTGCTGCTGTTGTTGTTGTTGTTGTTGCTGCTGTTGGTGGATAAGGTGCTGCTGCTGCTGCTGCTGCTGTTGTTGCTGCTGCTGTTGCTGTTGCTGCTGCTGCTGCTGTTGGAGGTGCTGCTGCTGCGCTGCTGGCGCCTGACAGATCTCAATCTTCGTCGAGGCCGGCAAGGTGGCCGTCGTTGTCACGTGCTGATTGTTCGTGCTTTGGATGATCGTTGGCGCCGGCGTATTCGATTGGGCCGTGTGTGTGGTTATAACGGTGCCGGCGCTGTTGATTTTCACCACATTCACCTGCTGAGGCTGCAGTTGTTGTTGTTGTTGTTGTTGATTGAATGAATGTGCGTTGGATTAGTTAGGCATGACATGTGAATGCGAGAGTGTGTGTATGTGTAAGTTTAAAGGTGAATATTTTATGTGTGTGTGTGTGAGTGTGTGTGTGTGAAATCCCGTTATTGATATTAATATAAACATAGTTTTTGTTTCTATTGGACTACTGGCTGGCCGCGTCTACTTACTTGGCTGGCGACTGGATTACTGTTAGCCGGCGTCACCGTTTGTACCGTTTGAATGGTGGGCGTGTTGGACAGCTGCTCCATGTCCTCGTCCTCATCGCCCGACTGGGAGATCAATGCGTTCACCTTGTCCTCGTCGTCGGCAAAGGTGGGCAGCAGATCTTCGCGTCCATGATATTTGTAGCAATTGATGACGATCTTGCGGAGCGCATGTGTCCAGCTGATCTGTGGAATTTAGAGCGATGGAGAGCGTGGTCCGGCAAACGGGGACAGCGGGAGAGGGGCGATTAATAAGACACAATTCAGTATTTTGGGGCGGCTATTGAACACCCACCCCACCCACCTTCTGCTTGTCATCCTCGGATCGGGCGTCCATGCGGACATTCGCCCACGGCAGCTCCTTGGGCCACCATGGCGGACGTGTCGACTCTCTGCCCCAGCCGGGTTTGCCTCGTCCGGTCGAATATTTCAGCATTAGCGGTATAAAGGCGCGAAGCTGTGCCTGCGTCATCTTCTCGACGGGCGTCGGTATGCCATCGATCACCAAGCCGGGCAGCTCGAACAGCGACGGATCCTCCTGGGGCGGCGGCGGCGCCTGTTGGGCCAGCGCATTGTCCAGCTCATCCATCACAATGTTCTTCAGATTGCGCAGCACATCCTCCAGCGGCTTGGCACCGAACACCTTGTAGCTGGTATTCGGCTTACCCGGCGTAGCCACCAGCACCACCGCCTGCTTGCCCACCCGTCCGGTGAACTCGTAAATGATGCCGCGCAGCTTTCGTAGCAGGCGATTCTGTTGACGCTTCCGCACCGACGGATTCGTTTCGAAGCAATGCGGACGCTTTCGCTTCTTTGAGCTAGCGATGGCAGCGGCCGCAGCCACGCCCACCGGACCAGCAGCGGCCAGCTGATGGGCGACATCGTCGTTGACCAGCGTATTGAGATCGCCATCGTATAGGCTGCCCTCGCTGCTGATCAAATCGTCATCCTCGTCATCGGTGGCCAAACTCTGCATATCATCGTCGAGCATCTCGATCTTGTATGTGGTTCCATTGCTTTGGCCACCCGTCGAGGATTGGGCCTGCGAGCTGTTGCTGGTTGTCGTTATTGTGGTTACATTTAGGCCGCCATTGCCGCTGCCGGAGCTGTTGCTTCCATTGCCAGAGCTGATGGTCGCATTCCCAGCGCCGCCTCCGCTACTGACGACCACATTGCCAGCGCTCCTCTGGCTGCCAGCCGGAGCCACGACCAGCCGATAGCTTGTGGTTGCCAGCTTGGTGGCTTCTGCTGCTCCCTTTCGTTTTTGTTGGTGTTGCTGCTGCTGGTGCTGGTGGTGCCGGTGCTGCTGCTACCCTTTAGCAACTCGAGCCTCGACTCGACTCCCAATGTTTACTTTATTTTTTGTTCTGTAGAAAAATAAAAATGTATTTTTAATAAACCATTAGCAATTTTTTTATAGCTGAATTTGAAGATTTCCAACTTTAAAATTGAGTTTTTCACCAATAATGGAAAATGGCAAAAATCTAGGGTATACAAAATGTGTGCTTAATATATAGCTTGATGACTCTGGCTCTTAAGATTTACGAGATATGCTTGAAAAACCTAAATCGTGTTATCGATAACAAGCAAACGGTGAGAGTTATCGATTTTTGGAAACAAACTCGATTTGTGCGTGCTATAGAAGAACCTCCACATAAAATATCAACTCTCGAGGTTTTATAGTTGCAGAGATCGAAGCGTTCATACAAGCGGACGAAGGGTTTATTTTTGTGAAAATGTTAGGATAGATCCATAAAAAAAGGAAAAATTGTACTGCCTAAGATATACAAAATAATATAGCGTATAAAATTATATCTTTTTTATTATAAATAAAATTATCTTAAGCGATGTTGAAATGAAGCTTCAAATAAATATCTATTATATTTCATAACAAATTTTTCAGTCTCATATAAAAAAAAACAAACTAAAGAGTTATATATCCAACATTTTTAATGTTTTTTTTTAAATGCTAAAAAAATTTAGTTGAAGTCTTAGAAAACAAATACAGTTATATAAATAAAATAGGTCACAGGTCTGTAAATATTCTCAGGTAGATATGCCCAGCTTTTCGAATAGACTTTTAAGTGTAACACAATGAAACAAATGCAAATTTTGACACTGTTTCTAGTTAAATGGCGGTTGGTGTGCGACCAAAAAATTTAAAAATTGAAAAAAAAAAACAATTAGTGATAAGCAACGAATGAATCAGGTCAAAAGCGCGCATGCGCAACACTCGAGAACAACAATAAAAAGTGAGCTATACAAACACACACACACACACATACACATACATATATTTAATGATAAAGTACGAACAATAAAATGTTGTGCGCATGTGTTTAAAATTTGTACCCGAACAATTCTAACGAATCACCATGAGAATATGGAACGCAACGGAACGGAATGGAATGAGTTGAAATGTGGCACGGATAAACAGTAGTTACACATGTACAATGGAGATTCGTGTTGACCAACACTAGCCATTATTAAGTGCAATATTTACACAAATTAATTAAATGTTATTTGCATTTATCATAAAATAAAAACTCTATTTATGATGTGCTGGCTTTGACGGCCATTTTAAATATCTTACATATAAGCAAGTATTACATGCACTTTGTATAAAAAAAAAAACTATCCCTTAATGTTAAAAAAAAATCCAAATAAGGTTCGAATGGAAAAAAAACTCGTTTCAGAATGGAAAAATATAAAAATATTTTCTTTCGTAAACAAATGAAACTAAAACTTGGTTTATAATATATATATATATATATATATATATATATATACATATATACATATATATTAATAATGTAGTATATAAATATCACACAAACAAGAGACAATATGGAATTCCCCAGTTCTTTTTTTTATGTATATAATAGGACACAAAAGCTAAAAGGAAACCCCGGTTTTGTTTTCATAGATAAGCCTTACAAACTGTGCAACCCTTAACCTGATGTTTTTTTTGTATCTCTTCTGTTAAGTAAAGTCTAATTGGCATTCCAATTAGATTCATAGTCATATTCCAATTGGGACATATGTTTACAAACATAACTTTTGAAGCAAATTGATTTTCGGATTTTAGTAGTTATATCCTTTATACAACTCTCTCTCTCTCTCTCTTTTCCGCTCTCTCACCCCCACTCCTTTTGCTGAGCAGAAAAGTAAGTGCAAGCTTTTTGTTTTAAAATTTTTTTTTTTACAAATTTATAACGGTTAACCCCACAACGCGCAGACTCAGCAGTTAAGTTATATACGCATATACATACATACATATATGTATGCTTATACATATGTACATATTTTCAATATGTTACCGGCCGCTGCACGTGCGCGTTGAATTAAATATATATATATATTTGTATATGTATACTCACAGATACAAGCATACGTATATTTTTCAAAGCTTGCAGTTTCTGTTTTTAACGATAAATGTAAATGTATTACAAAAATATATCAAATTTTCAGTTTAAATAATAGCTTGCCTTTTTGCTGATTTTCGGTTTTTTTTTTTAACGCACTTCACAGTACACAAACACACACAAAATTCGAAAAAAAAAGAACAACAATGTTTGGCTGATTTTATCAGTTTCTTTTTTTTTTTTTTTTGTTAAAGCTATTCGATACCGAATTAGTGTGGAAAAACTGTAAACGCACCGCACAACGAGTAAATAGAATATGATTACAGTTGTTGGAGTTGAAGTTTATTGTTATTGTTGGCAGTTTTGTATCTTTGAGGCTGGCGCTGTTAACGCTGCCGCTAACGCTGCTGCTACTGCCGCTGCTGCTGCTACTGCTGCTGCTGCTGCTGATACTGCTATGCGGTTGCTCTGCGCTGCGCTGCCTTTTCCGCCTGCCCAGTTGAAGTTCTATTTGCGTTTGCTCAGACGACGGCGACGACGACGACGACGACGCGGCGCACACTGACAATAACAAAATAAAATAAAAAAAAAAAAACACCAAAAACCAGCAACAACAACAGTAATGATTACAGAGAACAAAGAGCGCAGCAAGCAAACGACTAGAGAGCGACAAGCGAGCGAGCGAGCGAGCGACCACACTGCGCCAAACCACCCCACGGATTGACGCCGTGTGCATGCATTTACATTTTCGGCGACGAGGGCAGCGCGACGACGCAGACGGCGGCGTCGACGCAGTTAAAAATCAATACTGCGCCCATGCGTCGACGTTGTCGCTTTGCGACGCGTGAGACGGCAGGCCAACAGCAGAACGTGCGATAGAGATGACCATACAGCAAGCTCTGCCTGTATATGTGTGTGTGTGTGTTATGTTCTGTTTCGTTTTGCTTTGCATTTCATATGCGAATTCATTTTCACAATATTACATTTTTGCTTTAATTTTTTGGCTAACGCTTGAGATTCGCATTTAAAGGATTAAAAACTGATTTTAAAGCTCAAAGGCTGACACTTGCATGCGTGTTCAGTCTAAAACAGCCAATATAATTCTTGGATTAAAAAGAGACGGCAATAGTGAGCAACTGTTATATGTGTGCGGCAGTTCGTGCTGTGTGTGTATTTGTGTTTGCATTTGAGACGTTGGCAAAAAGGGCTGCGCAGCTACCCCCAAAAGCGAATCAGAAACATCCCCCACGCAAGCACCAACACTAGCAGCAGCAAAACCGACAACAACAACAACAACAACAACAACAACAACAATAACAATAACAACAACAGCGCACGCAAACGCATTGCGCTTGGGCAATAATCGTGAAGTTTTACAATGCCGTCGACGCTGACGCGCTGTTATGATAGCCATTGTGCCCATATGGTTAGGAGTTACGCATGCACTGCTGGCACCACCCACCACCAACACCAACACCAACACCACCACTGCCACCAGCGGCAGCACCACCCTTCGAACTACCCCCTGACATTTGACAAAGAACTGGAACAACAACAACAACAACAGCGCGGGGTAGTTATTGCGGTAAGCTCGTTTCACTTGCGCGTGCCAGGCAGTTCCAATAGTGGCGTCCGAAAAAAGTGTGCCACATCTAGCGTGGTACATTTTCCATTCTATCGTATCCTTCAGCAATAGTTCGATTGAATGGCTTATTCAAATGCACAACTGAATTTATCAGGGATCAGTAAATGCTGATCAGTCGATCATGCCCGCTAGCGATTCAATTTTGTTCAACAATTTATGAACAATGCGTTCTATTGATTTCTTTAAATTAATTTTTGTAATATATTTCAATTTTGTAAATGAATCTAATATCTTGTTCTATTGAGTAAAATGATTAATAAAGATTACGATTCACATTCGAACGCATGAACTGGTTCATAAAGTGGAACGAGTATATTTAATTCACAATCACAAAATATGTTTCACATTTTGTCTTGTCTAAGTGTACATATTTTTATGGCTGCCACTGTACGCTACTCGGACTTGTTTCGTTGAGTGGTGCGTGCGCAACGTTCCGTTTTTGATATATACATACATCTGTGTGTGTGTTAAAACTGCGCAAAGTTTGGTTAAATGCGCTGAGAAGCATGCTACAACGTTTAATATGCCAGTTAAAGTCACACACTCACACTCACACGCACACACTCACATGCATGTAGGTAAAAGTGTGTGAGTGTGACCGCTTGAAATGCGCCAGCGCCTGTGCATTAACAAAATTCGTTTCTGTAGGTTAATTAAAACTTTGCAATTTTGTACAATTATTAAAACAAAATACAAAACGAGAACATTTCACATATGGCAAATAGCCAGACAAAAATTGCAACATATACAAAAAAAAAAAATAAAAAATAAAAAAATACATATGTACATATTTACATAGTTTCGAGGGTCACACTTGGCGCCTGCGCTTTGGTCACACTTTTGCTGCTCTTCTTTTAACGTAGGGGCTATTTATATTGAAATGAGCAAAAAGAATGCGCGCGCTTTATTCGCTTTATTCTCTTTCTGTTCTCCTTCCATTTGACTATTTTACACAATATTTTGTTCTTCTTCTTTTTGTTGTTGTTTGTTTCAGTGAGTTGCGCTGCTTCTGCTTTTGCGTATCTTTGTTTGTATTTGTAAGTGCATGCGCCCGCCGCCTAGAATCTATTCTTAATGCATGCATATGTAGTAGTGTGCCTGTGTGTGTGTGCACATATCTCCCACTGCGTCAGCGCACTCACCGTCAATACATACAAAGAAACACGCACACACGCGCACATTATAAATAATCGATACCTATTATATTTCAGGCTCTCGCGCTGTTCTCGCTTTTGCGCTCTCTCTCGCTCTCTTACTCTCACCCGCAGCAAGTGCTTCTGTGTGTGTACTTGACGCAACGTCTACAATAACAATAAGGCGATAAAGTGATGACAGAAAAAGTAAAATAGGAAAAAAAAAAAAAATACAATAACAACAACAACAAACTTAAGTTACGCATGCGGCGGTCGCAACTGCGGCAACAGCGACGGCGCACAAAGCGACCTACAAATGAAAACGAAAAAAGAAAAGAATCAACAACAACAACAAGAGCAAGAACAATAGCAATAGCAATAGCAATTGTCTAACGCATGCCCTGCTGTTAAATATTTTTGTTTTGTGTTTTGCACTAAAACAGAAGAAAAACAGAAAACTTAACGAATACGACTCAAATTCCAATTGGAACTGTACTAGTGTTGTTGACATACTCTGGTTAGAATTTTTCGAGCCACCCGCCACCAATCAGAGACTTGTGCTCAGCTGTAAACAGTGGTGTCCAATTCAATATGCACAGCAGGCACTATCGGTTGCTACGGCTGCTGTGTGTATCTGCCCTTCAATTCAAGGGTGGGCTCTGCCCAACAACCCCCATTTCACACACACCCACACACACAGACACAAAGACAAAAATGAATGCGTACGCCTGCATGCCCAGGCAAATAAATTCAAATTGGAATTGGAATAGAAAGAAAAACAAATTGTAGAGAAATAAGAGCAGCAGAATGAAAGATGCAAAAAAAAAAATAAAGCCACATCAGAATGAGAATTACGCATACGCCATGTACGCCCCCTCTTTCCACCTTCATGCATTTACATTGGAATTCGGCTTTTATGTACACGTAAAAGACGTAACAGTTAAAACGAAACATAATACCAAAATGAAATACATATATATATATATACATATATATATGTACTGGAAAAAAAAACGTTGCGCAGGGAACGGCGCATGTTTGAATTACGGACATTCGCAGTAGAAATTGAAGTAATGGCTAAAGCGCCGCTGCCAATGGTGGCCAACAACAACAATAACAACAATACTACTACTACTACTATTACTACTACTTATTTGTAATGCACATTTACCGTTAGGCAATCGCAAGGCTCCAACGGATTATCTAACAAATGTACCTTCGCACACGCACACATACACACATAACGGTGTGCACAGCAGGACGCCATTTTGTGCGAAAGCGCCTGTTGTATTCAATTAAGTTTTACACACACAAAAATTAACTTAAATACCGTGCAACAACATTCTATGGTACGAAGACGCGCGGCGCATGCAAAATTTTTTTGTTTTTGTTTTTTCTTCTTTTTTTTTTTGTTTTTGTTCTTATTTGATGTCAATTGGATTTTGCGTGAAAAACTTTTTGCTTACTGCGGCTGTCTGTTCTAAAACTTTTGCGTTGCCCTGCGCGTGAACAAACACACACACACACACACATGTATATATATATACTCAAACACTGTTAAGCTTTTGCTTGTATGTGTGCTGCTGGCTGGCGCGGAGCAGGCCCAGTGCGAAATTGCAGTGGAAAATCGAAAATTCTTCACGTCTGCGTCGCGCTCACACCAACACATACACATACACGCTCAAACACACACATATATATGAATATATATATATATATATGTATGCCATGTAGATACGTGTAAACTGGTACGCACCTGCGTGTAATATGTACTCTCGGTCCGCCGTTCTATAAACATCCAAAGTTAGGTACGCTTCAGTTTTTCTATTGATAACGCACACATTTGCATATGCCAGGTTGTGTTGGGTATTATTTATGCACATGTATACACGCGCAGGCACACAAACACACACACACACACACACACGCATACACATGCACGCACGCCCGCACACACTCAAAGATTGGCAAGTGACAACAAAAAATATACACACGCGCGTTAGGAGTCGCGTTCTCGACGCCGCCGCCAACGTTGTTGTGGATATTGCTTGGGGTCGCCGCTGCCGCTGCGTCGTCCAGATTTATTATCACAGCGGCATTTTACATTTGCGCACTGCTGTTGCTTCGTTTTAGACTTATTCTTTTGTTTTATTTGTGCATATATATTTTTTGTTCTAGCTTTAGGAGCCAGTGCTGCACAACAATCGATGCCACTGCTCGATGCTATCGATGATTCTGCTAAATGCTTAAGAACTCTGTGCATTCTGCGGCCGGACTGTTACCTGAGGAGCAATTCTGTTCCAGGCAGGAGCAATTCTGTTAAAAGTCAGGGTTGTGTTTTTTTGCGCGCCAGTTTAAATATTCACTTTCCAATTGAACATGAGCATTAATCCAATTGCTTTACTTTAATCCTTGTATCCTTTTCGTTGTATTACAATCACACGTAAGCCCTTCACAAGGCAGCTAGCAATATCGTATTGAAAAGCAGCTAAGCGCGCCAAATGAGGGACTCACATGCAATGCGCTCACACAATTAATCCAAAAACAGAAAAAAAATTTAAAAAAAAATTAAATAAATTAATAGTTGATTTTCCTGTCCGTGGAGCGAGTGCGACGACAATCCGATGTTAACTGCTGTCCAGCTGTAGAAAACGGGGGCTTTATAGAACGAAGTCGATTCATATGCTAAGCCACAAAATACTCACACAATTTCTTTTTTATATATACATTAGGATAAATTCTGATAAAATTCAAGCGCTGCTGCTAAGTAACAAAATATATACTTCTACAAATATTCCAGCTAGTCGCGCTGGACCACAGCCCGCACAAAAGTATGTATATGATATATTAACATATATATGTTTATATACATGTACATGTATGTGCATGTATGCTTATAAATAAGTCGAAGTTGCCTTCCATTTTTCTTATCGCGAATAAGGTTTTGAGTAGCCTTGAATGTACAATGGGTTTGCTTTACTGTATTTTTTAATTGCTTTTCTGGCAATTAATATTTGATTTATGCACGCACTTTTATTTATTGCATTTTATTATTTCTTTAACTTCTTTATACTCTAAAATTGCGCTCATTTAAATTGCTAACAGCTAACTGTTAGCTGTTATGTTAAGATAACAGCAGCAGTTTTGTTTGGCTGTTATGTTATCACTTCGATATTAGAAATTGTTTTTAGCTAATCTTCTAAATTAAATTACTAATTAATCAATAAATTGACTTGCTTATACATAAATTACAGTTGTCTTAGATCCACTGTGCGTAGGTTTATGTGTTCCGGCTTCTCTTCAGTGTTATCAATGCCCGCGTCACAGCTTCCTTGCTCCGCATATAATGTTTATCGAAGATTTCTGAGTGGGTGCGACCGTTATAAATCGGTTCATATATTTTGATATGTATATATATATTTACTCCGCAAATACAATTCATGTGGGTTTCATAGCATGGTCCCCTATAATGCATATATTTAGCGCACGCCAAGCCGCAGAAACTGCCACTCAAATAATTCTGTGCTGTAAAACGACCAGATTTTTTTCTCTCTCTCTTTTTTTTTTTTTTTATCAGATGTGACTAATCACAGTCTCGGGAATACTTGGTGTTTGGTGAGTTGAATTTCATGAATACATATGTATATAGACTATTACATTTAAATATGTTCTGCTTTCTTTTCTATTTTGATAATTGAAGTTTTTGATTTTCGATCAAAATTTGAAACCTTTGCGCATTGCTTTCAGATTTATTTGAATTTAATTTGTAAAGTGTTTTTGAAGTAGTTCTGTTTAATATTTTAAGATTAATGAAAGTATAATATAGAAGCATAACTAAGTATATTTTAACTAAAGTATCTTTATTTTCCTATGTCTCTATATAATTTTTGTTATTTTTCTATATCTTTCTATATCTTTCTATATTTTTCTTTCTATAGCTACATCATTTCTCATAAACATAGCCAGTTATATATGTACATATAACACACAAATATATAATATATGTATATATATGAACTAAAGTTCAATTCAAGTCGGGAATTAAAATGAAAGTTCACACAGTTCAGGTTTTGGGTTCGATTGTTTTTTTTTTTTTTTTTTTTTTTTTTCAGACTGTGGCTTTAAACGTCGGTTGGTCAAACTTTCGATTCGGTTTCGAGTTTAATTGTTTTTTTTTTTTTTTCTGTAACTTCGATTGATAGAAACTGTATATAAATTTAATATTCTATATTCTATAATTGATTATTCCAATTTGAAGCATTTTAATTGAAATTTGAAATTTGAAATTAATAGTTTACTTTGTAAAAATAGTTACTGCATTAGCCAATAAATACCCTATATAAATAAATGTGTATTACATACATATATATGTATGTATGTAGATGTATATTCACATAATTCACTTGAAGTCAGCCAAAGCAGGAAAATATGTTGAGTTATCAGCATTTCCGAGGCGATTCGCTTTTAAGTTATCACAGAACAAACGAAATATTTGACTTTTGGCAGCGTTTTCGACACGCTTCCGTTTATAATAAAAGAAAAAAAACCCATCACCGTTTTCTCTTTAACTTGCTAGCACTATAATACAAAATGAATGCAAATACCGATGTACATATGTACATATATGTTAGAAATTTGCCGGCCGGTGCGAAAAGACTTTCACGCTGCGTATTAAGTTAACAAATGAAGCGTAATTTGCTTCAGTTTTTCGTTGCATACTTTGAGGCGCGCGGGAATCGCAAACAAAAGCGAGAAAGCTGAACGCGACCGAAATGGAAACCGAAAACAGTTACTTGAAGCGTGACCACAACACCAACAAAAATAATAGTAGCTCAGATTACGGTAAACGTTGAGCCGGGCGCCGCGAATCCGCTTTTGACTTTGGGGCATAACGGTTACTATTACGGTTTCGCTTGCGGCACTCTGGCTCCTGCTGGCTGTTGGCCATGGCCACACACACACACACACACAACAGCAGCACACACACACACGCACACACACAACAAGAGCACACACACACACATATATACACACACTCACACAGACACGTAAACTTCTTAGTCCAGCGACCTGCTAAGCAAAACAAACCGCCATTTTTTTGTTGCTCACCCGCGAATCTTTGCAAAATGTTTTATTCCACAAAAATGTGCTTTCAATTTTCAATTTTTTTAAATATATTTTTTGCCAGTTGCAAAACATTGTGTTGTATAAACTTTAATTTGGACGCTACAATTGTAAATATCTGCATGCAAAAGTTAACACTAGCAAGTTTAATACCCTACGTTCATTGAAGCGTGCTAAGCGGGTATAACGTTTTGCATCAAGCTTTGCATACGGCTAAATCGAAACTCCTCTTTATATACAAATTATATTATTTTAGCAATATATATACTTTACCGTTTATCTGTTCTTTTTTTAAAAATAATTTCTTTATATTGTTTAATATCGATAAAAATCGATTTCAAAACTTGTAGCTAAGGATCCACAAATTTCAATTATCTTAAGCCGTTTTTTTTAAATTAAATAAAATAACATTTATTCACAAAATGTATGAAAGTTAATTATTTTTAAAGATAAACCCCCAGGTTATTATATTAGACCTTATATATGCCTAAAATATGACTGAAAGATCGGTAGAAAAATAACGAAGCTAACCAAGAAGCATAATTCGCATACTTGTGGGTTAGGTTAGAAGAAGGGGGAATTCATTGACTCGTGTCGCGTATAAATACAAGCGTGAGTACTACTACTACTACACACACTAATACACGCACACACACACACACATATTTATATTTATATATATGTATATAGCTAGATTATATTACCAATGCGCAACGTGGGCGCGTCTGCGCCTGCGTCTGTTTTAAAATAAATTGGCCTCCTTTTTAATAAGCGAAAGCGAAAGTCCATCGAATAGCCCAATAACTTCAGCATAATCAAAAGAATTATAATAAGACTTACAATAAATTATATAATAATCAAATTTATAAATAAAATATATTAAAAGTTTAGATGAGATAAAATGGAAATATTTAAATAAAAATGAAATCAACTGCTTATTAGTTAGGCTAGGCGTGTTGTGAAATATGCATTTTATTTTCTAAAGCAGCGTATAGGCGATTCGTCTATGCCCTACAGTGTGGGCCGTAACCTTGAGCTTGGAATTTTTGCACATTGTTCGCTTATTTGTTTGGCCTTGTGCTCGCTTTTGTTATTTTTTCCGTAACACAAACACGAACACACACATACACATACACATACACACACACATCCTTACAGACACACATTTGTAGTTGTGCGCAATGTGGCTATTCTTATTGATTTTTGTTATTATTGTGCCACACCCCTTTACCTTATCAATTTCCTTGCATATATATACATTATATACATATAGAACACACATATATACCTACATAGATACATGCATAAATGCATATGTAGAGCTATATATGAGCAGGTGTTCTCGCACAGGAAGCAGCATTTGAATTGTGTAAACATTTCCACACATTGAAGCCATTAAGTTGTGTTTTGTAGCAAGCAGCTGACAGCTGGCAGCGGCGCTGCTATATCATTCAGTTATAGTAAGCCGCTCTTAGTTATCGATTAACGATAAGTCCGAATCAGCAGCTGTTAGCTAACAGCAGTTGCGTTTTAAGCACTGGCGCTGCTATAGCATTCAGCTTTGGTAAGCCGCTCTTAGCTATCGAATTTGCAATTACATCGTTACGCGTCCTTTTGGTTATCGTTTAACGTTTCCTTAGATTCAAAATTCTCATTGGCAGCAATCGAACACATTTTTCCTGCAATTTAATCACACTTAAAGTATTTGTTTTTTTTCTTTGCATTTATTTGTTTTTAAATGTTGTTTTGTTTTTTTTTTGGTTTGGTTTTTCATTGTATTTATTACATTTGTAATTGTACGTAATATATAGACATGTATAGTTATATATTTTTTGTATGTATTTGGTATTTGGGTACATATACACATATATCTATGCATGTATGCATATATGTATATGTTAGTAATTGTTTTATATACCCATCCAATAATTTTCCTTCTCTTTCAATTAGTTCTCTTGACATTCATTGGTTTTCGGCTAATTCCTTACACATAATTTGTTAACTTTAAAACTTAGGAAAAATTCGCAAAAAACATAAAAAAAAATCGCGGAAAATATGTTCAAACGTCGATTTGTAACCATTGCACATACCATCATGATAAGTAATACATATATATATTTATATGCTTGTAATATTTAGTATGTTTACTTTTCCATCTTTTTTTTCTGCTCATTAAAGGTTTTTTCTTAACTTTTGTTTTTTTTTTAAGTTCACATCAATAAAATGTTATTTTCGAATTTGCGGCGTATACGGCGGACACAACCTTAAGCTCCAGATTAAAGTACGAATCTAAGTACATATATATTTATGTATATATATAGAAATATAAAGTAGGTTATGAATTATCGAGTATGTAGCAAGTTTTATAAGAACCAATAGCGAAAAAGTATTTGGTGTATAGCTTAGTATAGCAACCAAGATCTGGCGCTGTAGTCAATTCTATTTGGCCTTGCTTTAATTTTCAAAAAAATTGCATTTTTTAAGCGCACTGTGCAACAAAATTATCTCGATATTTACAAAAGAAGCGAACACAAATATTTGCATAATTTCATGATCTGGCAGCACCAAATTCATTTGTTGACCCTGTTAAGTTGGCTGCGCTCAAGCTGAAGGCATGAATAAACCACAGAAAAGAGTGGGAGAAAGCTACTGAGTGTGTGTGAGAGAGACGGAAAGAGAGGGAAAGAGAGAGTCACAATGCGCTGTTGTTTGGAAATCTGGATCTAAGATATTTTCTCTGTTGGATTATTTTTACTAATTACATCGAATAGACAGAATTTCAATTTGTTTATGAAAGTTTTTGTTTCTTTCTTTGCAATTAGTTTTTATGTACTTTGAATAATTTTTTTTAATATATTTTGTATATATTTTGTATTATTTATTATTTAGGTAAATACACACAAAAAAATTGTCACATCAATACGCGCTACGTTCTAATTAGTTAGTTTCTGAACTGGTTCGTGTTTGTTCTTTTTTTAATGCATAAATTCAGTTTGTTGTTTTTTTTTTTATTGTAATATATTCGATATTCATATTTTACGTGTGCCACATTATATAAATATAATCTCTGCACTCAAATAATAAACAATTGGGCTCCATTTTATATATATATGAATATATATCTATATATATATATATATATATGTATTTTATATATATATATTATATATATATGTATAGAGCGAAAATCTGGGATAGAATTAAAATCTGGGCTTGTTGTTTAAGCTCAATATTGATTTTGTTTAAATATATTATTATTAAATTGGTTCAACAAAAATTGCCCATATAGCCCAATGAATATATAATAATATATATATATATATAATATAGTTAGATTTATATATATATTCATTAGTTGTCTTCAGACACACAAAAAATATTTTGTTGTTAGCTTTAACTTTTCGCTCGTTCCAAGCAAATCTCAAAATATTGATCTGTTCTAACTGCACTCTATATATAATATATATATATTATATGGGTTCATTATTTTTTAGCTATTCTTTTTACTGCGTTTTGGCCTTAGTTTCATTTTGTTTGGTGTTTTCATTGCATTTTCAATCTTAACCATTCGTTTCTTAACTTTCTAGCTCACATATCTAACCGAACTACAATACGATACGGTAAATTCTAACACTCAGTAATATTCAATAGTGCAAAATTAAAAATTACTCCAAATCAAATTCAAATCAAATTTAATTAATAACAATTAAATATATTCTATGCATTTGCTTAAATCTTCCACAGACGATAAACGATCACGAATATATATAATTATATATGCTACTCTATATAACGCTGACGATCTAAGACCGCGTACACACACACACACACATACACTCTAGGAAATTGTCTTGGAAAATATATAAAAAATAAATTAAGTTTCTTCTAAAATATATAAAAAAATGTTTGTTTGATTTCAAAAATTGTGCAAGTACTAAAATTGTTTATTATGTTTTTATATATAATTTCATATTTTTCATGTATTATATTTTTAAAATTTTGAATTATCTCATTTTTTTTGTGAAGAGTATACAAAAGTCGGCTAACACGAAGCAAAACTGAACTAAAAATGAAAATAAAAACAAAAAGCAAAAGCAAAATATCATTTAGTATGCATTTATGTATGTATATATACATATATATGTTTGTATATATATATATTAATAGAAGCTACATGTATTCGCATAACGGTTAACACACTCAAACAGAGACACAGCGAAAACACAGGAGCGGTTCCACAGCCGCCATTTTTTGGGCGCTCAATATTAATTATTATTATTATTATTTTTGTTTAAATATTGTTAGGAATTGTTTGTTTTTAGTGTATTTAAAGATTTGCGTAACTGTTTTTTGTTTTGTTTTTCCATTATGTAACTAACTAAAGATTGAACTTTTAGCTAATAACATTCGAAGATAAATCATAAATTGTTCAGATTTTGGTCGTGTTTCAGATATTGTCAAGTATTTACAGATTCTTGTGCATTGTTTATTTGGATGCCGCTTCTTGTCATAGATCTTACACATATTACTGAAAGGTATAGATGTATATATATATATATATTAATATAAGAATGGGACAGTTAGTAACGGCTTCTGCCTATATATATGTTATATATCTTATTGTGTTACGAAAAACTGGGCTGTGATAAATGGGAATTGAGCGAGAGAGAGGAGCAGGAGGAGGAGGAGGAGGAGCATGTGTGAGTAAGAGTAAGAGAGAGAGAGAGAGAGAGAGAGAGCGAGAGAAGGAGAGAGCTAAAAGTTGCTCGAGATAGGTACTAAAGTTATTTAGCAAGAGGTACACTTGAGTCGTGATTACATAAGATCGTAAAACGTTATAATTTTTGTGAAACATTGAAAACCATTTGTAGGAGACCGTTTGTTCGTTTAGTATCAGTTTTTGTTTTTGTTTTTGTTTTTGTTTTTGTTTTGTTATTTTTTAAATAGTTTCAATCGATCGATTGGCTTAGGAAATTGTGCAGGAGTTGCGCTTGGCGCCCAAACTCCGCTCCTGTATTCGCTGCAGATGCTGCAGCTGTGCTGGCGTCGGGGCGTGAGAGCCGCCCGCAGCACCAGCCGATGTTGAGGCCGAACCGGAGCCGGAACCAGAACCAGAGCCGGAGCCGGAGCCGGAACCGTGTGACGTCGCCTGCTGCTGATGCTGTTGATGATGATGGTGATGATGGTGGTGCTGGTGGTGCAGCGGTGTGCCCGGCCCATTGTTGCCAATCTGCTGCGGCAGCGACTGACGTCGGCGACGCAGAGCCGGACTCAAATTGTACGTGATCTTTGCCTGGGCGAGCAGCTCCTTGAATACCTGACCATAAACGAAAAGGATTCTCGCATTAGCTGAGCTTCATCTCATCCACTTGGACAAGGACTCACCTGTGCTATGTTGTCGTTGTTGGCAGCCGATGCCTCCACAAAGCCGTTCTCCCAGTCGACGGTCACCACCGATTCGGTTGTGGCGTATTCCACCTGCAACAGGTGCAACAAATCAATTTGAAATAAATCACTTTCATATCTTCAACTTAATTATATGTAGCTCAGGGTTATTCTCAGAAGTCAAAAATGAAATGAATAATTTCCTAACTTAAAATATAATTAGTATAAAATAAGTTAAGAAATATCTATAAAAAATAAACTGTAAGTCTTTAAACAAATTTATTAGTAATTAACTTAATGAAAATCGCATAGAAAGGCGCTTATTAGAATGCGCTGAAGTATGAGAGCGAGGCAGCGATACAGATACAGACACAGAAACAGATACAGATACAGATACAGATACAGATACAGATACAGATACAGATACAGATACAGATACAGATACAGATACAGATACAGATACAGATACAGATACAGATACAGATACAGACACAGATACAGATACAGATACAGATACAGATACAGATACAGATACAGATACAGATACAGATACAGATACAGATACAGATACAGATACAGATACAGATACAGATACAGATACAGATACAGATACAGATACAGATACAGATACAGATACAGATACAGATACAGATACAGATACAGATACATATATAGATACAGATACAGATACAGATACAGATACAGATACAGATACAGATACAGATACAGATACAGATACAGATACAGATACAGATACAGATACAGATACAGATACAGATACAGATACAGATACAGATACAGATACAGATACAGATACAGATACAGATACAGATACAGATACAGATACAGATACAGATACAGATACAGATACAGATACAGATACAGATACAGATACAGATACAGATACAGATACAGATACAGATACAGATACAGATACAGATACAGATACAGATACAGATACAGATACAGATACAGATACAGATACAGATACAGATACAAATACAGATACAGATACAGATACAGATACAGATACAGATACAGATACAGATACAGATACAGACAGAGACGAAAAAAGAGAGGGACAGAGATAGAAATAGAGATAGAGACGGATAAAAAGAGAGAGAGAAAGAGTCAGCTGCTTACAATCATTACTTTCTCTTTATCCACGCCTGTTTCCTATCTCTCACCCTCCTCTCACTCCCTCTCGCTCTCTCTCTCTCTCTCGCGTTAGGCAAGAGGTACACCTGTGGTATAAGCGTATCAAGACTGCTACATTAATTATTTAACGGTCAACTGGATACTTTGGCTATGCAAATAGGAATTCAGGTTAACTTTATGCAAAAGTTTTTGTAACAAGTCAATGGAGGCGTGTTCGACATTGTTTGATCGATTAGGGCGTGTTCATCTATCAGCCCAAGTATTCCTCCTTTCAATATGAGTTATAGACATTTTGCATTACAAATTAATCATTTATTTTAGCCATGTAATTCCATTATCCACATATTGATTGACTTTTAATCATAAGCTCCGAGCTTTTCCCTAATGCAAGTGACATCAATTTTGAAAGGCTTTCTCTAGCCAGCCATAATTTCAGATAAACTCAAAAAATATGTATGTTTTTATAATGTAAAAGAGAAGCACAGCAGCTTCTTAGTATAAATAGTTAGTGCTTACAGTGTGTGTGTATGTGTACGAGTTTTTGTATTTATATGTATAAAAGTTATAGAAGCTTGCGCGTAAGTTACAGGGTATGTACTAGTCGAGCACACCCTAATAAATTAGCTCTCATTTATTTTCTTTATAATCAATCACTTTTTAATATCTTCTATCACTTATTTGCTATACATAATGTAAAGAAGAAGCGCAGCAGCTGCTGGAAGCGAGAAGTAAGCGACAGAAGTGGGAGTGTGTGTGTGCGACCTTTTTCTTTAGTATGTATAGAAGTTATAGAAGCTTGTGCGTAAGTTACAGGGTATGTACTAGTCGAGCATACCCTAATAAATTAACTCTCATTTATTTTCAATATAGTCAATCACTTATTTCCCATACATAATGTAAAAGAGAAGCGCAGCAGCTGCTGAAAGTGAGAAGTAAGCGACTTTCGTATAGATGATGTAGAAACTAAAGCAGATGCTCAATATGAGTTACAGGGTATCTTATAGTCAAGCACACCCTAATTAATTAGTTACACATTCTTATTTTTAATATCTTCAATCACTTAGTCAATATCTTCAATCACTTATTTGCTATTAAAGTGTAAAGAAGAAGCAAATCAGCTGCTGAAAGCGAGAAGTAAGCGACAGAAGTGGGAGTGTGTGTGTGTGTGTGTACATGTATCTATATATGTATGTTGTAGAAGCTTGAGCACAAGCTAAATATGAATTACAGGGTATCTTATAGTCTGGCAGAGCTCATTGAAGTACCCCTCACTCTTATGTCTGCAATCACTTCTACAACGACTTCGATCATGTAGGGTTTGACCGACACAGAGATATCCCGTAGAATGCTATGCCTGACAGCTGTGAAACTCAATGAGCCGTTAGTCAAGGTATACCGAAAGCTGAAACAATCGTCGGCCAGGAAAAATCTGTTTGAATGTTGGCATTCGATTGTGGACGAGTGCGAAAAGTTGGCTATGGGTTTCAATTCATTTTGGGCATGGCACTGGAAATTTAACTACAATTCGAACCACTTCTGACAGCAATAGAAACTAGGACAATTAATAAACGGTTAATCATGGAAAATGCGGATAAATTGGCACCGATTGGGGCCGAGAGAGCCGCGCGTTTGGCAGCGATGAACAGTCTGAATATCAATTTGAGCTCCACCAAGGATAACATGAGTGGAGCCGCCGGCTGGCAGCGCGAGCCAAAATATGTGAGTAATCCGTATTGGTAGCCACGACTTGATCTTGATTTCAATTTCGATTTCGATTTCGATTTCGATTGTTATCGCAGCGCCATCGGCCCGATACGCCGCCCAATCCGGAGCTGGACGCGTGGCTGCGCTGGCAGCGCGAGCGCCAATTCCAGCGCGAGCGACGTCAGGAGTTCGAGCCGTGGCGCTTCACCGAGGACGAGCAGAAGTCGTCGAATGGCGATCAGAAGAAATCCGGCGGCGGCGGCCAGAAGTCATCTGCCAACGGGCGAAAGTCGCCGTCGTCGCCGGACAAGCAGCCCATGGATCCCAAACAGAAGCTAACGGCGCAGCTGATGCATGCGCAGCAGCAGACGCGACGCCTCGTCCAGAGCATCGATCAGATGCTGCCGGCGCTGCCCAACCGCCAGCCGTTCCAGCAGACGCTCGCCCACCTGCGGCAGCTGCATCTGCTGCTCAAGCGGCAGCTGCACAGCCAGCTGCAGCAGGACATCAATCGCAGCCAGCAGCCGCAGCAAGGACTCGTCCATCCAAAGTCGGTGACAGCCAAAGCGGTTGCTGCCGCAGCGGCAGCGGCGGAGGCGGCGGCGGCGGCCGCAGCAGCGGCAGCGACAGCAACAGCAGCAACAGCGGAAGCAGCCGAAGCGGAGCCAACAGCAGCAGCAGCAGCAGCAGTAGCAGCAGCAGCGCCGCCGCCACCGCCGCCACCTCCGCCGCCTCCACCTCCACCTCCGCCACCGCCGCCGCCGCCGTCAGCAACGGCTCAGGCGCCACATTTCATATATGCACCACAAGCCTGGCAGCATCCCGGCCAGCAATGGTCACAGCAAATGCAGCAGCAACAGCAGCAACAGCAGCAACAGCAGCAGCAACAGCAGCAACAGCAACAACAGCAACAACAGCAACAACAGCAGCAACAACAGCAGCAACAGCAGCAGCAGCAACATTTGCAGTTGCAACATCAGCTGCAGCAACAACTCTTGCAACAGCAACAGCAGCAGCCGCAACAGCAGCAACAGCAGCAACAGCAGCAGCTGGCAAACATGCAACAAATGCAGCACATGCAGCAATTGCAACAATTGCAGCCGTGCGCCGGACTCAACTACAAGGCGCCCGTATTCATTAGCAACGGGCACGTGCAGCCGCAGCCCGGCGCCCAGGCGGGAAAGTTACGGATTTGGTATATGTCGCATAATGCGATGCCCCATGACCTGGCTGCCAATCACTGGAATTTGCAGCAGCCGGAAAACAACAGCTATTTTAGCACTAACAACAACAACAACAACAGCAACAGCAACAACAATAATAACAACATCAACAATAACAGCAGCAACAACAACAACAACATTAATGACCACAATAACATAATGTGCAACATGCAAGCCAGCAACAACATTAATCACATCAACAGCATCAACAACAACAACAACAATAACAACAGCAGCAACTTGAACAACAACAGCATGATTAACAACAACAACAATAACAGACATGTTCCCGTCTGGCCCATAAACATGAATTAAAGCCCAAAAGAAAAGAAACGCCACAAAAAAAGTTCATTTGAACAACAACAACAACAACAACAACAACAACAACAACGAACAAAAAAAAATCAAACTCATTGCAAACACATTTCAGCAAAATTGACTGAAACATCATCGACTTTTGGACTGGGAGCACACTCGTAAACACACACACACACACACACACTAATATACATATGCATATATATATATATATATTTCGTATAAATATATATATATATATATATAAATATGTATATATATATATGTATGTATATATATGCAATTATTGCATACGTATAATTTACGTTTATGAAATATATATACATATATCTATATGCGTAGAGGCCCTATATATATATATCTATATATATATAAATATAAATATAAATGTTAAGGGCGAATTTTTTTTTACAAACAATTAATGTGAAGAGGTCAATAAATAAAAATACGACACGACATACATCGAAGGTACAGGCTGCACAGATTGATCAAACATTCCAACAAATTTTAAATCGAAAAAAAGCAAAAAAACCAAAAAAAAAAAATATATATATATATATATTTGCAATACTTGAATATGAGTTTTTTAATAGCCAGTGAATCAATTCCTCAGTATTTCAGGCAGTCAGTCAGTCTGTCAATCAATCAAGCATTAAGTCACTCAACCAGTATGTGAGTCAATCAATCGATCGGATAGTAAGTCACATTGTTCGTCAATCGGTTTGTCGATCAGTCATTCTGAAAGTTAGTCAATCAATCAACCTGTGAGTGCATTAATCAATCATTGTGACTGTGCCAATCAATCAATCAGATAGTAAGTAAGCTGGTCAGTTATTCAATCGGTAAGTCAGTCATTCAGCAAAGTCAGTGATCAATCAATCACACAGTCGGTCAGTCAACCTCTGAGTAAATCAATCAATCACTGGGACTGTATGAATCAATCAGTCAATTAATCAATCAACTAGTCAGTAAGTCAATAACCTTGGTAGTCAATCAGTCAGTTAGACAGTTAGTTACTCAATCATTAAGTCACGGAATCAGTCAATCAATCATCTTTAAGATACAAATATCAATTTATACACTTATAATATTTTTCTACTGATTTCAGCGACGTTCTATACAATGTCCCAGTATCATTTCCGTTACATTTACTTAAAGCTCGTTATTGCGAAAAGTCGCAAGAAAATTAAAGAAAATCGTTGCTAAGGATGAGCTTAAAAAAGCCACCAAGTGTGCAAAATGCGTCGATGGTTAAGTAAAAATGAAATTGAATTTCAATAGCAGACAAGTGGGAGAAACCCCGGACCCGTGGACAATCCGGCGGACAGACGTCAAAGTGATTGAGCATTATGTGAGTCCATTTTGCGTTTCGGTTCTAGGTTCTAGTTCTTATCGGCCAGGAGAACGCACATAGACGTCTGAATTGCGGCGTTAAGTGATGAAAAAAATGAAGTGAAAATACATAAAGGAGAAGCACATAAAAAAAAAACAAGTTACAAGTAAGACATAAAGCGACGGGCGTGCTCGACTGCCTGATACTCTGCACAACTCTTTAAGCTTCTAATAAAAGTTAATGGAAAACCCCACACACACAAGCAGACACGCAAAGCTTATCTTACAGCTGCAGCAGCTGCTGTGCTTCTTCTATGGCAAATAAGATTTTGAATACATTTTCTGTTTCTTGTTCGATTTTAATGAGATTTTCAGGACAAGGCAAGAAGATCAAAATAAATAAAACTTTGATCGATATTCTGTAGGGAGTTATTCAAAAATTGTAACTATTTTAAATCGTAGTGTACTTTAGGATATATATATATATATGTATATAATATATATTTTGAGTGCGAGATATCAAATCAAAATTTAAATCGTTTTCAAGCAAATGGAAAAAGTTGATGATGACTCAATAAAAATATATATATAAATGAAAGTCAGATATAAATAAACATAAATATACATGATAGATATAAATAAACATAAATATACATGATATATATGTATATATAGATATATAGACACCTAACTAAATTAACTCTACTATTGAAGCACATCTGCAGCTTTTTTTCTGGCTGTTACATACATTTTTAAGCTATCATCATACCCTGTTTAAGCATTTCGAATTGGCTTAGGGTATGAAAAAAGTAAAGAAGAGTAAAGAGGAAACTGCTGACTGAAATATTTTGTTTAAGGGTGACAGTAAAAAGGCGAAAACAAGGAAAAGCCGAACCAAACGAAAACGAAAAGGAAAACGTAAAGGAAAAACTAAGCCGGAGTCCCTAAAAATTCTTCTTCCAAGTGAGCAAATTCGAAGCAAGGGGCTGCAACATAAAAAGGCTAAAACGTGCGTTGCCCAGCTGGCGGCTTTTCATTTTGGCCAAAAAACCAAACGGGCACAAACATTGGCCAACAAACTGTTCGCTCATGGCATAAACCAAATACATGGCAAAAGACCAAAATTTCGGTACACTTCGCTACACAAAGGAGACAAACGCTGAAGGATAGCTGCAAAGGTGCCGCACACACACACACACACACACACACACACACACACACACACACACACACACACACACACACACACACACACACACACACACACACACACACACACACACACACAAGCACACAGGCACACATAGAGAGATAAAAAGCAATAATAAAAGAAAAGAAAAACGCGACAGTTTGCAAAATTTGCATTTTTATTATATTAGAACTCGGTTAAAGTCAATACACCCAAAAAAAAAAAAAGAGAGGAAGAACTGGAAGAGGAAGACACTTGCTCATTGTCTCGACCATTGAAATTCACAATGAATTGCCTCTGCGTCTGTGTGTGAGGTAAAAAGGCACGCAGCAAAAAAAAAAAGAAAAAAGGGGCAGATAATGAAATATCAAGTATACGCAAAGTGGACCAAAACGAAGAACAAAGCAAAAACAAAGGTGAAGATAAATTAAAATTGAAATTTGCCAACGAAAAGAACCCAAAAGAATAAAAATAAAAAAAAAAACAACAAACTAAAAAAAGGGTTCAAATTGTCGCTCGATTTGAAAAGTAATTTGAAATTATTCTGTTTTGTTTTGTTTTTTAATTTGACAGTTGAGAGTGATTTATTTTACTTGCTTAACTGCCTTTTAGATGGATTAGACAAATTTCTAATTTCTAATCTAGATTATATTTAGAAATATTTATATATACATATATAGCTGTGAATCTGTTCAAAGTTGGTGCTTTATGAACTGATTTGTTTCAACTTCTTGATCTTTTATATTTGTGAATATGTTTGTTGTAACATTTTATTTATTTATTGTTATACATGTATTAATATTATAAATATATTATTGTTTAACAACAACATAAATTGAGTTTAAAATTAAATAAAATATATATAAAAAAAAAACAAACAAATAAATTTATTTTGATTTTTCACTTCTGCTGCAAAGTGAAAAAAAATTCAGACAACTTTGAAATGTAAAAGAAGAAGAAGTGGAAGCATTCAATTTGCCTACTAACTAAAAAGTTGCAAAAAATATTTTAATATTCTGTAGAAGCCTTCACTATAACGGTACCAAATAAATGTGTTTTGTTTTGAAAAGTCAGACTCGTAGATACGCTGGAATTTCAGATAAGTTTTTGTATGCAATCTTTTTATCTTCAATCTATAAAGAGTTTATGAAAATTTGTCCGATTTATAAAAACTTTATTTATTATGTAAAGATTCTATAACGAAATTATATCATATACCAAATTTGATGAATGTTATTCTTAAAATCTTTGGAATAACATTGAAATGGTGGACTTTATATATTTGAATGGATTTTTGGGTATCTCAAAGATAGAGAAGGGATTATGTAAGAAAATAAGAATTTTAGACATCATTTTTGAAACTAGAAAATATGACAAATCTGTAGATAGTCTAGCTCTTAGGTTATACGTTCTATGCGTTAAGAATCGAGTAATTAAGAATATATGTAGATTTTCTTTAGCCTGTTACATACACTCTCAAAAAACAGTATTCCCCACATTGCAATGAATATAGGGTATAAAAATGCTTGCTTTGAGATGTGAGCGAGTATTGCGAAGTCGTTTTTATAAAGCTGAAATATTTTTGCTTCTGTTCTCTTTGCTTCGATTTAATGGAGCTAACTTTTCCGCTTACCTTCAGCTTCGCCGTTAAGTTAAGAACGTAACTGAAATAACAGTTAGATTGCAGCTGTTTTATTGCAACTATTTAATAAAAGTTAACTCGGACTTCAAAAAAGTTGCCCCGGAAATGCTTGCAATGAAGTTAAATTTAAATGAAGATGTAAGATTACATTTAAGTCTATTAAATTCGAGTTGTTCAGCACTGTAAATAGTGTGAGTGTTCGTGTATCTGTGTATGTATGTGTGTGTGTATGTGTTTACTTTGCATTTACTTTGAATTGAGTTTAAGATCTAAACTGGCCGCAGGGCATAAGCAGCTGCTCGGTTCCTCCATTTGCATAAAATAATACAAAATTCCATTGGGCCAAGCGATGATCATTAAAGATATAACAATGCAGTAAATATATATATACTCTATATATACTCTTTTTCACAAAATGAAACAAGTAAGAAAATTGTTGTCGAGAATGCTCGAATTATTGCATTGTTCTTAGGTTTGAAGCAGACAGCGTTATGTGTGTGTGTGTGTATGTGTAGGAGTCTTAGTTTATTGTTGAGTTCAATTTCGGCATGCATGTGCTAGAAGAGTAAGCAAAATTGGATATATATCAGCACTGCACGGGGTTCAGGGTATCTCCTCGTCGAGCACATTCGACTGGTGTTTTTGCTCAATTGGTTGAAAAAAATTTCAATTTTAGCAAATCGCTTTTATTGATGGAAAACTTTTGGCAGACACTGTTTCTTTTTGATAAAAAATGCTTTGCTGTATTATTTGTATACTTCAATGAAAATTTAATGCAAAAGAAATTCTAAAAATGAAAAGAATCGAAAAAAAAAATTGAGTTTTTTTTTATTAGCACGAAAAGTCAGAAGGGGATAAGTGAAAGGAAAGTTGAAAGGTGAATGAATGAGAGTTTGCTGTTGTTTGAAATTGCCGCAAAACTCGTCAATATTGCAACGTGTGGCACTAATTAAGCAGCAAATCTTGTAATATTAAAGAGGTGGCTGCCACCTTTTGATGAAACTCCATTTTCTCACATTTATAGTTTAGAATTCAGTGGAAATTCCTTAAGGATGATATTGAGATATGTGTGTCAACTATGAATAATTCAATCATAAACAAATTAATAAATAATTATTAATAAATAATTAATTATGTTAAACATATAGGTTATTTAACATCCTTCTTAAAGCTTCTGTATCAATGAGAATATAATAAATTGTTTGAATTGTCACAAACAAAAACCTATTTATCTAATCGGTAGTTCTGCTAGTTTATTTTTCTTCTTAAAATTCGAGACATTCTTGCAATAAATTAGGGCCACTTGATGCGCTGCTTAGAATATAAATACCGTTAAATCAGTCGCCATTTGTGGGCCCAGTTAATTGTTTAGCCAAGTTTTTGCAGGGGAGGGTAAAGTTTGAAAAAAAAAAAATGAACAAAAAAACAAAATATTCGGTTGCGGCTGTTTGTTTGACTTTCGCTGCAATTTGGCAGAGACGAAGCCTGGCTGGAGTTTTCCCCATGCCGTATGCCGCATGCCGCATGCCCCATGCCACGCCTCCCACTGGTCACGCTTGACAAACTTTACATAATTGCTTGGGCCGAAACAAAAGCAATTTGCATAGCTTATAAACGGGTTACGAATTACTACAGCCTGTCTGTGTGTGTGTGTGTTGGTGTGTGGTTGTGTGTATGTGTGTGCGTGATGGTGTGTTGTATAAACACTCCTTTGAGTGCTTTTGCCAACAACAATTAAATCAGTTAAATTATTGTTGTTCTTGTCATTTGGGCCACAAGGCGCGCGGCAAATTAAATATTAAACGCACACACACAAAAGAAATGACAATAATAATGATAATAATAATGATAATAATAATAATAATAATAATTACGGTAATGACCTTGCCTAGGAGAGCATCCAAACAGCACAGCATCTTATTCTCGACAATAATATACTACATATACGGCAATAATACTGATAATGATAATGACAATGATGCAAACAATAAGGCTAATGAAAATGATGAAAATACTAATTTAAAATAAAAGAAACAATGATAATACTAAATAATAATATATATTATAAAATAATGTTATACTATTTTTAATATTAATAGCACAATAATAATAGAGAAAATGATAATAATAATAATTAAAAGAATACTTCTTACTCTCAACAATATATGACAATAATATAATGATAGTAGTGCAGCAAATGATGAAAATACTAATAAGAAATGTTCCCTTTAATAATACTAGGTAATGATATATTATGAATGACAATAATAATAATAATAATATTAACAGTCAATAATGAGTAATAACTGAAGGTAATATTAATGGAGTAATAATGAGAGTTTTCGGCCCATTGAAGCCTCATCGAGCACTCACCTCTCGAAGCTCTCCATCCTCGGCGAGCAGATCCACTTTGTTGCCAACGACCACAATGGGCACCGCTGTGGTTGCCTTTGTCTCGTGTATCTGATCCCGGATGGCGCGCACCTCCTCGAATGTGGAGGCATCGGTGACATCGTAGACCAGGATGAAAGCGTCTGCCGATGATATGGATAGAGCGCGCATTGCTGGGAACTGCAAGACCGAATATGCGGGTATTACAAATTTTACCAAAAGAAACCGAGAATGAGAAAGGAGTGTACGAGGGAGAGAGAGAGAGAGGGAGAAAGAGAAGCAGGTAGAATGGGTAAAAAGTGTTGAACAAGCGGCTTAAATTACACATAAAATGCTGTTAAAAATTTGCATATTATTATTGTATTTGCATACAGTCACACACACACACACATACACATACAGATATATATATATATACTCATACACACACTCTCGCACAGGCCTGGGCACACATTTATGCACATATTTTAATAATGACAGATAATAATGTAAATTTTGCTGGTCTTCTTTACCTCCTGCCCTGTTTTTCCATTAAATGTTTGTCAAGTTGCAAAATAAACTTGAAATTTTCTCATTGAGTTTCGCTTCTGAGTATGTGTGTGCGTGCGCTTGTGTGTGTGTGCGTGCACCTATTTGACGCCTTATTATGTCATCTACTCAAAGCATAAAGGCAGCTTTTTTAAAACGATTTTCACTGCATATAAAATGCGGAATTAAGCTTTAACTTTTTTATTTTCAGGAAAAATTTACATGTTTTAATTCCTCTTTTTTTTACATTAAACTTAAATATTGGTAGCGAGAGTTCGAGATACCTAAATTGACAAAGCTAATTCTTAAGAAATCGGATATATGATCAAAGAACTAATTGTTCATATTGATATAAACTCATATCATACAAGCTGATAAAGCTATCGGCTAATTTAGCCTTAAAGAATTGGTAAATATAGTTGCATAACTAAACATTGATATCGATTTTAACCGATATGCTGAAAAACTGAACATTGATATCGATTTTGGCTCATAAGCTTAACTGACTAGAGATCGTTATCGATCTTAACTCATAATAAATAAAGTCTTAAAGTCTAAAAAAACTGGACATTGACATCGATTTAAACTCAAATACTTTACTAACTCAACTAACTCATTTATATCGATCTTAATCGATAGCGTGGCTAACTAAATATTGATACCGATTTCAACGATTTATTTTAGTTGAACAAAGACTGATATCGATTTTAACCGATATGCCTAACTGACAAAACATTGATATCGCTTTTAACCGAAATTATACAAACGGATAAAGTTAGTTAAAGCGAACTACTTAGCTATTGTACCTAACTGTACCTTTGCAGTCTCTGGCTAAGGCTTCAAGCCCAGCCATATACACGAACATTCCGCAACCTAATCAAGAATATAAACAGCTAATGAGGTCAGCCAAGTCCCTTTATAAACATTTGTCAGAGAACAGAATGCTACCCAGAATTCCCATTTTGATGAAGATATATATACGGATATATAAACAAGGCAAATGGTCAACTAGAGTGCCTGCTCGTAGGCAACACAAATTGTGAATTATGTGTTAAATCTTTTAGCAGCAGTCCGAAATTCCACGTAGAACACCAACTGGAAATGGATATGGAACAGTGAAGGCCAACTACTAGATGGAACGCATGTTGTATACGGGACTTAATTAAGCAAATTTTAATCAGACAAAAATTTCATATATATGTAGTCGATGTATGAAAGTGCATAGCAAAAAACTCCATAAAAAAAGATAGGTAAAATATGTGTGCAAAAGTGCAAATACTCTAGAGCTAAAAGCCAGAAAAATGTTTACGAACAGTGCTGCAAAATAACGCAAATGCAGAGTTGAAAGCGTATGCGATGAAAATAATTTGAGAAAAATTTCTACTTTTTGGATTTCATTTAAATAATTGAGAAAAATTGTTGCTTTTTGTATTAGAGTTAAATTTATAAAATAAAATGTGTAATATAAAATATTATTCATATTGAGACATGCAAGACTGCATTTTTAATACTGCCGTTGATGCAAGACAAGCTAGTGAAAAATGTAGAGCTATATATTAACTGTATATTAACTGTACTTTTATAGACAACTAAAAATGTACTCATAGATAAATGTGGCTTGCATGTAACAAATTGGTCAAAGAAATGTTTAAGCCTTGGCAAGTGGAAGGGAAAGACAGAACCGCAAATGAAACGAATTACGTATGCGGACTTTAAAGAGAAGCTCGAAATAATGCAAGAGTTGGAAGCTACAACAATGGCTTGTCGGTTGTCATCGCAGCAAGTTTGCCTCTCTCTTTCTTTCTCATCTTTACTCTTTCTCTATCTCGTTCTCTTAATCTCATTGTGTGACAGGAACATGTTTGGCTGTCTGGTAGCCACAACCGCAACATTTTGGCCAGGAACTTGTGTCTGGCACTGTTTGCTTTCATCTAACACTAATGGCTTTTAAAATGGTTCGTTCTGCATCGTTCTGCATTTAGCTTTAAATTGAATGCGCACCCTCACAGCCAGTCACAGCTGGAGTCACAGTTGCAGTCACAGTTGCAGTCACAGTCGCAGTTACAGTCAGAGTTGCAGTCACAGTTAGCGTCCAACAAAAGTCAAATTCCTGACTTCAGAATTAGACTCAGAGTTAGATGTAGAGCTTAAGTCTAAGTCAAGATTGAAGCCAAAGTCAAGTCTAAAGTCGGAGTCAGAATTTAACTTAAAGTAAGTTTCAGATTCAGAAGTTAAAGCTTAAGCTTAAGTCAGAATGAAGTTTAAGAGCTGAAGTGAGACTCAGATTCCGATTTAAAGTCAGACTTAAAGTACGACTTAGAATCAGATAAAAAGCCAAAGTCTAAGTCAGTGTCTAATTCAGGGAAGTTTGAGCTGAAGTCTGACTTAAAGTCTCTACTCTAGTCAGATTCAGAGTTGAAGCCCGAGTTTAATTTTGAATCTGAGTCAGACTTAGACTTCGACTCGAAGCTGAAGTTAAGATCAGAATCGAAATCGAAGTTAGGTCAAAGTCAGAGTCAAGGTTGAAGTTTAGATTGCACACAAATCCAATCTTAAGCTTTTCTGCTTGATGTTAAATTTTCTATTTCTCTAGTCTACAAAAAGGCCAGAGAAAAAATGTATTCCAAAGAAGGGAAAGAAAGTCCTAGCAAAGGGGCTATTAAAACGCTGACCACCACAGCCATGAGCCAGGCACAGCTTCAGCTGCCACGTAATGCTGCATGCGACGTCATCGACGAACTTTGTCCTTGCCCCTGACCAATTAATGGAATGCAGCTGGAAGCTTTCGTTTGGATTTCATAGTTCAAAGTATGTAGGGAAAAATGCCTGCTGTTGGAAAAGCGAAGGTGTGTTGTGTTAAAGCAGGTGAAAATTATGTAAAAAGGGTTGGTAAGTTAATATAAATTATATATAATGTAATTAATAAGGCTGTGGTTATGGGCATATAGGGTCTCTATATATATTGTATACCTTGTAGTTGCCATTCTTTCACCTAAAAGGTTGCACTTGAATTCCATCTTAGCGAAATGTTGCATTGAGGCTCGAGTTTTAAAAAAAATTTGACTTTCCAATGAACCTTAAAGAACTTGCATATAGACTGGAAGCAAGTCTGAAATTATTATTGGAGATCCTTTTTTTTTGACAAGGTCAATATCAAGTGTCGTAAAGTCCATTGAAACAAAAAATTCGGATTCAAATTTAACTGCCAATTTAACATGCTGTTAAAATTAAACTCTGCTTGCAATTCAAATATATATTTATAAATTTATCTTCATGATGGAATTGCTGAATATTTATAATAAATATCATCAAACTTTAAAGCCGTTTGCAGGGTAGCTTTTAGTCGAGCAGACGCATTGTTTTTGCCGCTGCAGCTGTCGTTATTATTATAATATACATATATAGATTCTTGTATTGGGAGAGAAAAAACATATGCCACAGCAGCAGCAGCGGCTCAGTCAAGGACCCGTTTATGACCCCTGACCCATTTTATCCCACTCAGCCTTCTCTCACTCTCCCCTTCTCTCCCACGCTACCATTTTCTTCCACTCTACATTCACAAGGACAAGACCGCAAGGATGAGGCTTGGCCCGAATCGCTGCCCGAATTGCTCCTTTCGCATTGTGCATGTGTTTTTCTCTCTGATTTCTCAATGGACCCGAAATTGTTGCCACTTGTCGTCCTGATTGTCAAAGTGTGTGTGTGTGATGTGTGTGTGTGTGTGTGTGTGTGTGTGTGTGTGATGTGTGTGTGATGTGTGTGTATGCGTGTGAGTTTTATATTTGCTGCGTTTTTTTGGTGGCTGCCAACCAATTGGATTATGAAGCACAGCCACAACAGCAACAACGTCTTCCCCCTTTTTATACCCATTGAAAGTGGTTAAACAGGGTGTAATGTTTTGATGGCATTGTATGTAACAGGTAGACCGATCCAATTAGGCATGTATATTTTTGATAAATCCAAAGAATTTAGCTTTCCGCGTGCTTCCCTCTATCTGTCGGTCCGTCTGTATGAACGCGTCGATCTCAGAACATTTAAAAGCTAGAGGAGCGAAATTTTACGTGTATGTTTTTCTATAGCAGGCGCAGATCGATTGTCTTTTAAATTATCGATAACTTATTCTGTTTGCATGTTATCGATAACATCGTTTTAGTTTCTTCGAGCATATTTTTCAGGTTTTAAGAACTACAGTTACCAAACTTAGTATTGGAAGTATATAACTTCTTTCGAATATTTAAGATTTTGGATATCTCGGACATTAATTCTATTAACATCATTAAAATCGGAGATGTTTGGTTCTTGTTTATGCATGTATAAAGCAACGATTTCTAAACTGCAGCACAGTGTTAGGAATATCGCCCAGTCGAACATTATTTGAGATTTTTCTCACTTGTTTTTTTTTTCTCTCCTCCCCCTGCTGTATTTGGGGCTGCATCGAGCTGCTGGCTGCAATTGTCTCAAAGTTGTCCTTCGGCTTAATTCGCTTATTGGCTCTCGAAAGTTGAAAGTCAAAAGTTGAGCTTTGCCATTGAATTTGATTAAAGGGAGCTTCAAATTGAATCAAAAACAAAAAAAAAAAAAAAAACTAAAACTGAGCAACTTTCAAAATTACGTTAGAAACGACATAGAGAACAGTTTTTAATTTCATTAACACCAACCAACATTTGCATGTGTGTGTGTTTGTTTGTTTTCTTCCTCTTCTTTTTTAATTAGGCGCCCACTTTTGTGTGTATGTGTGTCTACAAATTTCAATTGCTTGTTTGCTTTTTTTCTGCTAAATTGCCAAAAGTTTTTCATTCTAAGAATCCAAACAAATGTGCTATATATGATATATACATGGATATATATATAATAAAAAGTATTGATGGAACTTTTTAAATTTATTTTTAGACATGACTCATCAACTTTTTCATTAAAGTTCATCTGATAATTAAAAAATGTGTATTATGGAATAAAGTTAGTTAGATATAATAAAAGTAAAAATGTTAAAATGCAATTATGGAAAATTTAATACCTATGTATATATATTTAGAGAACTTTAAATTTCTTTTGGATTGAAAAGTCAGTAAAATTTATTTAAATATAATTCAATCGGACTAAAAGCCGTGAATAGTCCATTACAATTAGCTAAAATTAACATTTTTGTTACCAGAACCAATTGAATTTTAATTTGTTTTGAATTTCAGTCCACTTATTCAAGTATTTCATTTGTAGGACAGATTTTGAAGGCTTTACCAACATTTAATTAACTCATGAATAGCAAAAATGGAATTAAAAGTTCTGAATTTTGCAATTTTGTATGTTTTATTGTTAGCAAAACACATGAAATAATTATAATTGTACATACCTTATTTACATATATCTGTATTTTAGCATAAATGTTTTTATTTAACTATTTAAAATAAAAAAAAAAAACATTAACACATTTTGCAATCCGTGCTAAGCACCTGATAATTTGTTTTTATTTGCTGGACCCAAACAGTTGAACATGAAAACCAAAATTGAGTTTATTTAAATACATTTGTAACTCCCGATTGGAAATAAATTAACATGAAGTCAAGCTTTAGTGTTAGCGACTAGAAGATACCCTGCACCTTTCGCTTATTTGTATAAACAAAGAATAAGACAAACCTGTTTAAAAAAAAGTTTAATGGTTATCGGAGAGGCTAAAAGTTATCGAACAAGCTATCGATATATGCACAAATATAGTTCCAAAATCTAACATTTTATGTAGACAAATCGTCAATCGAGCTTTACGACCTTTTAATAATCTGGGTTCAAAGTTTGTGTATTCTATAAGCCAAGAAATCAATATAAATATGTATATATAATATATTTATATATCCAATGTTAGATATACCCAGCCGATACAACTGGCATATAAAGCGGAAAATAAAATACAATCTGATATTAATCGATGTAAAAACGATTGAATTGAATGCAAATAAATAATAGCCCCAAGATAAAGGATGGGTAACAGTGAGGTAGATAAGTTTGCACACAAACGTTAAAAAAAAGATACTAATTGCGAAAAAAAATTATTAAATGAATATTTACATTCGCATACAATAAAACAAAACAAAAAAACCAAAAAAAAAATGTATAGGTCAACGAGGTGTATTTAAAAAACTGCATTTATTTAAAATGGCAAATGTTAAAGAACACAACTCTTGGAGCGCACCTCGTTTAAACCTCTTTATATTTATAATGCGATTCGTTTTCATTGCCCGGGAACATAAGCATATGCAAATATATGAATTATAATCAGGCAAATATAATTAAAAGTAAAGGGAAAAAAAACCCTATCGATAACAACTGCTGGACTATCGATAAATGTTGAAAGTTTGCATTATTTTTTTGTCAATTATGAATAATGTTTACTTTATCAACAAATTAAGTTTCATTGGCACCTTGAATTTCTTTATTAACAGCCTTAACTGTTGGGTTGGCAACAGAGTATGAGACAGTCGGTCCTTTCGGCTGCTTTGTTGGCCACAATAAGCGAAATAGTTATGTGAAAAGAAAGAGCTGGACGTCTATTAATTGAATTCTGTTGCGTGGGCTCACAAAGAGCCATTCATAAAATAACTAGCGAGTGTTATCTGTGCGGCACGGCTGGCAAAACGAAATAACTCATACGCACCGTCCGCCAGTTGCCAGTTGCCAGTTGCCCGTTGCTCGTTGCCCCGTGCAACATTTTTGCACAATGGCCGCCAGCATTTGTGCTAAGCCAGTGGAAACTATTGCCACCAATTCTCTTCACCCCCCTACCGCCTTACCCCTTTTCTCTTCTTCATTTCCTCTGTTCCCCTCTTTCTTGCACTTCATCTTTCTCTCTATGTAGTATAGAGGCACATTCCTCTCCACCTGTTCCGTTCCACCCTTTCCCTTCCCTCCACCACTTTCTTCACTTCCTCTCCCCCTCCCTCGACCACCTCTTCTTCACCCTCGTCTTTATGCTTCTGCCACAGCTAGAACAGATGCAATAGCTGCTTTTCAGATAAGCGCGAAGCCAACGTCAGCAGCTGATAACCGGTTTTTGTACGCGTGTGTATGCGTATGTGTGTGTGTGCGTGCACGCGGTTGCGGTTTTGTTTGCTAAATGCCACCGCACAATGCAGTTTATTGCGGCTACTTGGCTGAAAATGATTGCGTATACGCGCCGTGTGGCCCACGTAAAATGCACAGCAAATACTTGAATTTATGAGAAAAAAACGCGCTCTGCACTTTACTCCATTTGTTAACCGCAAACACAATAACTCTATGTGATACTACATATATGTATATGTATATGTATATGTATGCTATTAAATACACATACTACTTTATATATATAATATATATATATTAAACTATATACAATTAAATTTGTTGGCCACTTATTAAATTTCAATTTATTTTCGTTCACATATTTTATGGTAATCAAAATAATAAAAAAAAAAAAAAAATGTCGCGCCTGTAATTTGTTTTACTCAATTTAATTTTTAATTTATTTTATAATTTGGTTTTTTTTTTTTCTCTTTATTTTTTACTATTTTCCATTCCTCTTTAACACTTGTTTAATCATCTCATTTGCATATTTATATAAAAAGTAACAACAATATTTTATGCATTTAATGTACAAATTGTTGGTGTTAATTTTTTGCAGATTATGTTTTTTTTTTTTCATCAAAGTCTTGACTTGTTTTCAATTTTTTATAATTTAAGCAGCCAAGCTTAAGCTAGAATAAAAATGTATTCAAAGCTATTAAAAAATGGAATCATTTTTTGGTAAACATTAATGAAATAGACGAAAAGTATAACTGAAATCTTTGTATATATATTTTAAATGGGTAAATTCGGAATCTTAAGCGGGGCATCAAATTATACGCAAATCAAATAATTCTTTGAATAAAATTCTTGTCTTTTGAATTCTTAACAATTTGGATACACATCCCCATTTTTCCCAAAATCGAAGCTTATTGAAAAATATCACTTTCATATACATTTTGAATGGCATAATCTTGGCTGGAAAGTTTCATTCAGGTCGAACAATAAACAACAAAGTTGTGCAACACGGTATTTTATAGATCTTTAAAAAAGGGAAGAGGATGCCGAAAGCATTAAATGCGATGTGCGTGTGAATGTGTGTGTGTGTGTTAATACTCTGTTTATGTATGCATAGATAGGGTATCTACCAGCCGGACACGCCTGACTGAAGCGTTCTAAGCAGCTTTCTTAGTTATTAAATTCGAATACAAATTTCGGCGAATAAAGGTCGTAACTTTATTCAAAATGTGCTCAAAGCAAACATTTTTTCATAATAATTAAGTTCTAATATAATAATAATATCTATATATAATATCTATATATATCGAAAAACAATAAATAGAATAAGTTAATAATGGATTGATAATTAGAAAGCTGAGACATAAAAATAACCAAAAAAAAAAAATCCATTTGTTTGCTTTGGATTTTCATCGTTAATTAAAACGTGAATTATTTATTGTTGTTGTTTATGCTCCAGCTGACAATAGATCTATATAAAAATATATATGGCGCTATTTACGAGTTAGAGCTTGGGCTCGTGCTCGTGCTCGTGCTTGTGCTCGTGCTATATATATTTGATGGCTGCTCTAGTTATAGGCACTTCCATCTGAACACTCAATGCCAAACAAAGGATGCGGCATTTTTATTTTTTCCTCTTTTTTTGGCTTTAGCTCAGGCGCAAATTTGAGTTCCAGTTCCAGTTCCAGTTTCAGTTGCAAACTCAGTCCCAGGGTAGTAACTAAATTATTAGCCACTCGCAGAGGTCTAACCAGACAACACACATTCACACACGCACACACACACAGTTTTGGGGTAGTTGGCACTATGCGATTTATGAGTCGAGTGTCTGGGCCCTCGGGAATATTCAACACATCATCAAATTTATGAGCACTGCGTAAATGTGTTCAAATTTTATGCGACTTTCTCGTTACAATTGTTGTTTTTGTTGTCGTTGGGCAAACGCGTTACAGCGGAAGTTGAATGACGCCCTGATACCCTGTAAAGCCACTGAGTTTAGAGCCGGGAGTTAGGCTTGGATTTCAACCTTTGTAAATATCCTAAGGTATATAAATTTATATAAAAAATTTTAAAGAATTTTAAATGTAAGTCTTGAAATAAAGGAATTATATATAAAATATTCCTATAGTTTACAGCTGCTATAAAAATAAAAAAAGCAGATCGAATATTTTGGAAATTGGAGTTCAAAAGTTGATCAGTTTTCTATATGTCAACAATAATAGCTGCAATAAGCATATATACCAATCAAAATCGAACTGCTATAATATGATATATGACTTAAGTGAGAGTACAATCAAAATAACAGGGTATTCGTAGTCGTAGTCGCACTGTTTTGTAATCCTATTTATTGTGCTCTATGGAATGTGCATATAAATTTGTAAATATGCAGAATCGGATGCAATAACGGGAATTTCTACCTTGCGGCTTTAGTTGTAGAAATAATGAAAGCCGAATTTAAAAAGTTCAGTTTTAAACTCTGTTAAATCTCGTTACAATTGCTGTCAAAGTTGACAATCAGCCAAGCAAGCAAGCAGTCGAATGCAATTGCCATCAAATTTGTTCAAATTTAATAGTTGGATAAGTTATTTATTTAAACATTAAATGTTGATTATTTATTTCGCCAATTCGACAAGTTGTTAACGTTGCTGTCCAAATATTTGACAAGCAGTTACAAAATGAAGCTGACAACTAATTTGTGGATAAACAAGCTATTGACCAAACATTTGACACGCACATGAAAGTCGGCCTTAATGCTTGATCCAATTAATGGACGTATATACATACATATACATACATATATATATATATAATTGTATCAGCGTATAAGCTATAAACTATCAGATATTTTCACATGAAGTGCAGCCAACTGTGATTTTTATTTTTATGTCTGTCAAGGAATGAAAAGTCATTTAATTTGAATTGTACAATAGAACATGCTCCATATGTATTATATATATATATATATACACATATATATATTTGTTCGATATATGCGCGAGATAAATGTGGGCTACAAGTTCCATTTGAATTTACAAGCGTGTACAAGCGTTTGCACACACATACACACACACACACACACACACACACATACGAAGAGGCTCGCAAAGAGGCAGTGTCAATACACACGCAACAACAACAACAACAACAACAACATGCAACATGTACTTGCCACATGTTACTTGCAACATTCTTTTGGCGTCGACCGCCTGCTGTTTGCACTTCAGCTGTTCGACTGCCGTGCCACAGGAAATTGGCGATGGCAACAGTTGCCACATTCGAAATGCATGTGCATGAGTACTTGCAACATCATGTTGCATATTCATTGACTTACTTACTTGCATACATACATAAATGTACATATTTTAAGCACCGTCGGGTTAAAGCAAAAATCCTAACTGCACTTTGTATTGATTTATGCAATTTTTTTTTCTTCTTTTTTTCATTTTTAAGAAAGGAAAATAAATCTGAATTGTGAAACGAATTTTGTAAGCTAGAATTTTGTATATATCTTATATGATGATATTATATTGGTAGAAAATCGAACCAAGTTAAACATTTTTTATAATCTTTCGACTTACTTATTGGGGTTTAAACTCTAGACTTTATAGAGGGAATGCTTAATTTATGGAGCGGCTTGCTCAAACCTATTCAGGACTGTATTCGACGTTTTTTTAGATAACAAAATTGTAAGCAAAAGAAATCATTTTCAATAGTATTTTTCATTTGCATTCTTTCTTCTTAATTTTCCCTCAAATATTGGCTTGAAACTTTTTCCTCTGAACTGACTTTTAGATATGCAACATTTGTTGCAAAAGAAAAGCTTTTAGAGCCAACCATTTAAACTGTGTACTATGCATCAATCAATCAATCAATCAAACAGTCAGTCGGTGCGATAAAATGAATAATAGCTGGCAAACGAAAGATTCGCTAGCAGCGCCATCTAGTGCGCAAAAATACGAACTGTTAAAATGCATGAAATGTAAAATTTGTAAGTTCTTCTACTTTTTAATTCGTCTTTTGGGCGTAACGGTAATTATATATATATAACAGTAGTAACGATAATTATATATATGCAACAGTAGTAACGGTAATTATATATATACATGTAGTTGTAATTCATACCAGAAAAAATATAGAAAAAATAAAAATTGAGACAGGGAAAAGTGGATTTTCGTCTTGCTAAATTAATAATTCGCTGACGTATATAAAACTTATTGATATAACGGTAAAGACTGTGCCATAACTTGAACAGATGATGATAGAAAAATGTTCGAACAGGTGCATCAAGGACACCTGCTAAGTGTGTGTGTGTGAGTGTACGTGTGTGTGTGTGTGTGCATTCCTTTTGGTGCAGTCACAGTTGACTTGACTTGCACTCGATGGATGGTTGGACGGAGTCGCATTCTCTTTCTATATATGCGTGTGAGTGTGTGTGTGTGTGTGTGTGTGTGTGTGCGAGCACATTCATATTTCTTTTCATTTGCCACCTGCTGTTGCCGTTTGTTACCTGCCATTCATTTTTATGAACAAGCATTTCAATTCGCGTTTAGCGGAAGTGGCAGCGAAATTGAATCGCAGCCTGTAATTTCCGCTGCACACAAAAGGCTGCCAAGAAGCTGGGGCAGGTGTGTACTGGTGTGTGTGTGTGCGTGTGTGTAGAGGTAAGCGCAGGTGGCTGCTCTCTCATATAGTATATGAATGGCTGCTGTTTGCTTGTTCAAAGCCATTAGAGTCTGGTATTTAAAAATTAAAAGCACACACACACACACACACACACACACATACTAATACATATGTGTGTGTGTGTAGAGTTATTTAACGTTAATGAACTCACCTCATAGGAACCGGCGGTATCGAGTATGTCCAGTGTTAAACTAACGCCCGCAATTGAAAAGTTTCCCTGATGCATTTCCTCGATGGTTCGTTTGTATTTTGTAGTAAATGTGTTGTAAAGAAATTGTGTGATTATCGAAGTTTTTCCCACTTTGGCGGCGCCCATGACCACAATTTTGTGACGGGCATTTGCCGGACCAATCGCATCGTCCACGGCATTATTCCGGCCCACTCTGTGCAGAGAGAGAGAGAGAGAGTGAGAAAGAGAGAAGGGGTGTGAGAATTGCAAGTTACGTTCACTTTTATTGAATTATTTGTTCATGTTTATGAATTTAATCGTATGCACACACACACACATATATATATATATAATTACGTTAGCTAAGGAAAAAACGGAGAAGGGGTTGAGGATGGAGGGTTGGGGGTGTGGCTGTTGGCTGGATTTTACAGCAGCAGCTGCAAACGCTTCAATCTCCTGAGCGACTCATTAAAACTGCGCGCTACATTTAAAATTAATCAGTCACAAACTCACCTGCAAATGTGCCTCTGTGTGTGTCTGTAAATGTATCTGTGCGTGTTTGTGTGTGTGTGTGTGTATGTGTGTGCAAAGGTATATATCGACCCTTGGGGGTTGCGCTTTATAATGAATTGTCTTTTGAGCATGTGTTAAAGTTTTTAGCCCTGCGGCTTGCGACTGAATTTCTTTTTCATTGCATTTCGGCTTTAATTTCTGCTTTGATGTTGCTTTCGTGAACGTTTCACTGGCTACAGTGTATATAAATTGAAATTGAATGGAAATTAATTTCTGTTTTCTTGCTGCCTTCCTCAACGTTTTACTGGCTTTAACTGTTATGAATGTATATTGAATGACAATTAGTTTCTGCTTTTTGTTGTCTTCCTAAAC
The DNA here is from genome assembly GCA_037075185.1 of Drosophila pseudotalamancana. NCBI lineage: Eukaryota > Metazoa > Arthropoda > Insecta > Diptera > Drosophilidae > Drosophila > Drosophila pseudotalamancana. The sequence continues at coordinate 695,394 of JBAMCK010000693.1, read as the reverse complement.
GTTTCACTGTCTTGAAGCTGTTGCAAATTAATATAAAATGCAACCGAATTTCTAGTTTGTTTGTTTCCCTGGCTTTAACTGTTATATATGTGTATTGAATAATTTCTGGTTTTTTCTTGCCTTCGTAAACTTTTCACTGGCTGCATAAGTTATGAATTAATGCAAAGTTCTTAATGTATTGTTTATCGACTTATAAATGTATCGAATGGAATCCCAATCAATGCTATTTATATTATTAATCTTACTTATCTTATTAACGACTTCACCTTTAAATTTTGCGCTGGACACCTTCGATAATCTGAATGTAAATCGATTGCTTACTTATCGACTTATCGCATGGAATCCTTAAAGCTATTTCTTGTTTTATTAATCTCCCGTTTTTTAAAGAGGGATTCACCTTTGGCTTGCGTTTATCTGTATTTGGCATTTACATTTTTTTTTTTTTGCTGGCATTTTTCTAATTTACCAATTTTCCAATTTTCCCTTTACCCATTTTCCATTAAACTTCAATCGGTCTGGGGACCAAAACAGCTTGCATTGACAGTTTGATCTGAACGACTTATAATATCTTTATTTTCTACGCCGGACAGATGCAATACACGTTAAAGTAAGAAATGAAAAAGTGGAAAAAAAAGTGGAAAAAAAAGTGGAAAAAAAGTGGAAAAAAAAAACAAACAAACAATCAGCGCAAATATGCGACTCAAAGGAAAAACAAGAAAACAGGATGAAAAACAAGCTGTAAAAGAAAAAAGGAAAAAGCGCTAAGATTCTTAACTTGGCTGGCGAAAACAAAAGGAAAGTATGCAAAAGATGGTTGCTGAGTCCGGCGGTGCGGCCATTACTGTCCGAATAACTGTCCGGGTCGGGTCCAGCAAATCAGCCGTAGAATGTCTTATCATTGTTGCCGGACTGTGTTTTTGTACTCCGGCTTCGCAAGTGCCACGAAAAATGAAATGAAAAAATGAAGAAAAACGAGAGAAGAAAAACCGAAAACGAAAACGAAAAGGTAATTGTTGTGGGTAGACAAATTAATCTGGCAAATGCCGTTGGAAATGCAGGTGACATTCACCTGGCCATCGAATTGGTCACGTGCCCACACGAAACAAAATGAATGTAAATCCAAATATCTGAATCAATAAATCTTTCTGCTCCAACGGCATTTCAAAAACAAATTCAAGATTTCTTTAAGAAATTCCATTTTTTACTCCTTTACTCCTTTTCCTTTTAGCCGGATAAAGTCTGCTGCTTAAATTTAATATGATTCGGATTCTGTTTTTGTTTTTGTTTTTGCTTTTGTTTTTGTCTTGACATCTGCTTGCGAAATACCTGCCACGGAATCCCGTTATAATTAAAAAAGGATTCGTGCTTTACTTTGTATCCCCTGCAGAGGTCCTTTCATCGAAAATCAGCGATTAAATGTACAACTTTCAGGTACAATGAAATCTGTTTTTAATTAACATAATAGAGAGTATTGCCCGCTTAGGCACGCCGCACTTTGAATACCCTGTTTTGCATGAGTACATTTTTTTTTGAGGTACACATTATGTTGAAACTTATCTTGTTGTCTAGTAATGAAATTTCCCGATTTTTATACCCTGCAACCATTGCAAATGGGTATGATGTGTTTGTGAAAACATATGTAACAGGCAATAGAAATGGTGGCCGACCCCATAAAGTCTATATATATATATATTCTGAAATTTCCTGATTTTTATACCCTGCAACCATAGCAAATGGGTATGATGTGTTTGTGAAAACATATGTAACAGGCAATAGAAATGGTGGCCGACCCCATAAAGTGTATATATATATATTGTGAAATTTCCCGATTTTTATACCCTGCAATCATTGCAAATGGGTATGATGTTTTTGTGAAAACATATGCAACAGGCAATAGAAAAGGTGGCCGACCCCATAAAGTGTATATATATATTGTTGATCAGGGTACGATGCCGAGTCGATTGGGTTCGTCCGTCCGCCCGTTCGTCCGTTCGTCTGTCTATTCCTATGTAAGAACGCGTCGATCTCAGCATCTATAAGAGTGAAAGACTTGAAATTTCACATGTAGGTTTTCCTATAGCCAGTGCAGATTGGGTTTCATTCTAAATCTCGATTGCTTTTTCTGTTATCAATAAAACGTTTTAGTTTTTCGAGCGTACATCTTAAGAACTAGAGTCCTAAGATTTACTATGTATGTATATCTATAATTTATGTGTATATTTCAGCTGTGCTTAGATAGGGGTTTGAATCCGTAGCAACTTCTCTAGAGAAACTTTAACTGCGTCGCTTTCTATCTCACAGTTCCCATTTAAAAGAGCATAGAGTAATATAAATTTAAAGCTCTTCGAGCAGCATGCTTATAATTCCCAAGCGGTTTAGCCGCTGGCTTTTGTGGCTCGTGTCGATCGGCGTGACAAGCAGCAATGAATTTTAACTTATGCAAGTGCATATGTGCATGTGTGTGTGCTTGTGTGTGGGTGTGGGTGTGTGTGTGGGTGTGGGTGTATGTTCTGTTTGCATATGTATTTGAGGCCATAACTTACTTGTCACGTTTGGGCTTATCCTCGGCGCTGTCATCCTTCATGAAGGAGGGCTGCAGGCTGAAACGTCGGCGCAAGTGACGGCCACGCATTTTGTTGCTCTGCTTCTTCTTCGTCTGCTTCTTGCTCTACTTGTTTTGGTTGTTGTTGTAAAAGGTGCTGGCTTGGCAAAGGATTGATGTTCCGCTGTTGCCTGCAAGCACAGCAAACAGTAAATCAAGCGAAAAATCCCGTTATATGGCAGTGCTGACTGCCATTACGATAGCCACATATGGTACATATGGTATGTACCAAACCATGGTACAGTGGTACATTATAATCAATTTTCTTCGCTTAAGTAAACATTTTTGTTTCTATTTTTCTTTTGCATATATTGTTAATTATTTACAAATTCCTTTTGCAGCATTTCTTTGCAAAAAATAGAAAATATTTAAAATCGAAGAAAAGCATTTTAAAGGTTTTTTTTTTAAGAAGAAGAAGTGTATTTGTCGTTTATTTGGCACACTTTCAGCTGTCCCCTTGGGTACAAGACATGTATATTTATTTTTTTTTTTGATCAAGTGTCAGAATTGTGGTTGCCCTTCCCTCTCTTTCTCTGTCTCTCTCGCTCTCTCTCTCATTCTCTCTGCTTCTCACACCCTCTGGCATTCGCACTTTGAATTCTTTTTGGCTTTGTGACATTTTTTTTAGTGTTGCACAAATTCCAAAGAAACGTCGCGCAATGCACTTTATGAAGTACTTTTCAGCTGTTGCCGTAGACCCAACTGTTGTTGTAATTGCCAGGGGAGAAACAGCGAGATAGAGAGCGAAAGAGCGAGAGAGAGAGAGAGAGAGAGAGAATGGAAGAGAGTGAGGGCTGTGGGTGTGGGCTATTTGTATCTGTATTTGTAACTGTAATGGGACTGCGTGCTTTTTAAGTTGGCTTAGTTCATTACTTATTAGCCCGACAGCATTTTATGCAAATATTTGTAGCGCGCTCTCGTTTCGTTTTAATTATGTGGAACGCCCGACTCCACGAAAATGTAAATGTACCTGCAAATTGAAAATTTCCGTAAGTTGAGTGCCAGATACACACACACACACAAACACACACACATACACACAGAGGAGCAAAAAGAAAAGTAATGCCATAAATTACGCACTGTTTAAGTGTTCAACAGCGTCAGACAGAGACGAAAAGATAGTTGCCCAGGCTGTATTTAAATCTATATATACATACACAAACTTACATACATACATATACATACATATACATACATATACATACATATATATATGTATATAGTTAGTAGCTAAAAGGCAGCGAAAAAGCGGCTCAAAATTGAATACCCTGTCAAACGGAAATCCTTTACGAAAAACGGCGAAAAGTGTTGTGAAATTTTACACTTTTGCACACACCCACATACAGACAAGCATAACAGTGTTTTACGACCAAATTCGTTTCAAGGCCAAATTGTAAAGCCCTTTGTCAAGTCAAATTCGAATCGGGAGCAAAAAGAACTGCTAAAGATTTACAATTTGCATACAAATTGTGTTTAAAAGTGTTTTGATTAGAGGCAAAAACTTTGCCAAACAAATCAAAACTCAATATACTTTATATATATATGTATATATGCATATACATATATATACATAGTGTTTATCTAGAATTAGAACAATAAAGTTAAGTTAAGTGAAATCCTTTCGTTTCTTAAGTAATTACTGTAGTCTATTCTGAATTTTAAGTGAGTCCAAACAAGGGCAAAGTTTGCATATTAAATCGACAGTTAATTGAATCCAAATGCAAACTAACTTTTGCTCAAAGTTAACGGATTATTATAATTGAAAGAAAATATAAACAGTTATCAAATATGCAAATTTGTAATATAAAAATGGTGCTAATTTAAATTTGTTTATAACTAATTTCTAATCCTTAGTCTTGAATAAAGACTTGCATATTTTTTTTTATTTAACGAAATTCTGTATATAATTAATTTCTAATCTCAAGTTTTAGATTAAGAATTCCACGTTTTGTTTTATTTTATAAAACAATGATTTGCTATAGAAGCAAAATTAATCGTAATACCAGATAATTATACTCTTTTTTTTTTTTAAATTTTATTTTGAAAATTATTTTCTTAGCTTAACGGAACTTTAATTTGAACTTTAATATAACAAATGGGAATTTTATCTTAAGTCTCAATATTTCCACTTTTTTATTCAGCAGAAGAAAATCGTTGGTACAAAAAGCAAGCTTAATCGTAATCCCAGATAACTCTGGTTTTTTATATTGGAAAAATGTTCTATTTTCAATCAAATTGTTTTCTTAGCTTAACGTAACCTTAAGGACAAAACAGGGGCGAATTTTGTTTGTGCTGTGAAAATACCCTGTTAAGGAAATGACATTGTGTTGTTGGGGCTGCCGACTCAGATAATTAAACATAAAACGAAAGCATTTCGAAAAAAGTTTAACAGTCGGCATCTGCAGCGAAGTTGCCAGCAAAGTAATTAGAGAAATTTATGTGGGGCGTGCAACTGAAAGCTGCTGCTTAAATTTGTTTATGTTGCCCGCCAAGCTGAGCAAAAGTGGCTCAAAGCCGACACCCCAAGAGAAAGAGAGAATCAGCGGAAAACCAGAAGAGAGTGGGAGAAGAGAGAGAGAGAGTGAGAGTGAGAGTGAGAGAGAAACCCGCAGAAATTTGAAGCACATGGTTAACAAAACTCAGTTGCCAGCTTTTGCAGACATCATTTTCATTACGTTTTCTTATTATACTCAATACCCTGTTTTAAATTTTGCAAATAGGGTATATTGGTTTTAGATAAAGTTATTATTTGTCTCTCCGTTCTTTTGACAGTTTTCTATGATCAAGAATAAAAGCTAGAGACATGAATTTTAAAATATATATTCTAGTATTCCATATCTATGAGAAATTTACTATAAACTTCTATACTTTATCCCAATTGAGTAATATTTACATTCTGAATCTTAAAGATTTGTAGAATTTCTTGTTTGATTCACAGGAAAGTATACTCGGAAATCATTCGAATGAGCTAGGGTATCTCCGAATCGTGTACACCCAGCATGAACGTTTTTACTTGCTACGCTTTTAATTAAATGCAAACAACTCGACTATTATATACCTGCACTTAGTTTCAATGAAAGCAACCCTTTCCAACTGTTTATGATTCGAATCAAATGAACAAGTTTATGGCTCGAAGGTTCAATGAGTGTAACAAATATGATATATTCCAGACAGCAGTCTTATATACCCCTTTTGGCAGTGCCTGAGAGGCTTAACGATTAAAACTTAACTTAAAGGCAAAGTTGGCAAAAGGCACAAAGGCAAAGGCCAATAGTTTGCAAAGTTGAGAAGTTCAACTATTGTTTTATAAGGGAACCCAACAAAAGTTCCGGCATTAAGATTAAAATTTATATTTTCACTTACAACAATTAATATTGTTAATATTGCATATAAATCTTGTCTAGGCCGTACATTTGAAATATTCTCCAATTTAGGATCGTATTATTTTACATTCTCTGAGAAGTGAATGTTATACAATGTTATTGTGATTGCCAATTCAAATAAATAGCAGCAATGTCAATCCATCTGTAATGGCTGCCATATACATATACACATACACATACACACACTTATACATGTGTGTGAGTGTGTGATACACTGTGTGTGTATGTCGGATTGAACCTTTGAACTCATTAAAATCGGATACGCTGAGCAATACAAAACAAATTACACATTACGCCCATGAGACACGCCCATGAGACACGCCCATTTGACAGATGCCACACGCCGCAGGGGGGCGGAACTCAGGTGCAGACACATGAGCCGCATTTAAATGTCAAAATTCCATGGAAAATTACATACACACACACATATACGTATGGTAATGCTGGCAGGCAGCAACAATAATAACAACTTAATTTTAAGCTTTTGATCACATTAGTTGAAAACTAAATATCAAATAATTGAAATGCGTTAAAAATGCACTTGTGTTCAGCTCTCATATTCGAGATGCTCAATTAAATGCACTTGAAAGTGATTCAATTAAATGTTATTTTATATTATCGATGGCCCGTTAGCTTAATAGATGGGCAGGCAAAAATCTTTTCTCCATTTAATTTAATTTTAGCCACATTTTATAAGCTTCTTAGTTCTCAACAATATTGTCTTGAGGTCTGCGGATGAAATTTGTCCATGTGGCACAAATACGGTTGATGCTGCTTTTATTTTTTGTTTCCATTTAAGTAGATTATAAAAATAAAATTTAAATATATCGATAAATTAATTGAGCGTATTTCTTAAAAAAATTAAACTGAATATATTTTGTAATGCAATAATAATTAAATAATAAATGACAAAATAATTTCCTATAATTAACTTCATATTTGTATGCATAATTATAGTGAATAAATATATGTAAAGAAAATATGAACTTAAAAAAAATTGAAGCATACTTTTTTGGGCATTACGCCTGCCGCTGACAGACGCTCATAATTGTGTTTGAGAAATCGAAATAGAATGCCGGTGGGAACAGTTATTGGATTGCTCCATAAGGATATTGAAACTTTCATGCTAGTCTCCTTTTTTATTTACTGTTCTTTTTTTCTTCTTATTTTTTTTGTTGTTTTCTTTTTTATTTTGCTTGGTGTTTTTCGTTTGCTTCGGCCTTGCCGTGGGAAGCATTTCGTGGCTTGAGTCTTGAGTCTAGAGTCTTGAGTCTCGAGTCTCGAGTCTGGTTGGTATGCTTAAATGCGCTTAGGCATTCCAAAGTTTCGGGTATGGACTGGTGCGGGATGGTGAGGAGGGGGAGGGGGCTCGTATGTTTGTATGGGTCTTAAGACGTTTTTGCGAGCACTGCTTCCTGGTTCGGGCCCTTACTCACGCTCACTCTCACTCCCACTCTCTCTATCTCTTTCTCTTTCTCTTTATCTATCTCGGTCCCTCTTGCAGTTGATAGCTTTCGTTGCGGCTTAGACGCAAAAATTTGTTCAAGTTAAACGAGTTGAGAAATATTGACTGCAGCCAGTTGGGTAAATGGATTACAGTTGCCGGACCTGTGTATAGTCTCCTTCTACTTCTCGTCTTCTTCTTCTTTTTCATCGTCGTCGTCTTCTTATTCGGCTTGTATGAGCTGTTGCACTATGAATTGCCTGTGGTCTATGTTAGCCATCAGAGATGAATTGCCAAAGAAGAAGAATGAATGGCAAAGAACGTTGCTGCGGCTTCTGTTGCAACATATTTGAGGTCAATTTTGAAATAAAGTTCAGCTAAAAGTCAGCTTAACATTTCTAATTGGAATATTTCTATTGAGATTATAGATTCGAGTGGCAATCACAATGAAGCATTATTTCAATGCAATTTGAATTTAATTACATTTTAATTGAATCGAAAATTGGGTTTTATTGGGCATTTAATTAGTTTAAATAATCTGCAATAAAAGTATGTGACATAATTAGGCAATAAATTGAGGCTGTGTGTGTGTGAGTGTGAGAGAGAGACAGAGAGAGAGAGACAGAGAGAGAGAGAGAGAGAGAGAGCGAGAAAGCGAAAGGCAGAGAGATGTAATGAGTGAGAGAGAGAATGCATAAGACCTCTATGAAAATCGCATGGAAAGGCGATTGTTTCTTAAACGAAAATTTGAATAAAATATGTTGGTGATGATGATGGTGACGGTTCACCTTTAGCGAGTTCCGTTGGACTTTAAGTCACGTGTATTTATATAAATATGAATTTTGTGCATATACATTTAGAGCGTAGATTATTCAAATGGGAGCTTTTGTTTCGGCTCATAACGGAACAGCCACAATCTATTCAAAATGGCTAACAGTTATGTTCTTATGTGCCATGGAGTGCGGATTTGCATAGCTAATCAGCGCACCTGATGAGTCGAAAGCGGGCATTCGGTATTTGCTGGCCAATGTGGTGGATTATTTATTAACTTGGCTCATTCATTCAATGCAATTTTCAGATAAATAGTCCAAGCGCCATAAAAGTACCGGCTGTAATACTCGTAAATAATAAACATAATGCGAATGGGCGAGTAGTCTTGCAATCGTTGGAAAGGAGCACAAGAAAAAGATGAAAATGGAAATGAAGACGAAAATATATAAGTGTATGTACCTACATACGTATAATAAACAAGTACAAAAGTTCTAGATGGGTGGGCTCGACTAGCAGAAACTCTGTTTTGTAGCTTTACCACTCAACATGTACGAAAACTAAAACTTGTTATCAATAACAAGCAGACGTAGAGTTATCGATTATTTGAGCTATCGATAATTGGAATCAAACTTAAGAGAACATCCATTTAATATTTCAAGTCTCTAGCTCTTCTATGTTTTGAGATTTACGCTTTCCTACACATGGACAAATGGAGGTATACACAAAGAGGGAGAGAGTGAGTGAGAGAGAGTGCTTAGTGGACGTGGCTGGTAAGGCTGACCAAGAATAAAAATACTTACTGCTGAGTCTGTTACAAACTTCATCAAATAAACATTATAACCCGCTGAGTCATTTTGAATGGGAACAGGGTATAAACACGAGTAGGGCATAAAAGTGCTTAAACCTCTTGCTGAAGAAAGGGAGCGTAGTGCAATTGTCTGTGTGTTAGAGAAACAAGGAAGGATGTAAACAAGTTGAGATAGTGTGTGTGTGTGTGTGTGTGTGTCTGTGTGTGGGTAAAAAGAACAGTTAAGCTCTTAAAGGGGCCTTAAAGATATTCAATCTTGAACAAAACCTGCAGCATAGGGTAAATAGATCTAATCTAATACAAAATGATTGACAATGCATGCTTGAAACTATTTAAACATTCTTTAGCTACCATGATAACGGTAAACGAACTTTAAAGCAAGTCTGGCTGCTACTTAATTGACATACATATACAATCTATCTGTAATTAAAGATGTGTGCATTTAGTATATTAAAAATGTGGATAATCTTTTTAAAGGTATGCGATATTCGTGTCAAGTAATTCTAATGCATGATTTTTGTTTTTTCTATTTTGTAGTTAAATAGCAGATTAGCTGTATATGTATGCATATAAGTGTGTGTGTGTGTGTGTGTGTATATGTTTAAATGCATTGACACATCTGTTTTCAATGCTCGGCACCGCGAAAAGCGCTCGAAAATATGCGAGTCAGGTGCAGGAGGTAAAATTGAAAGGCATAAATATGTGTGCCACATAGACGCGAACATAAGGCTATTATAACACACACACACACACATACATATGCTGTCTCTCTTTATGTGTGTGTGTTTATATAAGGTTTTAATGGCGCTCTTAAAAAGCGCTGAAATGGGACCAAATACGGATTTGAAAGCCCGCGGAGGGTATCGCATGCATTTGGCCATTTTGAAATGGACGTACATGGAGGTCAGGGCTGCTTATTGAAGCGCTAGACAGAGGGCAAAACAGAGAGAGCGAGAGAGAGAGACAGAAAGTGGGAGACTGTGAGTGAGTGTTTTGTTAAAAAACCACCTTTCATGCTCACAATATCTGGGAGCTGCTCTTCAGACCGAGTTGCGTGCAATTATGACAGCCTGATACTGAAATCCACAATGGAAAAGACGACCCTGACGAATGCAGCAGCCAAGCCAGTCAAGGATGATGAAGTAGTTGTTGAAGAAGCAGCACGACCACAAATTGAACAACAAAACAAAACAACAGGACAAGTACGAAAACTCTAGACGTGTGTGCTCGACTAGGACATACCCTGAAATGAAGGAAGGGGTATATAAAATATGTGTCTACTTTGCCGGAATTATTATATAGTAAGTCTGATGCCTCCAGCTCATATCGATAACAATGCAAAGAGTTATCGAGCTTTTGAAAGAAATACGACCTGCGCGATCTATAGCAGATGCTACATATAAAATCTCAAGTCTCTATTTTTTTTTAGATGCTGAGATTGACGCGTTCATACAGACAGACGGGCCGATGGGTAGACAGATAGAGCTCAATCGACTCGATTGTTAACCTTGATCAAGAATATATATATATATATACTAGGTATATTTACACAAAGAACATTATACACTGTTTAAGCATTTTAATGGGTTCAGGGTATAAAAAAAGAGAAGCAAAAAAGCTCAGAAACTTGCCAAATGAGAAAACTAAGACGAACAAAAGGCCCAACGAAACATGGCCTCAAAATTATTGACAGACATAACAAAACAACAACAATGCAGCAGCAGCAGCAGCAGCAGCAGCATAATAATAATAATAATAAAAATAATAATAGCAACAGGCTGGCGGGCAACAAAAGCAACAGCAACAACAACAGCAACAATCAACTAAACAAAGATAAAGATAAAGATAAAGAAAATGCCTTTGGCAGAGAGAAACATTTTGTAATGCGACAAAAATGCTAATGAATCAAAAAGCAAAAGGAATCTGATGAAAAACAAACAGACAATCAGAATCAGCGCCGCACGAAATGAAAATGTTAGAAAAAGGTAATGGAAACAGGGCAGACGCACACACACACACACACACACACACACAAATACAACTAATGCCCGAAATGGACGCTCAATGGGGATTCCAAATTTGAATTCCAATCGATGCTTCAATGGACTTTGCGTATCCTTGATTAGAGATGAATGCGTGTTCTTTTAAAAGGATTTCCATGCAAGTCGTGATTTAAGTGAATTATCACATGCTTTTAATGCACAACTTATGGATGCAACTATTAACTTTATATATAATTATTCATATCTCTTAATCTCACTTTAAATAGTTACTAAGAAGCGTAGCATCCTCTTTTTAGTCAATTTTTCTCTCTCTCTCTCTGATAGTAGTAGTAGTAGTTGTAGCTATTAATCACTGCAAGCTGTTTAAATGGATCTATTAAAAACTACATAAGGCTGTTTTTAGTTGAACAAATATCAAAAAAATAGAGGCAAGATTTTCAATAGTTTTTAAAAAAAAAATTTTTTTTCACTAAGAAGCGTAGCATCCTCTTTCTAATCTACTCAATTTCTCTCTCTCTGATAGTAGTAGTAGTAGTTGTAGCTATTAATCACTGCAAGCAGTTTAAATGGATCTATTAGTTTAGCAAATACCACAAAAATAGAAACAAAATTTTCAATAGTTTTAAAAAAAAAATTTTTATTTTGCGTAACTCTGAATATTATTTACCTAAATCATCATCATACGTTTATTTTTTTTTATCTTAAATTTGAACTGATTTGCACCAAAGCTTTAGCTTAAGTTGGGCTGTTTATATTGATGTAGGAAAAAGAAGTTTTGGAGCTACTTGAAGGACTTCCTTTCAAATATATTTATAAATTTTATTTAAGTCGCAAAACGTTATGCGTGGCCAAAACTTTTGATTGAATTAATAGATGTTGACAACGTTGAATGAAAAATATGTGGAATTAATGTGGAATGACAGCTGCTTTATTAAAAGTCACAATTGTTTATTGTTGCAATAGAAATATTTACATTTTAATTATGTGAATTGCATTGCAATTTACCAGAAAGAGCAGACAATTGGATAGGCAAGACACTTGTAATACCCTGTACGAATCAAATGTGATATATTTGATGGTACCTGTGACTAAATACATGAATATAAGCTAGTCGTGCATACCCCATTGGCACACATTTATTTGATTGCTTTGTGTGTTAAGCAAAAATATATGAAAAAAATGCAACTCTATGCCAAAAAACTAAATACTATAATAAGTTTGTGTGTGAGTGTGTGTGTGTGTGAGTGTGTGTGCATGTGTGTGGCCTGACTTATTTGCTGAAGCAATTAATGTGATGGCTTAAGGGCCATCAGGGCGGTATACCGTTATATCCGAGTATACCGTTATTTTCGGGGCTTAATCTGAAAGCCGCGCGCAGACAACAAACCGAGGGCTTAAGTAATTATGCATGCCATTTCTTCTCGTTGTTGTTGTTGTTGTTGTTGTTATTGTTATTGTTTTTTTTTTTTGTTTGCTTTTGTTTTTTTCGTGTGTGTTGTTGTTGTTGTTGTTTTTGGCATGGCATAAGCGATAAGCGCAACCAGCACAACAGCAAAAGACAATTCAAATGACACATAAAACAAACACAAATACGAATGCGAAACACACGAATACAATTACACGCACACATGTGTGTGTGTGAGTGCGTGTGTGTTGTTGTTGTAATTGTTGTTGTTGTTGTTGTTGTTGTCAGCAGTATTGGAGACATGGGCACATGCAAATTTATCATTTGTGTTGGCACAAATTTCTGTCTGCCTTGTGTGAATGACACGAAAAAGGCAATTTAAACTGCACACACGCACACACACACACACGCACACACACACACACACACACACACACACACACACACACACACACACACACACACACACACACACACACACACACACACACACACACACACACACACACACACACACACTCTTAAGCATGTGAGTGGTGCTCCACAAACATTGACGTTTCGCATTAGAACAGTCGAAGTTGCTGCCGCTGGCATTACAACAATTTTATACATACAAAAGCTGGCACACACACACACATACAGCTTGAAGGCGTAAGCAATAGTAGCACCAACAACTGGCAGCCGCTTATCAGTGGCAACAACTACAACAACAATGCGGCAGCCAGGCAGACAAGTTGTTGTACCACAAAAAGCAGTTGAGCAGCAAAAACAGAAACCGGAGACAACGACCCGAACAGCCAAATGACACACACACACACACACACACACACACACACACACACACACACACACACACACACACATACACACACACATATATATATGTATATATATATACTCACGCTCGCACACACTTTTATACGCACACTAACGAAAAATCGTAGACCGTTATCACTTATGGGCTGTTGCTACACTTACTTAGCCAGCCACATCGCACAGTGGTACGGACATCAATTAAAAATTGCGCTTTGTTCGGTGAAAATAATTAAATTCAAAATGAAAATAAAAATAAAAATTTAAAAAATAATTATGGCAATAATAAAGATCATAGCAATTATATTTATAATTAAAATATATAGATAAGTTAATATTAGAAAATAAAAATAATGACAATAATTATTATTATTTGAAAAAAGGTTTTTTATGTTTGCAGAATTAACAATAATACGTTTTACTAAAAATCTGATATTAAATTAAACTAAGCAGAGCCACAGGGCAGAAATTGGTTCGAGGTTATAAATTAGCTAAGTTTATATATTTATTTATTTATCCATATATCTTGAACTTCTTGCAAAGTGTATAACTACAATTATATTTTCATTTCATGTACAAAGCAAAGAAAGTTGACACACGAATTGATTACAATAAAAATAAATTGTATTTTTCAAGAAGAAATACCGTAGTTTGCTCCACGGTGCCATCAAAATTTATATGTTCTTTTCTCTTTCTGTCTAGTTTTCTATAGTTTGCCACACTTGCCTTACTTTGGATTGTTTTTGGTGCGAAAGCGTTTTCCATTTGCCAGCAGGAGTGAGTGAAAAGTGCGTGAAAAAGAAGAATGGGTGAGGATGGTGAGGAGGCAGGGGGTGGGGAGGGAGGGGAGGTGAGGGAAATGTTGGGACGGTTGGGTTTGTAGAGCAGCGAGGACAACATTGACAACTTTGTGCTCATTTTTATTAGCAGGCGACTGGCAAAAAATTATGGGCCTCTTTTCTATGTGTGTGTGTGAGTGTGTGTGTTCATACTTGTACTAATGAGACAATTTTCAGTAGTTTCGTGTGCGTGTGTTGACTTAAATTTGATCCCTAATGAACTGTCGCTGTGACTTGTTGCTCTGCGGCTGCCCACAGGGCCCAAAAGGCAGTCCTCTTAACTATTCGACTATGTGATTGCTGGGGTCTACAACAAGTCCATGCCACTATGGCCCTAAGACCACTCAATTCTCCTTCAGCTGTCACATTAGCTCGCCTTTATTGCTCTGTGTTTCAGTGTGTATGTGTGTGTGTGTGTGTGTGTGTGGCTGTATGTGTGCGGTTTGTTGTAAGCGTTTCAATTAGTGTTTGGCAAACTACAACGCCCACCAACAACAAACAGTCACGCCTATCCCCCCTACTACCCCCCACTAACCTCCCTCCCACCGCTCTACTACCCTTCCCACCCTTGATCCACGTGCTAAGCGTCTGCCTCACTGTCTGCCTGTCCGTCTATATGTGTGACTGAATATTTAAGCTGGCAACTCTTTAACAATGAATATGAATATGAATAAGAATATGAATAAGAATATGAATATGAATATGAATATGGGGACACGCTTAGTAGGCCCAACCCTAAATAAATATTAGTTAGTTATTTGGGTTGTGCTTGGGGCTGGTTTTGGAGGTGGGCTGCTCAGTCTTAAGCCTGCTCCAGGGACCAGCAGATTAAAACTTTCTCTATTCATGTCCAAAACATGTTCAAGCCAGCTCCTAAAGTGGCCATGAATTTGATTTAATATATATTTTCTAATACGAGATAGAGTATATTAGCTTGCAGCACTGTTTGCTACAGACTTTTTATATATGTATAAAACTATATTATTTCTATATGAGCGATATTCAAGTTAATGAATTAAGCTTTTTAGTATGGATTTAAATGTAGATCAAAAGATATTTGTTACATAGTTGTTACATACCATCAACAATATATATTATTATTTTTTTTAAGTTGATCTGTTTTTAAGCCTAGAGCGAGTATCTTGGAGTCGGTTACTGCCTACTACAAAGTTCTTTTTTTTTTTTTTTTTTTTTTTTTTAATATTTTTTGTATACTACAAAATACCTATAAATAGTATTTTTTATACTGGTGACATCTATTTGGAGTATAACAATGGTATTTTAATTAAAAGATATAAATTATGAAATGTATTTTTGATTTCCTAAAGTAAGTTGAAATAGGAATCATTCATCTATGTGAATAAAAATAAGTAAAAAAAATATATAAATATATAAAAATAAGTAAAAGCACACATATATTATAAATCCAGAAAAAAAATGTATCAGAAAGATTTAAATATATATTTAAAATATATATTAAAAAAGGCCAAAAAAAAAAAATTTATAATTTACAATAAAATAAAAGCAAGTAAGAAAATCTTAATTTTTGAATTTAATCAATTGAATTTATTTGATATACATAAAAATATCAGAAATAAAAATAAAAATAAAATAGGAAATAAAGAGAATTTTAGAAAGATAATAAAATATAATTTGAAGTCTAAACTTAATAAGTTAATTTTAATACTTCAATATTTTTAAGAACACTTTGATGCAATCTAAGAAATGACAGAATGCGTGAGACCCTACACTAGTTGTAGGGTATTTAGTTGCCTGTGTGTGAGCTGCAAGTTATTTATCTCGCCTCGCTTGGGCAATTACCGATTGGCAATCGTCGGTGTTGACCAAAATGAGGTCCTTGGCGGTAATCAGAAGTGTACAAGCCATTGGCTTTGCGATTACTCATGAGAGAGATAAAAACTTTGCCACGGCTAATGGCCATAAAAACCGGCAGCAGTTGGGCCTCTATTGAATTTGCCTCCATGCCATATAAAATGGCACTTTTAATGGGCTCCTCAAGTGCCGGATTTACACGAGAAATATACATATTTATATATAAATATAAATAAATACATATATACGTATACGTGTATTACAAATAGCTCTCGAGTTTAAGAGTAGATCTGGCAGATCTTTTGTAATTTCTGCGGTACGTTTGAAAGTAGATAAATATTTAACGACTTACCAGTGCTTCAATATGCTTGATTCAATTAAAACTGACTGCGAAATACTCGTTCAGGGTCTAGAAAAATATTTATTTCTGGATAAGCTATTTAGTAGTCCCCATTTAGAACTCCTCTTCTAAAAGTAAAGCAACCAGAATCAAAATTCTATATGGGTTTCTAAAGCAAATCGAAGATTGCATAAAACTAATAAGCTCGTGTTGATCTGCCTGAGCGAGTATTGCAGTGCTAATAATTATATAACAAAAACGTATTTTAGGCTCGTTTCAAATTATCGGACCGGGTATTAAAGCTAAGCAATAAATTGAGCAAATATCAAAGCCTACCGAAAGGCTCGTCTTAAGTGCTCTGAGCGAGTATCAAATGCAACCAATATGCCCATTTTAAATTAATAATTAATAAAAAGCAAACTATAAGCTCGTCTGAAACTATTTGAAGGT
The DNA here is from genome assembly GCA_037075185.1 of Drosophila pseudotalamancana. Taxonomy (NCBI): domain Eukaryota; kingdom Metazoa; phylum Arthropoda; class Insecta; order Diptera; family Drosophilidae; genus Drosophila; species Drosophila pseudotalamancana. Next base: position 678,703 of record JBAMCK010000693.1, on the reverse strand, counting down.
ATATTAAAGTCAACCAATAAACTCGCTTTCAGCTTTCCGAGCGATCAGCAAAAGCAAGAAGAAGCACTTTAATTTGACCCAATTTTCGATGCAGCAATGCCAATGACAATAATAATGATAATGATGATTCTGACAATGGGGAGCTGTTGATTATTTTTGATGACTAATGGCAATGGCAATGGCAATGGCAATGGCAATAGCCGTGGTAATGCCTTCTCCTCGCTTATCCTTATCACTGGGTGAGAGCAGAGCAACAACAACAACAATAAAAAAAATGTACAAAAATAAAAATCGAACAAAAAAAAAAAAGAAAAACGAAATGAAAATCAAACATAAAACAATAGAAAAACAAATAAAAATTGTATAAATATTTTTTTTTATCACGTTATCGATTGCGATTATCAGTAAATAAATTAAAAGTAAAAGATGAGCAATGCATCGTAAAAGCCAGATGTGTATAAAGTCGAAGATGAAATACCCTATACAAATATGTATGTGTATCTAAATTACTTTGAAAGAGGGAGCCAAGAAATTGGGGTGTAAGCGTTAACTGATGGGCTAATTGGACACATTTGTTAGCCGAAGAGGGTATGCCTTGTACCCTATATATTTGAGCAATATATACATATATATGTGTGCAATCGAACTGCTTCGAAAGAGGGTGCCAAGAAATTGGGGAGCAAGCGTTAACTAATGAGCTAATTGGACACATTTCTAAGCACCTGCAGCGAATGCAATTGGGGGTCGTTTAAATAGCGTTATAAAGTCAAGCAATAACCGCGTTGCAATAAATCATCCAAACACACACAGGTGAGCACAGGTGGATTAGAGAAGAAGGAATGGTAAAAGTTGTACACATTAAACGAATCGTGCAACTTGTGCAACGCATTGGGGCAGCTGAAGCCATCAGATTAAAGCAGCTCAAGGCGACTAGAATCAAGCCCAATTGAATGCGCTTATTATTTATAACGCGCACACACCTGCACACACACCTGTACACACACCTGCACACACACATACACACGCACACACCTGCATGGCAAAAAATTCATTGAATTAATTATGACAAGCGATGCGTTTATTTACGATCTATGTAGATTACAAATACATTATCGCCTTTTTTTTTGTTCTGGCCTATGTGATTAGCTCGATTATGCGGTAGCCAGCGTTATCCTATCTAAAAGTTCCGGAATGTCATTCCCCTGATAAAGACCAAATAAGAAAGTCCCCTAACTAACACACAAACACACACACACACACATACACACGTATGTATTTGTTGACCCGGCCCCATACTATATATTTTACTATGCATACGCTATACTATACTATACTATACTATACTGTAATATATGCTACATATATCTGGTATAGAGCAATGCTTTAATTACCCTGCTTCAGTTTTCTAACAAACTTTTGCAAATAAGTTTCCCAGTGTTAGGAAAAATGCAACTTTAGCAAACTCGAAAATTTGTAACAAAACTTGCTTTTGTATATTTTTTTCCACCTTTGTATCATTTTTTCTTTTTCTTTTCTATTATACTACATATTCTACTTCTTTCTATTGTATTTTATAGTTATTACTTAGCAATATTTTGGAAACTCGTACAAAAAGTTTTTACAAGCGTAAAATACATTTGTAACGGTTTTTCAATTTTACAAAATTTTTTCAATTTCACTTGAATATTATTTAAATTTATTTTTAATTTTACAAATTATTTTTTTTATAAGTTTATTTTTTTTCTGGCTTCACTTGAATGTTATTTAAAATTTGTATATTACCTGCTTCAAGATTTCGGTTAAGTTTTGTAAACAGTTTCTTTCAAATTTTTGTCTTTAAGCACATGAAAAAATATAGAAAATAAATGCACGCAACGATTGCAAAAATTGTTGAAAAACAATTCAATTTAAAAAAAAAAAGTGTAATTATATATTGATGAATAGATATATAATTAATAGCGCTGAAACACGATTAAAGTTTGGCTCTGATTAAAATTGAGTTTGTAGCTTCAGTCGTCGAATTGTGTTAGAATTAAATGTCCGTTACTTTTGGCACTTGCTGCAGCAGCGTTAAAGAACACGCTGCTTCAGGTTCCCGGGAAAAACTGAAATGTTGTTTCACTTGATGCATGCGTTCAAGCAGTTCCACAGTCAACAGCATTCCGATTGCCATACGACTGACGATGAAACTCGACAGCCGACGAATGCACGAAGCTTAGACGAAACGAAGCTTCAGAAGCACAGAGCGTGTGGAACAAGAGGGGTGTGGAGGGTGCTGTATGGTGTGTGCTGTGTGGGGTGTGGGGTGTGGATGCTAGGGTGTTGGCAAAAGCGCCACAAGTGCATGCCATGGGCTGGCCGTCAGTTGAACGGCAAACGGCGAACGGCGAACGGCAAACGGCGAACGGCGAACCGAAACCAAAAGCCGAAACTCAAATCCAAATTCAAACGGTAGTTGCCAGCTGTCGCCGAGGCTGGGGAAATGCGTATTCGAAAGCTTGCTGAATCGCTTGAATGTAGGCAAAGCTTTTTTTTTTGTTTGTTTGTCAAAAGCTCGCACTGTGCAACAGCCTCTCTCACACATACACATATCTATGTGTGTTTGTGTGTGACGGGTAGAACATGGCCTGCCATTGTTCACAAGTTTGAACGTTAGTTTCTTAACGCATTGACTTGGCCATAATTGGGCGACAATGTTATTTATTACAGTTATGCATCAGCTTTTTAGAAATTCCAATCAGTCTTCTTCTTTCTTTCTTTCTTTCTTTTTTGGTTACATTTTCATGAAGAGCCAAAAACAAATAAAGCAAAATTCATTTAATTTTTGGTAGCTATCGAAATATTTGAAATATGAAGTGGTTTTTGTTTATAAATCATGAAAATTTATTTATAAAAAAAAATCAATCTATAGAAAAGAAATTCTTGACAATTTTGCCAACAAGCTTCAACTTTATTTACTTATTTATCATTATGAATCTATTTTTTTTTTTGGTTTTGCTTTTCTGATTTCGGATTCAATATTCATGATGATTTATTGCTATAGGCATAAGTGCTTAAATATTGAAAACTATTGTTGAACTTTAAAGCGGGATAAACATGTGTGTTTCCTATTTCAAGCACATGCCAGCATATTGAAGTCTTTTAAATAATGTTAAGCTGCTTATTTATGGGAGAACTTTTCACGAAAACTGTAATTACATCCATGTTCATAATGAAAGTAGCTTGGGGGTGTGGCAAGGTGAAAAACTATGCTAAGGCATACGGCATCAGGTGAGAATTGAGGTTGGGTGAAAGGTTGGCTTGGGGTCTACTTTAGTGTTATTCTGGTTACTAGTTGGGCTGCCATCATCATAAGCTTTTACAACTGCAATGCCATAAATCTTTTTAATTAGCTGATAAACAGGTCGTATACGCGATTAGGTTGCATAATGCATATTCTGTTAGCACTTGGCCTGCGGCTGGGCCAAATGCAGCTTTTCTCCAACACCTTGTACCATTGTTGTCTCTCGCCTTTACGCACCTGTACGCACCTGGCCGCAGCTGTCCGCATCTGTGAGCCCGGCTGACATAATGCGCTTATCGCCAGAACACGGCTATAAAATTGGTATTCAAAGCGCATGGCGAAGCATTTGCGGACTCGACTCCATAATTAACGCGCATCGAGTGCATTAAAAAGAGCAACAGTAGCAGCTGCCTTACCAATACAAATACAACATACTATACATACATGTATGTATGTGTGTGTGCTCGTGCACATATAAATGCATAATTTGATGAGCATTACGAATGCACTTTGGCTGGCTTATGGTGCGTATGCGTAATACTTAAAACGAGCACATTTCATTATTGATGAAGATTTTCATTAAAAATGACATTATTATTGTTGTTGTTATTGATACGCCTTTAATTGTAGGTGGCTTTGTAGTTATTATCATTATCATTTCTTTTGTTGTCACTTTGCTTATAGCTGTTAACTAACTGCTGTTTGTCATTATCATTATCATTATCATTATCATTAAAATTAATTATCATTATCATTATCATTATCATTATTATTATCATTATCATTATCATTATAATTATAATTAATTATATCATTATCATTATCATTATCATTATCATTATCATTATCATTATCATTATCATTATCATTATCATTATCATTATCATTATCATTATCATTATCATTATCATTATCATTATCATTATCATTATCATTATCATTATCATTATCATTATCATTATCATTATCATTATCATTATCATTATCATTATCATTATCATTATCATTATCATTATCATTATTATTGTCATTGTCATTGTCATTGTCATTGTCATTATCATTATCATTACTATTATCATTATCATTATCATTATCATTATCATTATCATTATCATTATAATTATCACTATCATTATCATTATCATTATCATTATCATTATCATTATCATTATCATTATCATTATTATTATCATTGTCATTATCATTATCATTATCATTATCATTATCATTATCATTATCACTATCATTCTCATTATCATTATTTGTATCCATTATAAGTCCCAATATTATCACATTATCATTATCATTATCATTATCATTACCCTTATATAACACATATAACACAGATGCGATTGTATTTCGTATGAAAACTGCATTTTAAAATTGTTTTACTATTCGCAATAGAGATTTCCTCTGCAAAGTTTCGAATTTGGAATTTTGCACCGTTTCTATTGAAATGTGTGCAAACATTCAATTTGTATTTAAATGGAAATAGAAGTACATTTTCTTGTTGGGGAGGCACAGCCAAAGCCCATAAATGCGTTATAGTGCATTGTTCCATTTACGGATCGAAGGGCTTTAATCAAAACAGGGAACTGCTTTCATCAGGCAAGACAAATCAGAAAATAATGTGGCAGTTAGTAGAACGCAGTAAGTGAAATCGACAGGTGCAAAGAGCCCAAAGCCTCTGAGAGGTGCATTAATTACTATTGTTGTTGTTGTTTTCGTTGTGTCGTGCTGGACAAACGCAAATTGCAACCGATGTCTGCAACAGACAGAGGCGCCACAGATTCACACAACGGCACGTGCCGCCCGCCGGTGCAAATCGAGTAAGCAGGTAAATAAAGTATCGATTTTAGTCGTTGCCAGTTAGAGACAACAATTGCCACTGCAATAATAACCACAGCAGCATCCACATCAGCCCAACGCCAAGGGGTGTAATCGACGTGTAGACACCCTTGTTATATATGTACTCAAATAAAGCAAACGATACAGTGGAACATTTGAAATGAAATGGAATTCTTAGCTTCATCAATCAAACAATCAAACATGTTTTAAAGTGTATGCAGATATGAGAAATGATACATTTCGGCATTGCTTAAGTTTTAATATAGGAATCTAAGCTACATCAATAATGATTGAACAGACTCAAATCTTTTACAATAAGTAAATGTCAAAAAATAATATATATCATATTTAGCTATGGAAGGTAACATAAACAGTGTTAAGTAAGCTCTGCTTTAGCTAAAAGACCAGCGCATGAGCTTAATCAATCATGATTGATGAGTATAATTGCTTCAGTTATAGATAAAGATAAGTTTATAAATTAATGGAAATTTACAACTTTGGTTAATGTGCCTAAAAAACATATGTGTGTACCGTAGATTCCACACCAATTAAAATTACTTTTACAGGGTATCTTGGGGTAAATATCATGAACTTTGCATTCGCATGCGACATGAAGACAAACCAAAAGCCACCAGTCAAACAAAATGTACAACAAGTTGCTACCAAAGCGCTTGGCAGCGTGGTGGTGCAAGGGGGTGCGCGGTGGTGCAAGGGGGTGCGAAATGGTGGGAGGGGGTGCAGCCTGTCCGCAAAGCTAGCACATGTCCGTGTGGGTGCACGGGTTGGTGTGTCACTAAAATTTCAATTAATACTCATGTATGTACAATGTGCGGTGCATACAGAAGACCGACAGAGAAGACTATATTCAACAGCAACAATAACATCAACAACAACAACAAGAACAACAACTTTAAGCTGTTGACATTTGACAACACTAAAAACATTTTGTTGTCGCAGTTGAGAGCTGAAAATCGAGATGAGCGCGTGAAAGTCGCAAATCAATTTGCCTCAAAGTGCATTTAAATCAGCCTATAAAGTCTGTTTTGATTGAACGAATGAATGGACCGATTGAGTGATTGACTGGCTGCTTAATTGGGTAAATCGCTGCCTTAATGTCTGACTAAGTGACAGGTTGTCTGATTGACTGGTCGATATACTGTCTGTCTAACTGATTGTTTGACTTTCTTACTGGGTATTTATTTGGTTGATTAATTGATTGACTGATTGGCTTACTGACTGAGTGACTGATTGATTGACTTACTGACAGGCAGTTAGTTTGACTAGTTGAATGTTTGATTGACTGTTTGGTTGATTAACTATTTTTCTTACAGATTGATACGCTGCCTTACAGACTGGCTGAGTGATTGTTTGATTGACTGACTGACTCAGTGACCGATTGACTGACTAATTGTCGACTTACTAACAGGCATTTTGCTTGACTTATTGAGAAGCTTGCTGACTGATTGATAAACTTGCCGAATGATTGACTGATTATTTAAATGATTGACTGTTAACTTTCACAAAAAAAAATTTGTTTTACTCACATGAGTAAGTTAGGCATTCCTTTTGTAGCTATTATCCTCATATGCCATTCACCATTAGCAAAAATAATTTATATAAGCAAAAAAAAACCGTTTTCAATGTTCAATTTCCGCTTTAACACGTTCATTAGGACCCAACTCTCTGAAAGTAATTGTGATTGAAGCAACTGAGTTTTTCAATACAATCTGACAGAAAATTTCATTATCATGAACATCTCTAATTTGGTAAATGGGCAAAGAAAAAGAAGAAGAAGAAGAAGTTGCGGTTAACACAGCAGCAAGCTTGTCTCTTAAGACAGCACAACAAATTTTTAACTAGACGACGACGACAACATAACAACAAAAACAAAAAAAAAACCAAAACAAAAATAAAAGCAAAATACAAACAAAAAAAAACAAAAAACATAACAAAAAAAAGGTCAAGCTGTTGTTGTTTGAGTTAATTTGAGAAACAATAAAATAAATTGCTCAACTCTGTTGCCAAAAATTTTGATTTGGGTTTCGCCGGCGCCCAAACGAGCGGTGGGTGGGCGTTGGACGGGGGGTGGGGGTTGGAGGGTCTAGGGTCTACGGGTTGAGAGAACAAGCGAGAGACAGCGATCAAAGGTCACGTTGCTTAAATGCTCAGTTGCCAGTCGGAGCATATATCAAGTCTGCATATGTGTGTCTGTGTGTGTGTGTGTGTGGGTGTGTGTGCGTGCGTGTGTGTGCGTGGAAAATGCTGTTAACCCTAACACCTACGCAACGAACCCGAAAAGGCGGCTAAAAGCAAAAGGCAAAAGCCACAAGCAGCCATAAAAGGCAGTTACACATATATAAAAGTATCTATTAATGTAAATGCGTGTGTCTGTGTGTGTGTGTGTGTATGTGTATGTGTATGAAATTAAATATGCATGCGCCTGGGCCTGGGCGTATTAGAAGCTGAAAGAGTTATTATATGCTCATAAATATCTAAAACAGCAAAAGCAAAAGCAAAAGTAAAAGCAAGAGCAAAAGCAAAGGCGAAGCCAAAAGACAAAAGGCCATAATTTGAAATATGCAAAAGCCAAAGTCAAGAATCGTGCACTAATTAACTGTTCTTTGCTGCTGCAACCAGCTGTGGCAACAACAACAACAGTAGTAAAAATAATAACAACCGCCAAAAGAACTCATCAATCAATCATCGTCATTGTCTCATTATCATTACCATTCTTGAGCTCAGGCCCTGGCCATAACATCTTTTGCACAGACTCCTCTTCATCTGCCATCATAAAATTTTCATTACCATCCAATAATAAGCAAACAACAGCAGCAGCCAAGGAGCGCAGCCAAGGATTCGGCCGAGGGGCACAGATTGGACTCATTGTCCTTTGACAATGGCCAAAATATGATTTTCATTGGTCGAACAGCAAACGTAAATTCTAATTTGTATAACGTTAACCAACTTAACAGATCTGTAACAATATGTTATCTAAACATGAGCGATATAAAAATTGAGTCACAAAGTCAAACTTTGGCTTCAGATCCAATTTTTAGCTTGCTTGGCGTTGCCAGATGCGCAGTGCCTGATCAGTTGGTAATATTTGCCAAGTTTGTTGTCCGATATGCGTTCCATAACCAGCTAACAGTGCTGCCAGATCGGCATTATATTATTATTGTGCTACCAGATGTGCAGTGCATATACATCTGGCAGCCTTGCAGCTTATAGAAATTGATGAATTACTATCAGGCTGCTCTTTTTTGAAATCAAAATTGCCAAAAAGCTGGCAACTTAGCTTTCCCATCAAGTCTATTTCAACGTATCAAAATAGTCTGGCAACGTTGTATTACTATTTATTATTATTTATTGTTAGAGTGCTTTTCTTAACTATCTGGCAGCCCTGTACCACTATTTTATTTAAGTGTGCTCTCAGCACTAGAATGCAAGACAACGTTAAGGAATCTTGATCGTCATACGTGCTGCATCATAACAGTCTGGCAACGCTGCACTACGAATATTCGCCAAGAGTGCTGCCAGATGTGCATTTGTCAACTGTCTGGCAGTCCTGCTGCACTCTTGTCTGTACGTGTGGTGCCGGATGTGCAATGAACAACGAGCTGGCAACGCTTCACTGTCATTTTCTTGTATTATTTATTGACAGACAAGACACGTATAAAAAAAAAACACAGTTCTATGTCGATGTATTTAAAAAAAAAAAATGATGTGGGTCATAAAAATGTATTCATGGGTCGCGGCACATACATGAGGTAAAAGCCAGAAGGGAAAGTCATAGATCACAATTTGCCAGCTTAACGTGACCAATGACTCAAAATGTCGCCGGCTCGCTATCAAATTAGATTTACCGAATGTCTATGCACCTCTACACATGCACACACACATATATATATATACATACGAAGCGTGACACATGTGTGCATGCGCGTGTGTGCATGTGCACATTTATAAGCCTTTGCTTATTATAATTGATGCGAGTTTATATGCGACTGGGGCAGCCATCTTTAATACACATGTGCATATATGTATGTAAATATTTATACATGCATTTTATATGTACGCGTCTGTATATGTATGTGTATACATATATCGTATGTGAAAAGTCGGGTTAATTTAATTATAAGTAAAAAGCAGTTGCAAATAATTGAAAACAATTTTGCGTGCTGCTCAAATTTCAAATATTTTCAATACAAACATGAGGGTATAAAATTTGTGATTTTATTGGTTTTATTGATTGCACTTCATGATAATTAACGGCATAAATTTCAAGAATTAATATGAAGAAATCCTTAAGTCTCTTTTTTCCGGGAAAATCGAATTTGAATTAAATTCCAGAAACATTTTCGTAAGTCAGCAGAGCAATAGCTCTTAGCAGTAGCAAAGTGGAGGGAAAAAGAGATAAAGAGAGAAAGGAAGAAAGAGATAGAAATAGAGAGAAAGAGGAAAGATGAGGATAGGAAGATAGTCAGGTGTAGAGCAGAAGAGAAGATGTGCTGCAATTGAATGAACAACGACGTTGCATGCTTCAAACGAAATTTGTGCGGCATAATTGGATTTGTTGCAAATTAAAATGCAATTATAAGGCAGAAATGCAGCACGATTGCAATTCAAGCAGAATGCCAATGTGTATGGATCCGAAATGGGAGGCCTATGCCAAATTCACACACAATCACACACATACATATGCATATCACGGAGATAAATGTAATGTGAGTCGTACTCAAGAGATAAAGTGTCGACGTAATTCAGACATCTTAGCAACGAGCTTCTAAATGCGAGTACTTAATAGAGCTGCAGTTGTGAAATATGTTAAATGTGTTGGGTTGTACCTATTAATTTGAAGCAATCCTCCTCTGTCTCATTTTATTTAAGTCTAGTGTCTCTTTAATAGTCTCATCAACTTTTTAATAACTATTTACAAACCTTATAAAGTTTTTTGTACAAATAAAAGAAAACTGTTTCTATGTATTAAGTAATAACAAATGGACCACTGTTTGGTACAACTCTCATGTGGCTTGTTTCATGTACCATAAGTAATTAAATATTAGTCTAAACAGTATACTACATTTTTTATATAATGTGTAAAAATCTTGAAAAGTTTCATATTATATAATTTAAGGTACATGTTTGGTACAACTCTCATGTGGCTTGTTACATGTACCATAAGTATTTAAATATTAGTCTAAACAGTATATTACATTTTTTATATAATCTTGAAAAGTTTCATATTATATAATTTAAGGTACATGTTTGGTACAACTCTCATGTGGCTTGTTCCATGTACCATAAGTAATTAACTATTAGTCTAAACAGTATAATACATTTTTTATATAATGTGTAAAAATCTTGAAAAGTTTCATATTATATAATTTAAGGTACATATTTCATTGTAGCTGTATTTCGTACCTTTCGGATGTAAGTTTATGATAAATGGATTATTATAAAGTTCTCTTAAGCATTTCTAAATTTTAATAAAATAAGTACCATATGATAGAAAAGCGAACCAACTAATAACAAATGCATCAATTATTGTACAATTCTCATACATTAGTTCAATAAAAAATGTTTTTTATTATAGTGATGCATAGGAAATAGGTCCCATGTACCACCTAATAAGAAATTTTCATATTTTAGCGGACTTCCTTAAATAAGTAAGTTAAATAAGTAAAACGCAAATGTTTCGAATTTATAACAGTTAATAAGGTATTTTTTTTGTAAACTAATGCAGTCAGATGTAAAGTAAAGTACAGAATCTGCTTATAATAGAAACCATTAACTGTAAATAAACGATGAATAGAACTTTGAGAGCGTGAATTGTTGGAAACCGTAAGCCGAAGCAACAAGAACTTTGTCTTTTGTTGTTTGCAGACCTCTCCACTAGACAAATATAAAGGAATCTTATGAATAATACAATATATATATACACATACATATATATATATATATATATATATAGAGTATATATGTATAAATATATTTGTTGTGAAGCAGTTTGCAATTGTTGTGCTTGGAGTCGACGACCGACGCGATTTCAATTTCAGTCACGGGGCAAACTTTAAGCTCTTAATTATTGGCTGGATTTTCCATTTACATGAACCGCAAGCATTTTCGTGCTTTCACCGTTAACTATCTTTTTTTGTTTTGCAATGGAGGGAAGATGTAATTTTCACTCTTGGCCCATTGCCTTCTGCTGGCTGACTTTACATTCTCGATAGGTCTGTTTACCGTACAACCCATTCAACCCATTTAAACCATTTTACCCATCCACATCGAGCAATAATATTTACATTTGCCATCGACTCGTTCCTAGCTCAGATCGTGCTGTACCCATTTTGGGCCAATTGTATCTGGTTGTCCGTTGTCCTGTATGACACTCAACCACCGAACCACCGAACCACCGAACCAGCGAATGGTCTGACCCACTGTGTTTGTCTGTGCCTCAGCTAATAATTGAAATTTTAATTGAACGTTTGTGCTCGGGCAATGGCATAAATAAACAAGAATTTTAAATGCTTTTTGGCCTACCGAGCCACGGGATACCCATTAAACTTTTTTCAATTACTGCGGTATGCATCAGTGTACTAGATAAGTTTTTCAATATCTATATACTATATACACACTGGTATTTATTGATTGATGAGGGCTTTCATCACTCTATAAAAAAAAATTTTAGGTTTTTTTAATGTGTGCGAGGAAAAGAGAGCAAATATAATATAGGGAATGGTACACTTTTAAAAGGGGCCACAAAGGGTTTATAAATGTACATAAATATTACTACTATATATGTAAATATTATTATACTTGCATATGTTCGAGAGTGTGTTTTATTTTCTTCTTAAAAGTTTTTTTTTTTTTTTTTTTTTTATTTATCAAACGTTGGCATTTTTTTTATTTTTAATCATTTTCAGTGTTGTTACAAGTACTTAAATATTTAATTCACTTTACCTTTAGGTAATACATCCTTCATCTAAGAACCTTTATCCATTATTTTCGCTTTCTAAGCCTCTTATTATGCCGTGCCTTAAGTTCAATAACTGTGCAACTAGAATAAAGTATTAAGCAGTGTTGGTAAATACAAGAGAGGCAATAAACTAATGCAGCACCTTTGCATTTCGATAGTTCAATATAGAAATAAAGAAGCAGAAAGGAAATTGAAAATATTTTCGTTTCGAATTGTGGAATTTGCTAAAATTTGATTTAAATTCGTTAGGTATATAAATGGATAGCAGATCCTGCGCATATATATATATATATATATATATATACGCTTCACTGGGCGTGCAGCCAGCTGCATGACACAATATACATATATGTATATTTATTATGCTTATTGCCCACAGATTTGTTCGTTGTGGGCGTGGCAACGAATTTTCGCTGAGCCCGGAAAAATTCATTAAACGAAATCGAAATCAATTGCGCGTTAAGTTTTATACAAATGGATATATTTTTATTTTCACATATGCTTGCATACATGCATGCAGAACTGAGTGTGTGTTCGCGTGTGTGTGAGTGTGTGTGTGTAGCTATGCAACAAGCATACGTTACGTATACGCAATGTTTAACGAGCGTCAATGAAATTTTTATGCGAGCTTCATAAAATTATTGTAAAGCAAATGGCGGATTTAACTGTGTGTGTAAGTGTGTAACTGTGTAAGTGTGTGTGTGTGTGATGTGTTCGGTGTAGGGAGTGGAGGGGAACTGTTAGAAATTGGGCTTACCTTAATAATTCAATGCTCATGCAAAGCATTTAAATCACATTAAAATTAATCACGCGCCGCCTTAACCGCAGTCACAAATAATTTTACACTTGGAACACAGTTTATATCATTTTATCAAACACACACACATACACACACAGACAGACACACATGCTTGTAGACACATTTGTGAGAAATGCTGCCTCTTCTTTTTTTTTTTGTATCATTAAAAATTTACTCAGAGTTTATTATGATTGAACTGTTTCCACTTGGCATGTGGCACCCGCACGGCATTAATACAGACACACATATATACACACACACACACCACACACACACACACACACACACACATTTACACTTACATATACATATATATACATGTGTATAATCCCCACACGGAGCGACACTCGGACTGGGATGAACTTATATATGGATATGTATCCATTCCATGGATGCATAGATAGACGGATAGATGGCTGAATGAATGGATGAGGCGGATGGCCGGAGAGTCGCAGCCGGAGGCAGACTTCATTTACATGCTGCACACAGAGGCAGGCAAAGGCAGGCAAAGGCAGGCAGAGCATAATAAAGGACGAACCGAATGCCACTAGAGAGACAGCAAGAGAGAAAGAGAGAGAAAGCGATTGAGAGGGAAAGCCAGACAGGCGGCAAGTGAATGTAAATCGCTTTTGCTCAGCTGCCTTTAACGTCTGGTTAACCCAGAATACGTTTTGGCCAGCCCACAGTTGTAGCCATGCTTAGGACCTTAATCCTTAATCCTGTGGCCCGATTAGATAAGCAAATCTTCTAAAATGACATTTCGCCAGGCAAAAAACTTCAGGTTTACCTCTTAAGTCTATAAATAAAGTATTTAATTTTAAGTTCATATTTCCATAAATAATAAGTACAAAAAGCCTAGTCGGGTGTGGGCGACTATTGGATATACTGCTTAATGCTTACACATGCGTGCCAAAATGTAACTCTACAGTAATAGGAGAGAGTTATTGTTATAACTATCTAGACTATCTAGATATTAAATTTGAAGGTCGAGATGTTAGAGACGCTTTCATTTATGTATATTTTTTCTGCCTATTACATACATTTTCACAGAAACAATATACCCTCTATACCCATTTGAAATGGGCTTAGGGTATAATTATGTTAAATAAATTCTTGTAGCTAAATTTTAAGCGAGCAATTTTGGCTGGTTGAGTGCGATTTAACTTCTGGCCAGTCGTGTGGCAACAATGTTGCAAGTCATGCAAATGCACACAGCTCACACACACACACTCGCACACTCACACAACTGTAATTGAGCATTTGTAATTGTGTTGTATCAATGGTGATTATCAAATAAGTAGCAGGTTGGGAGAGGCGTGGGGGGCGTGGCCAGAATGACGGCATCAAAGATAAAGTCGAACAGATTCGCTTTCAATCAGTTCGTCTGCTCTTTAAGCCAGTCTCAATGCGAGTCAGAAGACTTTTGAAGCAGGGCTTAAACAAAACCACAAATAACATCAAGCAGCATCTCATTTGGTTGAGCAGTTGCACGTGGCAGCTGCATGTGGCATGTGGCAGTTGCCAGCATCGCGTACGCTTTTCCTTTCACTTTTCCCTTTGCCCATGGCAAGCGAGAGAGGGAGAGGGAGAGAGAGAAAGATTGTGTCTCTAAATGGAATAATCTGACTGGATTTATCTGATCTGAAGCGTTTGTTTTTTCCTTTTGGCTGTGTTGCAAAACGGTTGGATGCTTTTCACTCCCCTCTTACAACACCGTTTCAATATTACTGGAGCGTCATTTACAATACTGGCGCTATGACTTTTTCTTTCCTCTCACACTACAAGACAACTGATTGCATTTGTTATCTATCAATACTATCTATATACATATATTATCAGTGTGTGCTTTACAATACTGGCATGATGGCTCTGTTTTCTCTTCTTCTTGCACTATAGCAAAATTGAATTTAATTTATTCATGCTAGTGTATTCCACTAGATTTATATAACCCTTACAATTTTATCTCTACATATATGTAAAATTTGCGCGTTCTTTGCAACACTGGCTCTTGATTTCTTTCTATCTTCTCGCATCACAAGCAAACTTAGTTGCATTTGTTATAGCCACGATTCAGAATATACTCTGTATATATCTATACTATGTATATCTCTATATATATTATCTACGCCTTCTTTACAACACTGGCTCGTTTTTATTTTTCTTCTTCTCGCACCACAGCAAACTCACCTGTATTTCTTCTTATCCAATTTAGAGACTATACAATATCTCCCTTTATACATACTATATATATATGTATATATTATGTATAAAGTATCATTCCGTGCTTTACAACACTGTCGTGACGGCTGATTCTTGCTTTCCTGCTCTTGCAGCACGCGCAAACTTAATTACATTTGCTGCATTCAGGCTATATACTGTACTTTATATATATATATCTGGCGGCTGACATCCCGTTTAGTCGTTGGCTCTACAAATGGCAGTCAGTGGAGCAATTAGAGACTCCAACAAATTTAAGTAGCTGCAAGCTGCAACTTTGGTCCCTCTGTGCGGCTTTTCCAGTGTGGCTAAATTCAATTGTCGTTTTCATGGTCTGCCTCACAATTACGAGCTGCAAATTAAAAACTTTGTTGCTTTAGCACACTGCAGAGCATGTGTGCAATGTAAATCTGTAAAATGTGGCAAACGCAAGTTTGAGGGCATGTTCTTGCCTTCAACTTCTGCTGCTTACATTTCACTCACCCTTCGCTCACCCTACTGGCCAACTGTCTATCAGTCTATCTCGTTATCTGACGTGTCTGTGCGTGTGTGTGTGTGTGTGTGTGTGTGTGTGTGTGTGTGTCTGTTTGTGTGTCTGTCTGACTTCTGGGCATTCGTGTAGTTGAATTTGTAGCAAGCAATGCCTTCAAAGTCCGTCCAAGCTTAGCAAATTTTCATTTGTATTTCTTGCTTCTCCATTTTGATTCAATTTTCAACACAAGCCGCAATGTATAACAGATTGTTCTCATTTTTTGCACTTAAAACATCGTATATGTTTTGGATATTGGGTATATGCGGCTATAAATGCAATCAAATCGGTAGCTGAACATTGTACATGAGCCACATTGCGTATACGCAACATTTGTAAAAAATACCTTTTAAGTAAGAAATTTATAAGTTATCGATTGCAAACGCAATCGAACGTTATTGTGGTACTATCGTCCAGCATAGGTGATCGAATTGAATAAATATTCATAGCCAGATATTAAGCAGAATAGAGTACTTTATCTTGAGTCTTATTGCGTATACGTAACATTAGCAATAAATACATTTTAAATTGATATTTAACATAACTGAAGGTAACTAAAACTACTTTCGACTAGCACAAAAAATGGTCGAGTTGAATCGTTATCTATCGATGCATATAGAGTCTAGAGTCACATTGCGTATACGCAACATTGGCTAAAAATACCTTAGAATCATTGTATAAAGTCATAGATTGCAAACTAGCACAAAAATGCTCTATCGAAAGAAAGGAGTATTTAACCTTGAGTCACATTGCGTATACGCAACATTAGCAAAAAATACCTTTCAATCAATGCTAGACACCACCTGTTTTTCCCATTCACACTTTCACAGCTTTTGCTGCTCTTTTTTTTTTTTTTGTTTCTTTTTTTTTATTTTTTGTGTCTCGTGCAGTTGTTTAGGACATTGATCGCTCTTTTTAACGACTAAGCCAGATAGCTGGACATGGACTGTGTCCAGCATCAAATGACCCTTGAGAAAGTGATGGGAAAGTTAGTCAGAAATGCGAGCAATTCAGCAGCTGTTCGACTGTTCGACAGTTCGACTGTCCGACTGAGATTTAATGCCAATGGGCAATCAACGCATGCCAAAGCGTCTATCAAATGCCCACATTGACCGGTTATAAAAGGCGTTACCGTTATCGGGCCTGTCCGTTGGCAGCTGTGCATGTGTCATCGAAACGTTAGCCAGACGGAAGCACTGACGGAAGCAAATCAGGAAGGAAGCTACTGAAATTCCTAACAATACTTTGACATTTCATTTCAATCGTTACCAGCAGCAACAACAGCAAAAGAAGCGCTGCCAACGTTCAGTCAGTCATTCATTCAATTGGAGCAGCACATTCAAACCAGCACCCCCCGAACCCCACCCTAAGCACCCACACCCCAACCACTAAGCAACCAACCCTCCACTTCTCAAGTCTTCAGATCTGGCAGCATCTTTGACTCTGGAGCTGTCGCTTCGACATCTGCAATGAATTTGTTTTGCCCTGCGCCACGCCTACAACACAGCACGCATTTCTTTGGCTTTGCCATTGGCTTACTCATATACCCTAACGAAGGGTATATCGTGACAGTCATCCCATTTGCACTCCTGAGCGAATAAACTTCAGGCACGCTTTGATAGGCTTTTGGTTTAGTCTTACAGCCTATTGAAGGGTATATTATAACTGTTTATCAAAATTTAAAAAAAAAAATACAAGAATTCAAGGTATTAAATACTAAATTTAATCAGCATGAGCCTCAACTTGAGTTATGCATTGAGCAGGGTATTCAGCAGTCGTCAACACCTCTCGCCACTTATTTATATTTATTTTTTTCTCTCATTTGCGCTTGTTATTGTTTGGCATACTTGACTGAGTAAGCAAATTGTTTAAGATTGACAGCTGCCCGGGTGCGGACCACAGGAACAGGCTTTGCCGTACCGAGCCGTTCCGTGCCGGACTGCTCGTCCGCTTGTAGTTACAAGCGATGTGATTTGAATGCCGTAATGAGGCCAGGACTAATGCCAGGACTACTGCCAGGACTACGGACAGGACTACAGCCTCATTCGCTGACTGCGTTGCCAATAAATTTCAGTGCCATGATTCATCATTTTGTTGTTGTTGCTGTTGTTGTTGGTTGAGAGGCCAGCGGCTAAATCTACGCCTCCCAGCCTAAACCTTAAGAGATTTGCGCCAAGTGCAAGATTGTGGCCTATAGCTAATGGCCGGGCCTACCCGGGCCCTTTCTGAGAACCTTTGCAACTGTCGTTTGTCCAAATTTAAGAGACAAAATTAAATGAAAAGTGCAAGAAATTAATCAAATTCTTGACTATTAATTTTTATCAATTTTAGCTTTCATTTTAATTAAAACAGTTGCTTAAATATAAAGCTTAACACTAATTGTTATTATAAATAATTTGTATACCCATTAAAAAGTGAGCATAATTTGGCTTAAATTCAAGCAATTCGAAAAAAAAGTATTTTTATCTTTGAATTTTCATAGTTTACTTATTATAAAAATATCGATAAGTATCGATTGATAACAAATCAAATTGTATAAATCATATTTTACGTAATTTACAAATACGAAATATTTAAAAAAAAAATTAAATATATTATTTATATTTTAAATAGTACTATATCATAGATCTTGCTAAATCTAAAAAATGAGATCTTACACTATAAAAAATGTATTATATCGAAGATTTTACACTATCAAATCTAAAAGGAATACTACATACATATTTAATATATCTGACAGATTCAAATAAGTACTTTTTCTTAGATCTTACTTAATCTAAATAGTACTATATCTATAATAGCTGTATATCGTATTCTATATATAGCAAATAAACAAGGCTGGTCATCGACTGCTAATTATCGAAGCTATCGACGCGGTTCACTACGACCTGTCGCACATATCGTATACAATTTCAATGAGTTCAATATCCTTGTATCCACACCTCTATGCTTAGTAGCAATAATAAATATATTATAACAAAGCAAATCATGTGCTGAATTACTTAAGAGTCGGCACTATTTTTAGCACTTCAGGTCGAGCGATAACAACACATGTTATCAGGTTATCAACAAGTGAGGCGCATAAACAGGATGAGTGCTTCACTCCTCTTCCTTTTCCACTTCTTCTTTTCTTTTTGGTTTTTTTTTATGTTCTTTTTTGTTGTTGTTGTGTGTGGCCTAAGCTCTGCTTGCAGGGCCATAAGCAAAGGCAGAGGCAATAGCAAAAGCAAAGGCAAAGGCAGAGGCAGAGACTGAAGCGGAGGCAAAAGCAAAGGCAGGGGTGAAGGCAAAGGCAAAAGCAACGGCAAAGGCAACGGCAGAGGCTGATGCGAAGGCAGACGCAAAAGGAAAAGCAAACGCAAGAGCAGAGGCAGAGGCAGAGGCACAGGCAGAGACAGAGGCAGAGGCAAAGGCAACGGCACTGGCAATAGTAACGGCAGAGGCAAAAGCAAAAACAAAACCAAAAGCAAAAGCAAAGGCAAAGGCAAAGGCAGGGCGAAGCAACAATCGATTTTCTTGGCTTAAGTCGAGTAAAACTCAACCTTAAAAAAAAATTGCGCTTAAGTTTTATTGTATTCCAATCTCATTAACTTCTTTTATTATTATTTGTATTTTGCTTGCTTTAACACACACACACACACACGCACGCGCGCACACACGCACGCACGCACTTTCCTGCTTGTGGCTCTTCTCTGCTTTTCACTCTCTTTCTTTTCGGTTTACCGTTGCTGTTCGTGCTGCTGCCTTTGCTTAAGCTTCGATTTACGCGCAGTCTTTGTTCAATTTTTGCTGCTAACTGCGACGTCGGCAGCGCCGCTTGACGCATGTGACCAACCAAAAGTTAGACGTGCCAGTGTGTGTGTGTGTATGTGTGTTTGTGGGTGTTTGTGTGTGTGTGTGTGTGTGCGTGCAAATAAAATCGCATAAAATAAAGCAATATCCTTCACTTATTTGACATTTTGGGCCAACATTAATGAGGCTTGTTGCCTTGTTGCCTTGCTGTTGTTGTTGTTGTTGCTGTTGTTGTTGTTGGCATGTTGACATCTTTGGGGCATCCGGCGGCATTCACGCGTTTTAAATTCAATAAATATGCCAATCTTATGATTAATGAGCCCCATGACAAACAGAATACAGAATACAGAATACAGAATCGAAAATGAAGCAGCTTTTCTCTAAGCCAAACTGTTTTTTGGCATTAAGTGTAAGTGTGTGAGAGTGTGTGTGTTCGCATTTTCAAAATTAGTCATCAATGGTGTCCATAAGCTGATACACACACACACACACACACACACACACACACACACGCACGCATAGACCCTGCTTTAGAGTTACCCTTATGATTGCATATTTTGCATTTTGATTACTCTACTGCGCAGCGGCTTGTCTCCTCGCCTAAATCCCTGACATCATTAAAGGACCAGCCTCTAAGCCTGGTCGCCAGCTTCGCTTTGTTGCGGCTGTGTTGGTGTTGGCCAACCAACAGCCAAATGTTTGCACACGCCTCGCCGTCACTCGCATTCCCATTACCATTCTCATTCACATTCTCATTCACATTCTCTTTCCTATTCTCCTCGTCATTCGGATTCGCATTCGCCTCTTGGCTGTCAGTTGTCGCTTCTTGCTTCTTGCTTCTCGCTTCTCGCTTGTCGCTTGTTTGCCTTTTGTTGCATTTTGCATACTGTACTTCGATTTGCATAATCTTAAGCTTTTGCACTCGCCAGGGGATTTCAGAGAGCACACGCCACCAATACACACACACACACACACACACACACACACACATACACGCACACAGTCTAGATTTCAATTTTAGCTGCTGTTTTCATTTCTGTCCCCTGTCGAGACAATGAAAATATTTGACAGCATCTTTAACTGAGCATTAAAAGCTGCAACAGCAACAACAACAGCAACAGCAAAAGTTTGCGGAAC
The DNA here is from genome assembly GCA_037075185.1 of Drosophila pseudotalamancana. Classification (NCBI taxonomy): domain Eukaryota; kingdom Metazoa; phylum Arthropoda; class Insecta; order Diptera; family Drosophilidae; genus Drosophila; species Drosophila pseudotalamancana. The sequence continues at coordinate 658,122 of JBAMCK010000693.1, read as the reverse complement.
GTGCCCGATTTAATGTACACACACACACACACACACACACTCACGTATTTGTCTACGTTTCTGTTTGGTTGAACAACTCATACACATGTACAAGCTCGTATATATTGATATATTTATATGTACATACATACATATATCACAATTGTATAATTCCACAGTCATAAATTTATCAACTGGCTTCCAAATAGTCAGTAAATTAGGTAAATTGTTTGATATTTGAAATGTGCATTAAATGAAATTTAAATTAAGTTTCTCAACTGTAATTTGAGTATCGTATAACTCGAGAGCATAAACAATGCTTATCATCCATAATCCATAATCCATAATCCATAATCCATAATCCATAATCATAAACTCGAAGCCTTAGGGAGCATATTATAGAAGCTATATCCGATTGCTTTTAAAGACCAACCCACTGGCAAGGTTTCAATTACATAACGTCGAATGCTTTAATACACTCACAGCTGCTATATGTACGTGTGTGTACGGAAACGCAGCTTACTTCGGATTTGAATTTAAGTTCTTAGTTTACTAAACTGATTTTAGAGTGGACCCAATTTTAGCCTCTCTAAATTGTACAATTAGATCAAATTTTCTGTCGAATTTGCATCGTTAGTTGGATTTGAATTTATAGATTGCAATAAGCTGATTAATTGATTTCTATTTAATTGATATTATATATAATTATATCTTTCATGCGGTTTTTCCCAACCTTAATTAATGCCAATGGCAAAAGAAAATTTAACACGCATGCGAACAACAAATTTGATGAGAATCAGACTTAAATATGCTTCCATTTTGCGCAGCTACTTATGAGGAGACAGCTGCGTACACATTTGCCAATAGAATGCAAAAACAAAGCCGCACACACACACACTCGCACACACACTCGAACACACATACAGACACACGCACATGCATGCATGGCGCGCTGCCTGGTTAGCTGGCAAAGCCGATTAGTTGCCTAGGGAATTGGCCTAAAGGAGAAACGACTGTCGAGCAGTGGGTAAAGCCGTCGCATTGCCGATCACCCAGTTGTGGCATGTGCCACAAAATTGGCTACACCCCAACCAAATGCCGAGTGGCGTGCCTCACTTCCCACTCACCCTGTCATCCTCTCCCACAGCTGTGTGGCACGCTGTGAAATATTTAGACGCCTGCATTGTTTTTCTGTTATCTGCTTTACTATTGTCTGGATGGTTGGAGTGAGGGATGGGGTGAGAGATGGGTGGAGGGAGGGGGTTGGGTGTTGGATGTTGGGGGTTTGCATTAGGGGGTGAGTCCCTTGAGCCATGCGCTTTGTTAGTTTTCAATCAAGAGTTGTTTATCAATGTTGCAAGCAACAAAAGCTAATGGCTAATAATAAGCGAACAGGCAAAAGGAGGAGAAGGAGGAGGAGAAGAAGGACGCCCAGACGTTGCCACTGCCAACGGTTTTTGTTCACTCAAATGAAAAGTGGAAAAGCATATGAAAAATCATCATCGACCAGCATCGAGCTGCATGCGCTATTTATTAAGGGCATGGCACACATTGCGTATACGTCATGTGCGTCACTGACCGAGAATTACACATACGAATTTTTGCTGGTGCCAATCGCGTTTGGGGCAACTATTTTGGCACTGGGCTTGCATAGCGCATTCTTTTGGCCCAGTTCCAAGCTGATGCTGGCTCTTGAGTCCCTCGGCCAAATATTGTGGCCAACATTTCAGCTGACACGAGATCAATAAATGCCGCACGGAGGCAACGAAAATAATAACAAAGTTATTTACGCCACAATATTTGTGCATAACGGCATATAAGAGAAATCTCTTTTGGCCCAAAAATTGAGGCTGAGCCAAGCCATTTTTGTCTCGAAGTCGGCTCGGATTTACCTGACAGATTGAACACATTCCATACATATACATATCATAGTATCTTATTGGATTACTAAAGCTTCAGCCATTCGATAGGTTGAAAGCTAATGGTTAAAATTCTTAAAGAAGTGTCAAAATAAATGCACATATCAAATTTATTTGTTTCATTCCACGGCTGACAAAATTTGTATATAAAGAAATCTGTTTTACATATATATTATATATATATACATATATATAGATTACTTAAATGCTTATTAAATATTATAGAAGGAACTCGATTCTGTTTTATCAATTGCATATTGCATGCAGCTTAAAGGGCATCTCAAAATCGGGTATACCCGACTAGAGTAAATGCACTATTTTACTATATTATAATTGCATATTTAATTCCATATAGTATGCAGCTTTTTGTTCCGTTAGGGGTATCTAAATAGCAGGTATACCCGACAGACCCGTGTGTAACGAACTCTATTTAATTTTAACTATTTGTAACTTCCATAGTTCATACTTCGAATCTAGTTTTAGCTGAATATAGGGTATCTTTACGGCGTGTCTACCACACGCGATTAAATGTCTACCATACATTGCAAACTCGATTTCATTTTACAATTTCAATTGCATTTCTAATTACATATTGAAAGCTGCTTAAAGCTGCTTAAAGGGTATCTCAATAGTGGGTATACTCGACTAGGATATAGCTTGCATATCGCGCTTAAATTTTGAAGGTGCGACCAACCTCTTAATTTTGAAGGTGCGACCAAACAGGTGCGCTTTCACACCTGTGCACATTTAGACCTGCGCATTTTTGCACCCCACTGTCCCAGATTAATAACAAAATGGACTTCCGAGAGATGGCGCACGCTTAATTTAATGTAAAGTCCATATTGTTTGGACTGGTGTCTGGATAGTTGTTGTGTAGCTCCATAGTGGAGTCCTGGGATAGGCTCAAGTCCTGCATAGACCAGTAGATGGATGAAGACTCGCTCAGGTTGGAAAGGGTGCGTTCCATCGGTACATGAAGGCATCTGGATGGGGTTGTTAGGACCGTCCCAATCCTATTCCCATTCCCATTGGCATTTTCAATGTTTATACTCTGCAAACTGTCTGTGTCCGCCAGCGGATAGGGCGGCTCCTCCCATATGGGGCTTTGAGATGCAACATTTATTTGACCCTTTCTCAAATAACATTTCGTCCTCAGATACATGCAGCAGTTGTCGTGAAAGCTCGGCGATTCAAAAACTTCATCCATTTTTTTTGTTTTCTCAATTACTTTTGAAATTCGAATAAATGTTAAATGAAACTGTGAACTGATTTAGTCGACAACAATTTTCAGAATGAACCCTCCACATGCTGCTTTCCACCTCCCAAACAATATTTTCCTCAATGCTTACTGTGCGAAAACTTATTTTCACAAAGTCTATAAATATATTCGTAGCTGAGTGTTTTGGCATCGGGTATATCCGACTGTAACCAATTGTGAGACACAATATTTGAATAATTGTAATATCGTACCTTAACTGATATATCTAAAGGGTATCTACCAGTCGAGCTGCTCTAGTATTAATTTCAAAAGATCATAATTATATTTGCCTTATTCAACTATTTTACTTATGGTGGTTTATCTACAGGGTATCCACTAGTCGACCCCTCTTATGTGTTACTTAGAAAAGATTTCGTATCCTGAAGCTTTTTTGTATCCATTTGCATATTCAATGTAGCAACTTCCATGTGTAATCGCACGATTACAGGGTATTTAAAGAAAAAAAAAAGAAGAAATATAAGAAATATGTGAAACATAATGTAACAATTTTTTCAATAATATGTGAAACAGATTATATCATTTTTTTCAATAACTTTGTAAAGTATAGTTACAGGGTATGTACTAGTCGAGCTGCTCTAGTGGTATTTGCTTAAGAGTATGTGTTTTTTTTTCATTGCTTCTATCTTGCGATTTGCATATAAAATGTATCAGTGCATCTACCATGTGTAATCGCACGGTTACAGGGTATTTAAATCATAAAGCAAAATTGAAAGAAATTGCGTTCGAGCAGCAGCTTGAAAAAATGGGAAGTTTAATGGCAGCACGCACACACAAACACACAGGCACACACATATATGTATATATATATGTATGTGTATGTATAGATAAATAGACGAAATAAAAGATTTTGGGTAGAAGAACGTGAGCGTGAGCCAGGATTCAATTAATTATTGCCAAATTAAACGAAAGATATCAAAAGCTATTTATAATGCATGCGAATCATTGCGTTAAACATAACGAAGCGCGGCTGCTTAAATAACTGTGAAACGGTGAATGCTGTGTAGGCAGTTAAATGGGCACGTGTTCCACATTCCACTCCCTCTCTCTCTCTCTCTCTCTGTGTGTGTGTAGGTGTGTAGGTGTGTAGGTGTGTAGGTGTGCAGTTGTGTGCGAAGCCTGCGGAAACGGAAGCGTCATGGAAATCGTAGACATGTCGTCAATGTCACAAGCTAAACAGCGCTAACAACACAGAGGAAGCACCACAGGCAGCAACAGCAGCAGCAACAACAGCAACATTCATCATCACCTGTACAGGCAACACCTGTGGGCTATGGACGCTGTCAACGACATCAGAAAGCGGCCTGTCATAAGCGCCAGACAGACAGACAGACAGACAACAATGTTGCCTATTGCCTATTGCTGTTGCTATTGTCACTGTTGTTGCTGTTGTCGCTATTGTTGTTGGCTGTGTTGTTGCCGCTGCCGCGAGTCCTTGGTTTGTGGCTTTGTGTTTGATGGCTTGGCAAAGGCGAGAGCGCGGCTTCGGCTCATAAAATCTAGCTAATCCACTTAGTCGCAATTAACGCTAATAACATCATGTAGTTAGACACGTGCGCACGCCTCAAAAGTGGGCGTGGCTAGGCGCCCGCTGCTGGGGTTACGGTGCCACTATATACATATGTATTTGACACACACACACTCGCACACACTTGCACAGACTTTCACACACGTCTGTGAATTCGACTCTGAGAAGATTTTGTCGGCTGTCGCTCTCGAGTGGCAGCTTTGAATTACCTTGAGCGGAGTCTCTGCCACTGAGCCACACGACTCTTAATTAGTTGCAGTTGGCAGTTGGCAGTGGCAGTTGGCAGTGGCAGCTGCAAATGCTGCCTGTTGCCTGCTGCCTGCTGACTTTGCCTTTTGGTAACCCGATGAGGAGTCCAATTTGCATTTCACAACCTTGCAGTCGCAATGCTTGTTGCCATTCAATCATCGGTATCTACCTCGCTCTCTGTGTCTCTCCCTCTATCACGTTCTTCTCGTCTTCTTGTCAAAGCCAAACAAATATCTCTACATTTTGGTCATAAGTGGAAGTAGCACACGATTGAAGCCCTGGCCAGGTTATTGCCAATCAAATGGCTAAAAGCGAAGCATTTCAAAGGAAATGCTATTTTGTTTACTCGGATTCTAATCAAAACTTACAATTTGATAGCCTTAGCGACTGCTTAAAGAAGAAGCCTTAATAACTAGCCAAAGTGCCATCCAGTTGGCAGTTATGTAATATCGCAAAATGGATGAAAATTTCAGCTAAAATCACCTGCGGGCGAATGCAAAAGGTAGCAATTTTGACTTCGAGTTCGATTTGTTAAGCTATGCTAGACTGCTTAACTAACTGTCTGATCTAACGGTATATGCATTGTATATACTATACTACGGCAAACACAACCGTATGCTGTATAGATATTATATGCATATCTATAAAAACTAAAAATACTTTTTAGGCAATGAAAAATATCCGAAAATAAACAGAAAAAAAAAGATAAATTTCATCAAGGTAAGAGAATGCAATGCAAGAGATAACAAAAAAGTATTTTCTAAATATATATATATATATATATATATATATGCATATATCATATATATATATGTATACATGTATATATGCATGCAACTGCATTCGTGGGAAGAAAAATAAAAAATGTGCTGGAGCAAAAACCAGGGTATTAGATTCCATGTTGTGGCTGAAATGAACGTTGCCATGTTTTGTGTGCTTGTAATTTGGCAAATTGTTTACTAAGAATCTCCACTGTAGTTTATGGCTGGGAAAGCGTGGAAATTGCGTTTGCGTTAGCAGCCGTTGCATTTTCCGCTAGCTAAGTTGCATTCCATTTATCAACTGTCTGGCGACATACGCGGCGTATGATTAATGCACAGCGTCTGCCACTGCTCCACTTCTCTCCCTCTCTCTCTCTCTCTCTCTCTTTCTCTCCGTAGCACTCTCGCATCCCCATTCTTTCTGTTCAAGCCAAGGGTGGCGACATTGCCAAATGGTCTGCATCAATCAGAGCGCACGGCTAGAAGCGATTGCTGCTGCTGCTGCTGCTGCTGTTGAGTGCGGGAATACCGGGCGTATGCGTGATAATAATACCCTGGTATAAATAATTGAGCCGCCTGTCGCAAGTGTTGGCGCACAATGCCCGAATTCTTGGCCACATACCTCTTTTGTCTGCCATTGAGTGTTGCCAGTGGGTGTTGCCAGCGGGTGTTGCCACTGGGTGTTGCCTGAGGGTGTTGCCATTCAGGATATGCGGCATAGGATATCATTACAGCCAGCTAAAGTGGTTGTGGGCCTGGCTGCCTAATTACACATTAGCTGTAAACGTTTGCCATGCTAAATGACATTGAAGCTGTTGCCAATGTCACATCGTTCCTTCGAAAAATGGGCCAAATCCGTGCGTCACAGTGGGGCAAAACACTGTTGCAAGGCAGGTGTGCAAATTTGTTTTCAGCTGCTTTAAATTTCTTCATTGATATTAAGAAAATATTTTAAGTAACATATACTTAATATATATATATGTATATTTGTATATCGAATGCTTTATTTGGTGCACTGTGCAACTTTTGTTACTTTTTCTTCTTCTTCTTCTTCTGTTTTAATATTAAGAGATTAGATTTGCGGCAGCGATATTTATTTCATTATATTAATATTATACCTTTGACTCAATTTCATAAGCATTGCACCACTGTGCGACTTTTGTTGCCTCTTCTTCTTCCACTTTAGTTTTAATATTAAGACTATATCTGAGCATTCTTTATATATTTATATATATGCATATAGAGTGCTTTATCTATGACATTTTATAAGCATTGCACCACTGTGCGACTTTTGTTGCCTCTTCTTCTTCTTCTTTTTGAGTTTCGGTTTCGGTTTCAGTTTTGGTTTCGTTTGCTGTGCGCACTTTTTGCTAAAATGGAAGTTATTGCCAGGCCAGGCGTGCAGGCAGAAGTAGGCACACACACACACACACACACACACACACACACACACACACACACACACCTCACACATACACACACACACACACACACAGACGCAGGCTTTCGTTTATGTCATGCAGCGTGTTTGCCGCCGACGGCTTCAGCTGGGTGCGCGGCTTCACCTGCACCGCCCGCCGCGCTATCTTTTGCACCACCTGCCGGAATTGCCACGAGGCATGCACAAACAAATTTTTATTTATTCTTGTTGTTGTTGTTGTTTTTTTTTTTTATTTTTTTATTTTATTTTTGCTTACCTCTGTTTATTTCTGGCCAGTCGAGCCGCTGCCCACTGGCCACACACGAACAAAAGAAGAAACAACATAAAAGCAGAAGAATAAGAAGAAGAAGAAGAAGCTGCACGTGAGGATTTCGGGTCATTCCAGAGCGTTTGCCTTTGCCCCTGCCCCTGCCCCTGCCTCTGCCCCTGCTTCTGCTTCTTCCTTTGCTGAGGCACGCAGTTTTTGGCGTATTCGCAAATCGCTTTATCATCAACACCTGTCTTTGCAGGTAAACGTTGGGAATGGGGATGGGGATGGGGCTGGAGCTGGGGCTGGAGCTGGGTGGGCGGGATTGGCTAGAAACTTAGCTGCTTTGGTATTCTGATGGCCTAGTGATATGGGTCCCTTAGCGGCATTTCCATTGATATGTTTACGCTCGTCAGCCTTGGCCTTGGCTCCCCTTTTCGATATGCTTGTTCGCGTTTCGTTTTGTTTGTTTGTTCGCATGTGTGGGTGCGTGCGCACGTCTGTGTGTGTCTGCGTGTGTGTGTGTGTGTGTGGTGCCAACTGTTTGCATATTTCTTATGCGCATTTCTACGTATCAACGGATTTTGGCCTAAAATAACACCACAAGCAAACATTCACAAGCACACACACAGTCACACACAAACACACACCCTCACACACATATAGCACTGCGTACTGTTAAATTGCATGCAAAAGAAATCGTAAAGTGATGCCAACTTTCCAATCATCTTCCTGTTGTTATACCCTGTATTGCTTACCATAAGCACAGGGTATCTACAGGCTCACATCACATTCATCTACCTTGCCTTATTTAATTTTCTTATTGTTCAGTTATTTTGCATTTATTTTATATTCATAAAGTTCTTTATTTAAGCCGTATGAAATGCTAGGGTATTCCTTAGTCGCGCCTTGCCTAATATTGCGGTTCAATTTGTTTTTGTGCGATGATTTTTCGCAGATTCTTAAGGCAAAATGCTGGCAATTTGGCATCTTTTATCATTTATTTGTACATGTAGATGAGGCTGCCTCTTAATACCCTATAACCGTGCATTATGAGGGTATATACATGAGCAGCAATTTAACAAGTTGAGGCAGACAAATAAGAAGTAATGAAAAAATGCTCGCATAAAATAAATTTAAGTTGAACTTTATTGTAAACCACTTAACAGGGTAGCGCGTAGTCGTGTTGGACGCGTTCGGTTGGCTGTTTGATGATTTCTTTCAATTTTTCGAGAGGTATATTTATTTAGCTTGTTGCTCTCAGGCAAAGCCTTTGAGTAGTTTATTGCTCGATGTGGCATCAACTCGAGCCATTTGCCACATTCGTCGAGCAATTGAGTGGAATGCAATTTTATCTGCGGCTTGGTTACAATTTGAATTTCACTCCCATTAAATTGTCCAAAAAAAATTGAAAATTGAAAATTGAAAATTGGGCTTTTCTTCTTGCCACGCCGGAAACATTGAAAATCGCTTTGCGAAACTTAAGAGTCAAGTCTTTAAGCAAACATTTAAGAGTAACAAGTAGGAAAACTATAGTAGAGTGTGCTCGACTAGGAGATACCCATTTCGCTCATTTCTCCACATGCAGACAAGAACTTACGCATGCACATGCATGCCAAAATTGGGGACTCATCTCTAAAGCAGCAAGCATTCATATATTTTAATGCAATTTTGTAAGGCGTATCTCTTTTAAAATGAAGCTTTCTATCTTCATAAATGAATTTTTTCCCCAAAAAGAGGGAGATATTCATAATCCGAAGTATTCAAACTGTGTATCTCTTTTAGCTGAATAAATAAACTTAATGAGTAGTTATTAAGTACGAGATATGCTAGAAAACTAAAACGTGTTAACGATTAGAAGCAAACGGAAAGAGTTATCGATAAGCGGAAACAAACTCGATATGCGCTTGCTATAGGAGATCCTGTAGATAAAATTTCTATAAAATATAAAATTTCATTAGCTTTTATGGATGCTCCGATCGAGTCGAATGGACAGGACTTAATCGACTCGGCTGTTGATCCCGATCAAGAATATATAAGATATACCTTATAGGTACGGCCACGCCTTCTTCTGCCTGTTGACAAACTTATAATATCCTGCTTACGCATTTTAAATGTCTTGATTGTATGAAATAAAAGGGTATTTCAGCTTATCAACGGGTAAGCAACTCTTTGGGCCATAAGTAAAGCCTGGCCAGCTGATTGCTGTTAAAATCTGTTGACCTGGCCAAGGTCTGCGGCTTTAATTTGGCCCAGCTGCAAAAGCTGAAGCTGAAGCTGAAGCTGGGGCTGAGGACTCTTCAATACAGACTTATGTATATTTGCCATTAGCAGCCGCTTACACCGAGGGGTGGGGGGAATGGCACCCTTAAGGAGGGGTTGGGGGGAGTGGGGTTGGGCTTAGGTGTTTGTTCTAGGCCTGGGCAGAAGCTACATTATGTATGTAGAGCGGATGCTGTGTAACGATAACAAACAATTCTTTAGCCAGCCACGTGCAACTTCATTGAACAGGAAACTCGTAAAACGGCGAGACCCAAAAATCTACAACAACAACAACACACACACAGAGAGCGGATAGAGAGAGGGAGAGCGAGAGGTGAACTTAAAGATACAATTTGGTGCGGGCCGCGCTTGAATTGGGATTAGGATTAAGGATGCTTTAGACGAGAGTCGTGCGTATAGCGAGCAAGAGGCTTAGCTACCACCAACCCCCCCAATCCTCGAACTCTTCAACTCTCCAACTCTCCAACTCCTCGCCCTCATCCAGTTTAACCAACTCACCCACTTTTGGAGCCACCTTCCACTTGAAAGTTTTTTAATATGGCATCCCATTTGGCTGGCCAAAAAAAAAAAAATAATAAAAATAAAAAAATAAAAACCGTACCGTAGCGTAACGTCAGTCCGGATGTTTGATTTGCGTGCAAAACGGGTTTTTGCAATTCGTATATTTTTCCTACCTGCAACATCCCGACCTCCCACCCACCACCCACCACCCCCTTCGCTTCAACCACTCGACGGCTGCAATATAAATGTTGGCGCCAGCGCTTGCCATATTATTATTTTTTTTATTCTATTTATTTTTATTTCGGATCCAATGGGTCGCAAGTGGCAAGTGGCAAGTGGCAAGTGGCAAGTCGCGAGTCGCTAGTCGCGAGTCTCTCCGGGCGGCTCTCCGTCCGGATAGGTTGTGTCCTTCGCAAGTGTGCTGACCCATTGACTCCGTTTGCCATATTTGCGGCGTGGCACAGACTCCACGGCGCTGCTCCAGTTGCAACTATTTGGCAATGTGTCGCCACAATGATGGGCCCTCAGCTGCTCGTAAAGTGCCCCCCCCCCCTCTCTCCTCCCTGCCCCCCTCGCCCTACCACATCATCCAGTTGCAATTTTGACTGTGGGCACAATTTTTGACTGTGCGCAAAAATTTCAACGAGTTCAACCAGTCGTGGACAATGAATAACTCAAGAGCAAGACAGCGAGAGAAAGAGAGAGTGAGAGAGTGCAGATTTTCAAATATGAAACCAAAATGATGTGTGTATATGTACTCAAGCTCAAGTTTATTGCAATTTCCCCTGCGAAAAGCTCAACATTAACTTATTCAGCGGCAGCTTTTGTGCTTTTTGCTAAGCTTTAAGCTTGCGGTAGGTGCGAGAATTGGATTAAAGTTGAGCCAAGACGCTAAAACTTAGAGCATGGCTTAAAGTAACGAAAAATAAGTATGTGAGAGAGAGATAGTGAGAGAGAGAAGAGAAAGAGAGACATTGCGATATAAAGCAATACGATCAAAAAAAAGTAATGTTCAAAGTAAAACAAGTTAATTAAAATACTTAAGACTTATTTGAATTTATGAGAATCGTATAGAAGACCGAGTTCTTTTAACTGGAATTTAAGGCAAAAATAGATCGATAACTCTACTTGTGATAATTATTATGTTTTGGAGTAGGATATTACAAGTTTTCGAATAAGTATAGATTGAAAGGCCAGATTGGAAAGTCGTATTGCTCTGTCTCCCTTTTTTTTCAAATTTTTCAATTGTTTAAATTATTAAACTATTTTTATTTATTTTTTTTTTATTTTACTACTATTTAAATTTTAAACTATCGTCAAGACTATTAGATAAATTCTTAGTCTATAATTATAATTATAATTATTATATAATTCTTGATGAGAACGAAGAGTTCTGTCGATCCAGGTTAGTCTGTCTGTCCTTCGATTCTAGCAAATAAAAATACTTAGAGACTAGGCCAATGATATTTGCTTATACAGTGAAGCCTTGATAAAACGAATCTAAGGGCTCTCACAAAATTGTCATTAAATCTATTTATACGCAATGGGAACTTATTAGTAAATATATTGAGCTTTTCGTGTGTCTGTGTATGTGTGTAAGTAAGATGCAGTAAAGATTTGCTGATTGAAGAGGTTAGGGTAACTGTCAGTCTGGCACACCCGCTCACTTGCTATTTATAGGGCATTTGCTTTGATTTCTCCACCAAGCGAGCAAGGGAAAAATAATAAGATATTATAATAATATGTGTGACTCCCACATTCAAATGACCTGGTTTCAAATGCAACTGCAACAGCGACAGCAATGCAACTACAACTGCAACTGCAACGGCAACGGCAACTGCAACGGCAACGACAACGGCAACGGCAAACAGCGATCGCTTACATAATGAGGCTGGCCAGAAATTTTGGGGGAGTTGGAGTCCTACTCATATCCAAGTGGCGCTTCAGCAGCAGAAAAATAAACACGGCGACTCCAAAATGGAGATTCGTGGCATGCAGCCGTCTATTAGCCAAGCTCTGTGCAACTGCCAGCATCCACTTGAAGATGAAGCAATAAAGAGTCGCAGCCTGAACCCCAATAACCTCCGTTAACCTCCCCCCCACCCCCCTCACCGTCCTCCCCTTGCACCTCTTCTCATCCTCCAGTTGGGGCCCTTGCGGAAGCGAAACGAGCTGCTGCGGCTTTCAGCTTTCTGGAGAAGATGCAACTGCCACTGCAACTGGTGTGTGTGTGTGGCAGGCAGATTGTGGCCACATGACTCCAATGGTTGCATCTAGCTGCTTAGACAATATTTGCAGATGCTTGCCGAAGTTGCAAGCTCATCGCATGACAACGCAACCCGATGCCGCAATGCGAAACACTGTTTGCGGTAAGGTTGCAAGGTGGTGAGGCAAGTTAAGCGACGCCAGTTACTTGTCGCATGCGGCTCTCGCTTTTCCGGTGGCAAACAAGATGCGCTTATCTGTAGATCTGGCAACAGCTTCTTCTTCTTCTGACCGCTAAGCCACTTGCCTCCAGTGCCACAATTCGTTGCAATCAAATTGTGCATAAGAAATTACACAAAAACCAAATCGAAGCGTCATAAAAACTTGTGGCAAATGCCATTGAGCCAAGTTTTTGGGGCTTGGGATTTGGGATTCGATCCGAGTCGCGGTGTCCCGTTAAAGCTCGACTCATGCACAGTGGGCAGGCAATCGAAAACCTGAAACGTCGACACTTAAATTATAAGGATGGGAGAGTCAATATTTTAACATTTATTGCTGGCACAAAATATGGCTAAAACCACGTAGACAAGCGGGCATTTAGTAACAATATTTACAAGTACAGTGCAACCTCCGCAGTCTCGACTGCGGCTTAAACATTCCGGACTATTGCAAGATGAGCTTTGCATGGAATTTATTGTCTCTTAAATAATATGTATTTTATTTAATTTGTATTTCTTTACATAGAATTTTTAAATATATATCGAGAGTTTGGCTTAACCAGGCGTTACTGTACATAAACATAAGCGAAATTTCAAATATTACGAAAGGAAATTCAAACAGTGAAAATATTTTTATTGTCAATCTAGATAATGATGATTATTATGATAAAAGTAGAAATAATAAAAATAGCAATGTTGATATTATCAATAAGAATTAAAATAATATTAACTAAAAAAAAGTATTGAATAAAATAAATGAATAACTAACATGATTTGTATTGCAATGTAAATAGCTTTTGTCACAATGTGCGGCGTCAAGCAGCTGTTCAGTAATTGCGAATAGGTAATTGAATAAATAATTTTTGACCATTGTGCGCAAAATTTGCATGTTCAATATTTCATATTGTACAATTGACCAGGCAACAGGTTCTTAATTTATTTATTATACTCTTCCAGTCGGGTTGCATAACTTTTTATTTAACTACGTGCCTGTGAATCGAATGTTGAACAGGTTTCCATTGGCGACTTCTTCATGTCTTCAAATTTTGTTTCAAATTTGATGAAATTTATCGGAAAAACCGCTTGGAAACATTTTAAATAGTGATTTTATTTTATAAGAAAAATGAAACTATGGACCTTAAGTATCATATGAAATGTAAAACCTGGTTGACAATTGATGCAATTTAGATTACTAGACTAGGCAAAAGTTGTGGTCTTAAGTTAAGCTACCAGACATTGATTGAAAATTATCTTACCGGAAAATTATCTTAATGGAATTCAGAGAGTTGGAATGGAATCCTCCTCATAACATCATTGTTATTCCGATAATTGCTATGAATTATGAGAGGGTATACCACATTTTCCAGATATAATTGATCTAACAGATCTGTGAAGTTTCTTCTTGAAAGATATCTAGATAGGGATCTATTTCCATTTCACTTAAAGGGCGCATGAATTTGAATCTTAGACTTTTTCACTTGAATGAAATTCTGATAGCAGCAAGTTAATTATAAGTAAGAGTATCCGCAATTCGTCATCTTAATAGAGATTCTTATAGTATTTGAGTTTATATTTAGAAAGAGTATTCGGTATTCCTCATCAGGCAGATCCGTTAAATTATTTTTTGTAAATTGAGATTTTCTCCATGTTAAATGGAAATATTCCTCTGAAGTATCAACAGAATTTTAAAGTTGAAGTTTGGAATTTGACTAGACCAAAATTCTAATAGTACTTAAGTTGATTTTAAGGAAGAGTATTTGCTATTTATTATCCGGCAGAGCCGTAAAGTTTGTTTTTTTTTGTCATATTAAGGTATGAGATACAAGAAGTATCCCCATTTTAATAGGAATTGAAGCACTGGAGTTCTGAACTTGACAGAGATTTTAATTTTAAGGAAGAGTATTTGCTATTCATCATCTGGCAGATTCGTGATTTCTTTCTTGTCAGCTGTTCCTTCAGCAAATGATTTTTAATTATTTTTATGTTTCTTCTGTCTTTTTTTTTTCAGGGGTTTTCTCAATTTTGGTCTATGGCAAGGGACTTTAAAGCCAACGACTTTTAATTGCTTTGGCAGCCATTCACTTTTTTGCATTTATTTGATGTCACTTGCTGCCATTTGTTGCTGCTATTTGTTGCTGTTATTTGTTGCTGCTGTTGTTGTTGTTGCTGCTGCTGCTGCTAGAGGATCCTTTTGCAATCGTGCTTGAGGTTCGATTGGCCAAGAATTTGTCTGCCGGCGGCAAAGTTCGTCTCAACTCCTTGGCCAACAGCTTAATTAATTGGCGTTTCGTGTTAGCCAATTGCCGCATTTGCATTCGCTTGCCCCACTGTGCAAGTTATCAGTTTGACAAGCAGCTAAATTGCAGTTCAACATGCAGTCAGATGCGCCGACAATCATTTACGACCGCTTCCAGAGGCTGCCAGACAGACAGACAGTCAGGCAGACAGACGTTTGAGTCGAGTCGACAATTGCGGGTCTCAAAGTTTTCCAACACAATCAATTAAAATTTTTAAGTTCAGTTATAGAAAGAGCCATGAAAAAAACTAGATGGTAAGCGTGAAGATTGCGTCTTTATAGCGGATAAGGGAAATGGAATTGGGTAAGGAAAACCGATAGATTTTTTTTTTCTTTCTTAGCTTTGGAAAATAGATTCTCAAGTTTTAAGTATGTAAGAATAAGTTGTAAGAAATGGAAATGAAGTTGAATAAATAATATGTAGATAAATATTTATAAAGATTAAAATGTAAATATAAGAGTAAATCTCATGAAAGAATCGATTAAGAATCACAATGTGTTAAGAATCGAGTTAAAATCATATTTTGAACAGAAAAGAATTTTAATTGGACAAGAAAAATGGGGAAATATACATATATTTATATATTAATATATATACATATATACAACAGATTTGCATAAGTTTTACAAGATTAATGAACTGCATTAAAAACAGGAAGACGAAAATCAACTTTAATACGGAAAATGTAAGTGACAGGCGTATTATAAAGATTATAGATTATATATTTACTTACACATATTATTAAAGATATATAATATTGTTAATAATAAATCCCATTTAAAAATCAATTCAGTTACAGAAAGTTTTGGGTTGCCAGCTAAAATTTTCAACTTGATTGGAATAGATAAGGTTTATCAAAATTATAGTAGTTGGCTTTTGAAACGGTTTTCAGTTCGAGGGATCAAAGTAGTCGGGCAGAAGATTTTCATTTTTGGGGTTAGTCTTCTTAAAGGCAGAGCTCACAATTTCACAATCAGAACTGGTTGTACACGTGTACAAGCAAAAATAAAAATCTCGGAAAAATTTTGGAATAAAAATTTTCTCGGAAAAAATTTGGTTTGGCCTCCAGTTACAAATAATATAATCATTAAATTTGAATAGTACGTTGCATTTGAGTGGAGTTCAACCAGTTTTCAGGTAAACAAAAAGTGTTCAATTCTACAGTTATACACAATTCTACATTATAATAAAATATTCTGAATGGCTATAGAAGACTGTTGCCGGACAATATGAGAAGGAGGATATCGTTGCGGGCTACGTTCTAGATATTATTGTTTGCTAACCGTGTAGGATGGGCCGAGGAAAGGGAAAGGGCAAGGGAAAGGGAAAGGGAAAGGCAAAGGGAAAGAAGGGAAAGAAGAAGGCGACCATTGTTGCGCCAGCTGCGGCCATTGTACAGGAGTGTCCAGTATGCCCCGAGCCACCAAAATTGATACAGCCATTGGATCCATGTCCCGAGTCCACCGGCCCACATGATGTGCTCCGCGCACAGCCCAATCATTACCCGGCTTTGCTGCGCATCCCGGAAACGATGGCCGTTGTTGGCTCCGAGAATGGATGCTACGATAGCATCTGTAAGCTACTGCGCGCCGGATTTCGCTGTGCGGAACGCGTCTTTGTAATGGCCCCATGGGGCAATTATGTGGTATTCCGGTTCCACAACAACAATGACTTCATCTATTTCCTCTATGATGGCTGTACCTGCGATGTGAATCGATTCCGTTATCTGGACCTTAGCTGCGGCACCGCCGGCTTCCTTTTCTTTAACAACATGCATGACGTCATCAGCTATATTATCCAATCCCGCAAGACGCGCCTCTATCTGGAGAATCTCAACAAAATAGCGATCGATCAAATAGTCGAAGAGTACGGCGCCGTTACATACACCCAGAAGGCCAAATGCATGCGCTTCTCGTAGAATACATAACCGGAGGGTGAGGGATGACTAGATGACTAGCGACTAACCCTCCATGTATTCGCGAACTGAATTCACATTCTGGCCCCAGGGAGGGGGTGGAGGGATCTGGAACCGGAACCGGAACCGGAACCGGATCTGGCACAGACTTTTCTAATCCGAGCAACGCTCTATTCTAGTTCAAAATAATTAAATGCCTTTCGACACAAATCTCCAAATTTCTATATAAACATATATATATTTACATATATATATTTATATACATATTCATAAATGCATACATAAACGTGCGGATTCATTTTGTTTTGGAGGCCTTGTGTGTATGTGCATGAAATGTAAGGGAAGGATGTATGTATGTGTGGTGTGTATGAAGGGTGGTATGATTGAATGAAGATATGTATGATTAAATGAAGATATCTGTAGGATTGAATGAAGAAATGTATGATTGTATAAAAATATCTGTATGATTGAATGAATATATCTGTATAATTGAATGAAGATATCTGTATGATTGAATGAAGATATATGTGTGATTGAATGAAGATATATGTGTGATTGAATGAAGATATCTGTATGAATGAATGAAGGTATCTATGATTGAATAAATTTACCTGTATGATTGAATGAATACATCTGTATGATTGAATGAAGGTATGTATGATTGAATGAAGATATCTGTATGATTGAATGAAGGTATCTATGATTGAATGAATTTACCTGTATGATTGAATGAATACATCTGTATGATTGAATGAAGATATATGTATGATTGAATGAATATATCTGTATGATTGTATGAAGATATATGTATGATTGTATGAATATATCTGTAGGATTGAATGAATACATCTGTATGATTGAATGAAGGTATCTATGCTTGAATGAAGATATCTGTAGGATTGAATGAATATATCTGTATGATTGGATGAATATATCTGTATTATTGAATGAATACATCTGTATGATTGAATGAAGGTATCTATGATTGAATGAATTTACCTGTATGATTGAATGAATACATCTGTATGATTGAATGAATATAGCTGTATAATTGAATGAATATAGCTGTATAATTGAATGAAGGTATGTATGATTGGATGAAGGTATGTATGGATGTATGTTTGTATGGGTGTATGTTGCGTGGTATGTATCAGTGTGATTTACGTTTGGATATACATATGTATATAGATATATGTACGTAGGAATGGATGTAAATGAGTCATACTAGTCTGGATATAAGTACAATGTAGGCGGGGATGTACTTATGATGTAGGTAGCGATGTATGTTTCGATGCATGTATTAATGAATGCTGCGATGTGTGTGTGATGTACATATGTAAGATGCGTATTGTACGCATGATGTAAAACCCTGATGTATGTAATATGTACACATATATATATATATATGTTCATACGTATGTTCTATGAGAAATTGGAACTAGTGAATGTGGGAATGTATGTATACGCAAGCCATCTAACATGTATGCATGTCTGATGAATGTTTGTATGTAAATGCATATTCGTATAAAAGAGTGATATAATTGTTCATATTTGTGGACCTTTGTGGGTATTACATTCATGTCTACATGTACACATATCTGATGTATGGATGAATGCATATCAGAAGTAAATATCGTATATGTACATGTGCGATGGATATGCTTAATCATTAATTTACATACTTGTATGTATGTATAAGTGTATAAGTGTATGCTTGTACGTGCTTGTATTGTTGATCTACGATTCTGCTTCGGCTTTTGAATTTGTATTCATCCCAAGCTCAAGTGCGCATATCTTTTGATCTGTTTACATTCAATCAAATAAGTATGTGCACAGTTGTCTAACCTTGCCATCGGCTCGGGGGCGGTTGCCAAAAGAGGGGCGACGGAGTGTGGCGGTCGGCTGATCGGGCGGGGGATGGGGAGGGGGAGGGGAGGTATGCTGCTTGGCTCGCTTGACATGTTTATGAGAATGTTTGGCTTTATGAAGTAGCAACACGAATGGCAAATCGCGCGCTCATTTGTGCTAATAAAGAAGCCAAAACAAACGGCAGTCATAAAGCAAATACTTATTGCAAGTGTATTAAGCATGTGGAGCAGCAGCCGCAGCAGCAGCAGTCGAAGCAGCAGCAGCAGCAGCAGATATTCAATGCCTCAATGTCTTCCACAGAGATGAAATCCAATGCTCGAGTGGCTCGAGAAAGATCTTGACTGCGAACCAATTGATTTTTCAACCGAGCTCGTTAATTAAAACAACAATCACTGCACTGTGGAGACTGCCACAGTCGCTGCCACAGTCTCTGCCGCAGTCGCTGCCACAGTCAAAGCCACGTTCAGCACTCGAGCGAGTTAATCGCGTTGTCAAGTGCTGCACTTGAGAGAGTCGAAACCAAAAAAAAAAAAAAAAAAAAAAAATAAAATAAAATAAATAAATAACAAAGCCAAAAATACATCGCTTGTAATTGAGAAGAACTTGATTTTGGATTTTCGACCAAGCCGACTACGGCGGACACATCTCTTAATGCAACTCAATCCCAAACCAATCCCAGATACAAAATTTCGGTGGGCGACGAATTTTCAAATGCAAACAAATTCTTTCGATTTTTCCATCTTGCGGAGGCGTCGAATCTCAGCTGCCGAGTTCTCGGCTCTCCATAAAGTCAATAATTAAGTTGCCAACATGTTTATGTCCATCATTCGATCGTTAACTGTATGCAAATGCTGCACTTAATTCGAATTCGAATTCGAATTTCAATTCGAATTTCAATTCGAATATCGTACTTGAAGAATTATTCATGGATTTTCAGTAGTTGGCAATTGATTCAAATGTGATATGCACACAAATGAATTGATTATAAATTATCTTGTTAGTTTTTGTCTTCGTTAGCGAACAACAACAGCGACAGCAACTAGATTATTGGATATATATATCTATATATGTATGTGTTACTAGAATAGAAAAAGAGATAAATATAGCATAAAGACAGTGATAAAGTGTAGGATAATAAACAGCGCATGGCCAATGAATTAAAGATAGGCATAAAATAACATTTGACTTATTCTTAAAGTATGAGAATTGCATAGAAAAGCGATGTTTAAAAATAGTTGTTTTTTTTATACTAAGAATTCATTTGCAATGTGAAATCCGGGTATAATGCTTATTATGTTTTAGCTTTGCTTCTTATTTTGGGGTGATATATTCGACCTTCACATTTTTGAGCTTAGCACAAAATTTGGTGTATAAAACGATTTACAATAATTTTTGTATACCTGCTCTATTCCTCTGAAATAATACAATTGAAATACTTTTAAGATGTGAAAATAAATCAAAATATATGTATATACATATATATTTACATTATACTAAATTATTTACCATAAACGAAAAATAAATTTATGACTCATTTCATATTTATGAGTAAGAAGAAGCATAATGTGAGATTTGCATAGAAGAGCAGTGCATAACACGGTTTTATGCTTCTTTTAAGGTAACTAAAAGAGCTTATTTTTTAAAAAGATTATTTTATTTAAGAAAGAAATTATTTTGTTTTGTTCAAATAAATAGTTCTACTAAATGGAAGACGGGGGTATATGTATATCTTCTTGAAGCTATAAGCTCTTTCTATATTCGCATTGAATGATAGTCCCGATAGATGTATAAAGTAGATATTAAGATACATCTGCCTGTGTGTCAGTAAGTAATAATATAATGTCTAGATACTCGCTTGTTTCTTATGGCCAGTTGGACTAAGAAGAACTAAATAGGACTCGGGCTCAAATCTCGCAACTCAAAGTCTCAGCTAACAGTTCTATTTGACCAACAGGTGAGTAGTTTGTCAACTATATCCCACACCATTATATAAATAATAAAGAAAAAAGTATGTATATTAACGACGCCGTTTGCGCTAACAACTTATTATTCATTTTACACAGTTGGCTATAATTGTGTCTCTCGGCTAACCTAATTATTCCGTAATAAAAGCCTTATCCAACTATCCAATCATTGTCTTCTACCAAAGCTCACGTAACTTTTAATTGCCTCGTGGCCTCTCTTTGCATTGTTTTGTGACTTCAGATGTTGTCTTCTCTATTAACTGTTTGTTTTTCTGTTTGTTTGTCTGTTTGTTGTTGTTGTTGTTGTTTATATTGTTGTTGTTGCCGGCCAGTTCTCAGTCGTAAGCATTAATTGGCAGCTGACACAGAAAATCATTGACAAAACGGAAGTTCATTAGGCTTTGTCTTGGACTCACGATGCGAATCTGCGAATCTCAGTGATGTAACTCGCTAAGCATTTACATTTACATTTACATTCACACTCACATTCGCACTCACATTTACATTCACATTTAATGATAGGTCAGGCCCGGATGCCCTCTGCCTCGTACATCATTCATCGAACAATGGGACATCGATAGAAATTGCAAATATTTACGCAAACCTTTGCCAATGCACTGCAAAAGATGGCCAGAAACGGTTGCGATTAACTTGGCCAAAAGCAAAAGCAATACGAAAAGCAAAATAGACTGACTGACTGACTGACTGACTGACTGACTGACTGACTGACTGACTCTCTGACTGACTGACTGACTGACTGACTGACTGACTGACTGACTGACTGACTGACTGACTGACTGACTGACTGACTGACTGACTGACTGACTGACTGACTGACTGACTGACTGACTGACTGACTGACTGACGTACTGACGTACTGACTGACTGACTGACTGACTGACTGACTGACTGACTGACTGACTGACTGACTGACTGACTGACTGACTGACTGACTGACTCACTGACTGACTGACTGACTGACTCACTGACTGACTGACTGACTGACTGACTGACTGACTGACTGACTGACTGACTGACTGACTGACTGACTGACTGACTGACTGACTGACTGACTGACTGACTGACTGACTGACTGACTGACTGACTGACTGACTGACTGACTGACTGACTGACTGACTGACTGACTGACTGACTGACTGACTGACTGACTGACTGACTGACTGACTGACTGACTGACTGACTGAC
Organism: Drosophila pseudotalamancana; assembly: GCA_037075185.1. Classification (NCBI taxonomy): domain Eukaryota; kingdom Metazoa; phylum Arthropoda; class Insecta; order Diptera; family Drosophilidae; genus Drosophila; species Drosophila pseudotalamancana. Next base: position 636,264 of record JBAMCK010000693.1, on the reverse strand, counting down.
TGACTGACTGACTGACTGACTGACTGACTGACTGACTGACTGACTGACTGACTGACTGACTGACTGACTGACTGACTGACTGACTGACTGACTGACTGACTGACTGACTGACTGACTGACTGACTGACTGACTGACTGACTGACTGACTGACTGACTGACTGACTGACTGACTGACTGACTGACTGACTGACTGACTGACTGACTGACTGACTGACTGACTGACTGACTGACTGACTGACTGACTGCTCCCAATTTCTTGGCCATTTGCAATTGTTTGCTTAAGCATTTTGACCGTTAGCCGCGTCGCTTGTTATGCAAATGAATGCAGCGAGTTGGCTTTTGGGTTCACCTTTGGCCACGTCAGTGTCCTTGACATAAGCCGCTTCAACAAACTGAGTTGCAACATTTTTGTGGCAACCTGCGTTGGTGTTCGAGTACAGTTAGTCAGCCGCTCGCATTGCTCTGTGGCAGCCAGGCGGGAATCATAATAAATGAATGCGCCAACAAAATTCTTGCCACTCAGCAGCGCGTTCGTTGCCTAAGTCTTTCGTTTTTTATTGCGTTCACGTTTTGGCAGTCGGCGTTGGCGTCGCGCATAATTTGTCCGCAGCTACGGCTTAGATTTCGTTTCCTACTCGGCCCCGGCCTAAAGCCAAGCCAAATTGCTTCCTTATTTGTGTGTACATTGTACCTAAGCCCAAGCCGTTAACCACACACACACACACATACTCACATACAGGCAGACAAAGAGCTAGACATGCGGGTTTCTTATGGCATAGAAAAGTACTTGTGCTAAGCTGCTCTTAAAGCCGTACAGTGGGGCTAAAGTGTGGCAATTGCTGTGAAATACATTCTACAAATTTACATTTACATAAATATACATATATTGCTGCGCTTGTTTATACCCTGTATATCAGCGCTAAGGCATCTTTTAGTATAAATAAATATTTTCAATTTTTTTATATATGTATATAAATATTTAACAACACAGCTACGTTTAATATATCATTTTTGAGTTAAAAATATTGGAACACAAATTAAAGATTTATATATGTGCATGTATGTATATAATATTTGTTGGATCTATTAAATAATTAAAAATCAGTTTGTTTTATTTTGTATTTTTTGCCCAATCATTGTACTCGCACCACTGTGCATAGCTGTGTTGGGAAATGCCCGATGCTTCTATGTAGCAAATTTTTGGGATCGCTGTGGGCGTTCAATTGGCTCCATACACAATTCGCTTGGCCGCCCTCTAATCTAATCGCCTCCAATTGATCGCCGCGGCGGGCGCTTAAGTGGCCCCAACAGCAGCTGCCGCTCTTATTGTTGTTGCCATTGTTGTTGCTCTTAGAATCACCAAATTTGGGTGCGCCGCACTCAACAGTATGTGTGTGTATGTGTGTTTGTGTGTGTTATGTGGGGGACTTAGACTCCAATGAACCGCAATCTCGACTGTCGCTGGCTGCTGCCCTGTTGCTTATCGTACATCAATCAATCACACTCGACGACGCTGACAATCATTGGCCATTGGCTTATGGCATGAGCAAATATCTCATACCAGCCCCCACAACCCCCTTTACCCCACTTGGCGCCAAAGCTGGAAGCTCGGCCTCTCGGCTCAATTAAACGTTAATGAAAACATATTTTAATGGCAATTGTTGGTAATTTGTTTGTTGTTCGCTTGTCGTGTTTGATAAGTATTAATTTTTCATATCGATATCATATATGAACATACATACATATATATAAATATATTACATACACATGTGCATATTTAATTCTATTTTTGTAGATTCTTTAATTATTAGAATCGATCAGCCTTGAGTGCATCGATTGTTTAGATTGAACCCACATATGGCATATGGCATATGGCATATGGCATATGGTATACTATGGCTAATGTCTGGCCCCAGTGTACGTGTCCCTGTCGAACCGGATAATTCCGTTTAAGATACACAATTTGTACGGCTTGTCCAAGTGATTGACTTAACTCGATTTGACTTCATTTGTGTCTCGTTTCTATCGCTTCTTTGTTTTGCCTTTTCAATTGGGTTGACTTTTGTTTTCATTAGCTGAGTCCAGACTTTATCTAATACTTGTCATGCCATTCAACTGTCTCTTTCTAGCATGTCTCCTCTCCCCCTCTCACACCCCTCTACAGCTTTTGTCTGACTTGACATTTCGCTGGCTTGAAAGTCAAGGCCTTCATAAGATCAATCGATAAAGCCCAATCAAGTGTCTATTTGGCTTCTAGCCACAATCGATCAACGATCAACGATCACCGATCACCGATCAGCGATCAGCTATCAGCTGGAAGCTATATCTATATAACTGACATTTAGCTGACATTTGACAGCTTTGCGACAATCGTAGGACATTTATTATAATCCATTTGCCAGTTGGCCACATTCCATGTCTTCATGTCCAACAGCAATTATGCTTTTGTCTACCTGTTGCCCACGTCAACATTAACAGAGTATTGCAAGTCGATCATGACTTTGATTGTGTCTTACTGCATATTTAACACGATTTTATTTCAGATTTATTCGAAGATTTCTACAAAATTTGTTCGAACAGTTTTGCCGCATGGCCTGGTTTATTGCTGTGCTGTATAAGGAAAAACTTCAAGGGTATTTAAATATATTTTTCTTTTTTTTTTTTTTTCAATTTTCCAACATTTGTAACTAAAGCTGCGCAGCCACAAGTCCAAACAGTGTAACGGACTATATGCGATCCTATTTCCAGTCCAGAGCAAAGTTCGTTTGTTTTGTAACTGGAAACTCGAATCGAGATTTTCCAGCGTCAACAAATTTCCCATGGCTGAAGATGCATGCCACAATTTGAGGTGTGGAATTTGCGGTTGTTGCTTTTATTGTTGTTGTTGTTGTTGTTGTTGGTGGCTTGTCGTGCTGGCATTGAGCGCAGCAAATGAAATTTTCTTTAGCTTTTTTTATACCCTAAACCTATTAAAAAATGGCTAAGCAGGGTATAATGTTTCTGTAGAAATGCATGTAACAAGCGAATTGAGGCGTGGCTGATTCTATATACATATACGTGATCAGCATCCCATGACCCTTTCCATATCTTGATTTCTCTGTTTATCCGTTTATCCATGTGTATGAAGGCGTTTATCTCAGCAGCAAAAAGATCTTGACTTTTGAAATTTTACATATAGATCCATCTATAGCACGAGCAGATCCAGTATGTTTCCAAAAATCGATAACTCTTACTGTTCGCCGGTTATCGATGACACGTTTTAGTTTCTCAAGCATATTTCGTAAGTCTTAACAGCCAGATTCGTCAAGGTTATCATATATATGCTCTATTAAAGAAAATACACATTTTCAATTCATAAAATTTTGAATTTACCAAATTGGAAAAAAATAATTTATTCTAAATTAACGAATGTTGGGTTTTTGGAAGATATACAATGTTATTCTCTTTAACATATACTTTCATAACATTTACAGATGTAATCAAAATTTGCTGAACTGCACAGGGTATCTTCTAGTCGTGCCCATTCGATTAGAGATTTCTTACTTGTTTTGTATAGCATTTGCGGATTCCCATTCATTGCTCAAACCTTGAACAACAAATAATGAAACGGCAAGAAGAAGAAGCATAAAAAGGTCAGTTTATGCGCAATAAAACTTGCACAAACTATTTGCCAAAGTTACGGGGGGTTGGGGGTTGGGGGAGGGGGGTGGTGGGCTTACCACAATCCCATAGCCTGTTCTTCTTCTTCTTCATCGACTTTTGTCTAATAACCCATTTTGCTTATTAAATGTTGCCGCTGTGGAATGCCACATTGCGCTCGGCGCTTGCCCCAATCTTAGACATAGTTTTTTTTCCTGACATTTACCAAAAATCCGCCAAAAAAAAGAAGAAGAAGAAGAAGTAGAAAAATAAGTAATAGAGTCGAAGTCGGGCTGCAGTTGCATATATATAAATATATATGCTGCTGTTGTTGTTGCTGTTGTTGTTGTTGCAGCTGGTGTGGCAAGTGGTCGACTCTGTCTCCGCCTCTCGGCTTCTCTCCCCGCACCCCCACCCACCCCTTTGGCTGTTGTCGTCTTGTCCCATTTAACATTTTGGCACGCCGCAGCGCATCGAAGTCGACTGCCATGTTGCCACATTGGCTGCGTTGCATCGATCGGCGACGGTGATTGGAACCGCAGTCCGTTGAAGGGTCGTTGGTGGTGAGGGGCGAGAGCTGAGGGGAGGGGTTGACGGTTCAGGTGTCTTGCGACAAATGTTTCTATTGTAAAAATTGCGCCCTTTCACGTTTGCCGCAAATGTCAGTTTGTGGCAGCCGGCGCTTCAAATTAATTGCCACATGCCTCGAGCAGCAGCAGCAGCGGCAGCGGCAGCCGCTTTTCCCTGCCGCAGCTGCCACAGTTATTGGTGACCCTGTCAACCTATTCACATTTCGGCTGAGACGATGACTTTGTATGGGTTGCATGCCACACAAAGCCGCATTAAATTATAGGCATGCCATCAAAAATTGCCATTCAGTGGCCGGGTCGTCTTTTTTTTTTTTTTTTGGGGGGAGCTGCAACTGCAACTGCAACTGCAACTGCAACAGTCACTGGGGCTGGGCCGCATTAGAAACCGCAGCAACAGTTGCTGCAACATTTGGCGGCAACTGCCAGTTGATTCTATTGTTTTGTTTGCCATTAGATTGCTTTTGCTTTTGGTTTGTGCTTTTGGTATTGCGTTTGTTTTGCTTTTATTTTGGTTTTGTGGTTTGCTTGCTTTATGCGCTTCATGCAACATTAGTCAATGACACTTGCTGTTGTTATTGTTATTGTTGTTGTTGCTGTTGCTGTTGCTGCTGGTGTTGCAACATCAGTCTGCTTGATTATACTTTTTGAACTTGTGCAACGCGCCGTCAAATGATTTGCCAAACCCCTTTCAGTGCATCAAAGCTGCCAAAAAATTGAAGCCAAAAGTCAAATTTTATTGAGCCAAAGCAAGAAATCGATTCGGCGAATATGTCGACATATATATGGATATATTTATCATTCAGATCAGGATTTGCAAATCGTTATAGTGAAAAATTCGTCATATACAATTTTTCTTCTGTGTATAAATCCAAGTATATATAATTATCATATAGATCAGCAGTTTAGATAAACCAACCGATTCAGCGTATATGTTGCCATATATATATACATATATATATATATATATACATACATGTTATTATTCATCGTCGAAAGTCAAGATATGCACATCGATTCATATATATGTATATATTTTATAATATTTACATAATTTTACAAATGATGTAGATCAAATGAACAGTCCAGATTAATCCGTGAATAATTCGCCATATAAAATTTCTATTCAGCATTGAAAGTTCAGATTTGTAAATCGATCCAGAGCATAATTCTTCATATATATTTTTGTTATACAAAGTTATCGAAAGCTTAGCTATACAAATGAAATATGTGAGAACTAAAATTCATTTTTCTGTGAATAAAAAATCGATAAGTCGACACATAAAATGCCGTTTCATAATTCTTCATGATTATCTTTGTATTAATCAAGACCCAGAAGTAAAACTCGATATTTATCTATAACATCAGTGTTCATTTTTTTTTTTAGCTATACTCAATATATATATATATATATATATATATACATATACATATTAATCAAGAACAAGAAGCGAAAATCGAAAATTTATATTTAACTATAACATCTGTGTAAATCAAGCTTTATCCTATAATTATATCTCTATCGTTAACATTCTTTCTCATTTGCAAATTACTTAATCAAAAAAATTTTTTTTATATATCTCAGTTATAGTCGAAAATTCAGCTTCACATTCAGCAATATAGATATATCCTCTCTATTTCTTCCCCATAACCTAACTTTGGTGTTCTTTTGAGCTGGTTCTTTTTAAATAAGAAATGTGAACCACTCGGGCAGCAGTTCGCGGAAACCCAAATCGCAGCCAATTGCAAATGCAGCGCTGCAGCAACTGTTGCAGCGGCAACAGCTGCAATATAAACGTGTTGTAACAGCGTCTGCAACATCAGCAATAACTAATTAGCGGCAGCAACTGTTGCTGCGACATAATGCAAAATGCAAAATGCAAAATGCAAAATGCAAAATGCAAATGCAAATTAATAGCACATTAGCGAAACGAAATCAAATGACAGGAAGTCTCGCTGATGTCATCGAAGAAATTCAATAATTGCAAATTGTGAAAAATTGGTAACCGGCAGCAACAACTGCAACATCAGCAGCAGCTGCAACATGAGGGGGCAATTTACGCGTTTTTGGCCAACAGGAAATTTGTTTGCTGCATTGCAATGCAGTTAAGTGCAACAGACGCTTTCCTTCTTCGAATCCAGCAACTGTTGCTGCTGCTGCGACTGCTGCTGTTGCAGTTGCTGTTGTTGTTGTTGTTGTTGTTGTTGTTGTTTGGGTTGACACATTTTGTCAATTGGCATGATTATGTTGTCGCCGCTCTGTTGTCTTTGCCAGTGCTGCTGCTGCTGCTGCTGCTGCTGCTGCTGCTGCTGCTGCTGCTGTTTGTTGCACTCATAACTAACGCATTTTAGTGGACGGCAAGTGAAATTTTGGCTTGGCTTTCCCGTAAAAGCGTGCGACTTTTCTTTTTTTGGCCGTCGTGCGGCTTTTCTCAGCAACATTGATTTCCTCTTTCATGGCCGGTTACCGTTGCAATCCGCTCCTGCCAGCCCCCCACTACCCCCCTTTGGCCACACTCTGCCTCCACTTCCAGCTGCATTTGCAGTCGCATAAAATGTTTCCTGCTTAGCAGCAAATCGTGCACCAATGTTGCAGTTGTTGTTGCAATTGTTGTTGTTGCAATTGTTGTTGTTGTTATTGTTGTTGTTGTTATTTTGGGTACTATACAAAATTGTCAAGATTTACAGCAGTTTGTTTGTTGTGCTTTTTGTCAATTTGCATGCCCCCATGTGGCATACAACATCAGCCAGAGCCATTTTTTACTTTCGCTGCAGCCCAGAAACTTTCTTCGAATTGACAGCCGGACGGGCTTTGCTTTGTCCTTTGTATTCGCAAACGAACAGAAAGTGCGTGAATAAAATAATACAAATTAAAAAAATAAAAAATAAATAAAACTCCATTTGCAATATTTAGTTCATATATCAACACTATTTCATTGCCTAGAAAGTAATTATATATTATATATATTGCAGCTATATATATTACAGCAATACAGCAATACAGCAATACAGCAATACAGCAATACAGCAATACAGCAATACAGCAATACGGCAATACAGCAATACAGCAATACAGCAATACAGCAATACAGCAATACAGCAATACAGCAATACATCAATACAGCAATACAGCAATACATCAATACACCAATACACCAATACACCAATACACCAATACACCAATACACAAATACACCAATACACCAATACACCAATACAGCAATACAGCAATACAGCAATACAGCAATACACCAATACAGCAATACAGCAATACAGCAGTACAGCAATTCAATACAGCAATACAGCAATACATCAATACACCAATACACCAATACACCAATACACCAATACACCAATACACCAATACACCAATACACCAATACACTAATACACCAATACACCAATACACCAATACACCAATACAGCAATAAACAAAACAGCAATACACCAATACACCAATACACCAATACACCAATACACCAATACACCAATACACCAATACACCAATACACCAATACACCAATACACCAATACACCAATACACCAATACACCAATACACCAATACACCAATACACCAATACACCAATACACCAATACACCAATACATCAATACACCAATACACCAATACACCAATACACTAATACACCAATACACCAATACACCAATACACCAATGCACCAATACACCAATACACTAATACACCAATACACCAATACACCAATACACCAATACATCAATATAGCATATATTTAAAATCTGTCTTAGTTTAAGCAAACAAAGTTCAGCTGCAACTGCGTGGCAGAGGCTGCGGATGGTTGCCTCTAGAGTTGACCGTGACTGTGCAACAGTCAAGTGGTGCGATGCGCCACCGATTGTGGTGCAGTGTGTGGTGTCCGGAATGCCGGTCATGAAGTGACAACTGATTAAAGCAATTCATTGCCGCACTTGACTGACAAGCAGACATATTTATGGCTTGCCTTTGTGCACGGCAAATCCTTTGCCATAAATAATTCCAACAATAAACACTTACATACATACCACCTGTATACATATGTATATGTATGTATCTCGACTATATGCATATGAGGAAAGAAAAACTGCAAGCTCACATATTGTAATTTAGATCATGCTTGATAAGTTTTATGACACGATCGCGCCCTATAAATTTATTTTTGCCGCTGCGGTATGTTGAAAAAAAAACAAAAAAACAACGAAAAAAGTTCGTGTCTTAAGTCTTTCGTTTGCGAAACACTAAAGAAAAACTTACGTGTGTGTGTGCGTGTGTGTGTGTCGCATTGTCGTTGTTGTCAGCAAGGTTTAACAACTCGACTCTTCAGTCTTCAGTCTCTGGACTCTGGAGCTTCTTCTTCAATAAATTGAATGCAGCTGCCGACAGATGAAGCTGTAGAAAAAATGTTATACAACAAAATCAATTGCATTTTGTTATTGTTGAATCTCTTTGTGGCTTTCGCCGACTCCGACCGTGCAATAGTGTTATATAATAATTGACATGAGTAATCAACAACTACATCATTATCATCCACAACATTATCAACATCATCAGCATCATCATCATTAACTAAATACAACAGCCAGTGCAAACAAACTCCAGGTACGCAAAGCTCGACAACTCAATGAAGATACTTATCGAGTATATACACACACATACACACACACACACACATGCATATTTATTGTATAATCTATTACTTAGAACATGACACTTTGGTTGAGGCTATAAGCATTAAAGAACATCTAGGTACTTAGAAAATAGTTATTATGTCAGCCGGAGCTTCGATTTGCATATGAAGACTTATCTTTGATACCCTAACAAAATGATGGAATGGGGTATATGCATGTCTGGGAAGTGTGTAGCAGCTAACGTAGCTAAGCTTTTTGGAGGGTATGTGTAAAGCATACCCTCATGACTAGGGTATCCGCTAGTCATGCCCGCCCGCCTAGATATATTGTGCTAGGCTTAAGTTGCTGATGTTGTTGTAGCGTATACTGCTTTAGCATTGACAGAGTTGCAGGGTAAACAATGGCAGCGTGTGTACAGTATTCGATTTGTCAAGCACACACACACACACGCACACGCACACGCACACACACACGCACACGCACGTTAGTCGGTTGTCATTTGCAGCATGCTCAATCAATGCAAACGCTGCCTGCTGTCAACATTATCGTTGTTGTTGTTGTTGTAATTGGATTTATTCTTAGCTTGCAGCTTCGTTCGAGTTCGTTGCAAGCAATTTTCATATTCATTTTCAAATTCATCACATTGAAATTTGCTGCTGCTGCTGCTGTTGTTGTTGTTGTTGTTGTTGTTGCTGGGAAGAAGCGGCAACAGCGTGATGGGGCACAAAATGTAATTTGTGCATGCGTGTGGCATGTGGCACAATGTGCATTGCATAATTAACAGAACAGGCAGAAGCTACAACACTAACACATACAACAACAACAACAGCAGCTGCAGCAGCAGCAGCAGCAACAAAATTAAATAATTGCTGGCTAAAACGCTTTCAATCAAAACAATCGACGTGGGTTACGAACTTTGCAACTTGCCACGCGCTCCGTCTTCAACTGATTGAGTGATTGATTGATTGATTGATTGACTGAGTGATTGATTGATTGTGTGATTGAGTGATTGAGTGACTGACAGTTTATCAATAGTGTTGCTGTTGTTGTTGCCGCTCTGCGCTAATTGTTCGCTGACAACTTGTCGATTGCGATTGCGAGTCTCTTTGGAACATCTGTTGCAACTGCGGCATCTGCAACGCTGCCTCAAATGCACAACTGCGCGTGCAACTGCAACAATGACAGCGAATGGCGGCCATTGCCTTTGTACAAAATAACAATAAGAATGTGTTGCAATTGCAAATAATTGCTTATGCTTGGCATTAAAATCAATACAAAGCGACAAACGCAAACAACAGCAGCAACATTTGAATGTTGTTGTTGTTGTTGTTGCTGTTGGTGTTGTTGAATTTTCAAGTTTCCAGCATAACATTGACAGTTGCCAAAGAGGAAACATGCAACAGTTGAACGAGAACAGCATCAACAACAACAACAACAAAAACAACAGCAACAGCATCAACAACAACACAACAACAACAACAAAAAAACAGCGAACGGTAGCCCAGCAAAACACAAAAAAAATACAACAACATTTTTATACAACCTTTTAATACCCTGTAAAACTTTTTTCCTTTGCTAAGTGTGCTAAAGTAAATTTATACAATAAATCGATAAGGATATCGATTTTAGTTATTGACATAACGATTTGATAATCAATTGTAATTTGAAACCAACAATTTGAGCAACCTTAAAATACCCTTTAATAAAACTAATGACTATCGATTTAGGGTACACAAGTTATCGATTAAGATATCGTTTTAGTTATAAATACTTATCGAAATCGAAAATCGAATCAATAATTAAAGCAGCATTTTTAAGTGCTTTACTATATTAATTGAAATATACCGATATATTTATCGACTTGAACTGTTGCCGCTTATCGACAATAGAGTTGTATATTTATTCAAGCAGAATTATATTAAGGTTTAATACCTTGGAAATAGTCGATTTACCGTGAAGTTGCATTCAATTAATTTAATAGTTTATCGATTTTAGCTATAGTTTTTTTATCGATAATTGCATCCATTGTTAAGCTTATCAATTTATTTAGCCTGCAAATGATTTAATAATAATATTTTTATATATCGATTTATATATCGATCTTAGCTATTTTTATCTATCGACAATCGAATCGATAAATAGTTTTCTTTTTTTTTTTCTTTTCCAATTGATGCTGTTTATTGTTGCTTTGCCTTTCGTTAACACACACATATCGATAATAGTATCGAATTAATCCGTTCCCATTTCTTGACAATCGAATCGTTTGCTTAGCTCAAAGCAAAGCAAAGGAATTGATTTGAATTGAATTGTGCCTCGCGTCTTGGCAATTTAAAAGGGTATTTACATGGGGGGTTCGTGTTTTGTTACTTTGTTGTTGTTGTTGTTGTAGTTTTTGTTGTTGTTGGGTAATAATGTCACAGCAATCATTTGTTAAGCGCTGTTCAAATGCATCGCAACAGTCTTGCCTCGCTGAGCCCCCAATGAAAATGATGGGGATGACGATTGTGGATGTGACTGTGATGACGATTGCGACTGCGACTGCGACTGCGACTGTGACTGTGACTGAGACGAAGATGTCGTAGACTTTAGCAACGACTACGACAACGATTCGGGATGATGAGCATGGCGGGCTTTTTGTTGTTGTTGTTGTTGTTTTAGTTAGTGACTGTTCACAATTTATTTGCATTAGTTGGCAACAAACTGTTGGCTACGTTAAATATGTTGCCTGCCAGGTTAGCCATCAGAGTGTTAAGCGACTGTGAAAGGCTTAAATGCGAATGCTTCGTATACAAAAAAAAATATAAAAAAAAATACACACACACACACAAATAATAATAATAAGAAGAAGAATACGAAATACAAAAGCAGCCTAAACAAACAGAAGCCGCTGCCAGCAAAGTCGCCTTGAGCCTCGCTCGTTGAGACATTTCAATATTTACCTTCTGGTACCTCTCGCATTTACATTTCAAATTGTTGCTATCAGTGTAAGAAGCTTTATTTAGCTGCCAGGTGAATCATTCCGCTATTTGGGAGGTCTTGCACCTGCGTCTATTTTTTTTTTATTTATTTTTAATCTTCATCGAGTTAAAGTTTTCCGTTTGGTTGACAATTTTTGAAATACTTTCTGACTACATAAATCCAATTGGATTCTATTTATGTTCCTGTCAAACTTCAAATTAGTTGATCTTTAGTCAGAACTTAAGTTGATCTTCAAAAGTGAATTGTCTGAATTGCTAGACCGTTATTTTTTAATCCAGTTGAAATTCTTAGTTAAGTACTTGGACTAATTTTATTGTTAGTTTATTTTTAATAACAAAAGATTAGAAGTTGCCGTTAACTTTGACAGCAACTTAGGCAACGGCAGTTTATATAATAATAATAATAATATAATACGGCTTTAGCTTTAAGAAGCAAATAAACTTTAAATTTGATTCTTTAATTTTTAGTTAAGTAATTTAATTATTACTTCTTTTATGGAAAATTTATTGTTAACTTTGACACGCACATAAACAACGAATAATATATAATCAAAAGGCCAAAAAATATACCTAAAATTTTAACAACCAAATAAAGTTTAGCTTTATAAAAAAAAAAATTTAAGTACTATTAACCCAAAGCACTAACGTTGAGTTAAAAGTTAGTTAAGTAAGTTATGATTGAAAGTTTCAAACGAAAAAAAAAGAAACAAAAACAAAAACAAAAAAAACTTCAGCAGATATTATTAAACTGGCCTTGAAGTCCATTGAGTTACTTTAAAAGTCAAGAACTTAACGAATTTTCAGTAATGAATTCTGTTTTGGCCAAAGACTGGAAATATGCGTAGATCGAGTTAATGATGTGACACAGTTAAGATACACAAAGTAAATGCTGTAGTCGAAGCAGTTAATGGCGGTAATAGCCAAAATAATTAGCCAAATAAACAGCGGCTCTCAATGGATATACACAAAAGAACATTTGCATGCACGTTCTCTTTACGTACAGTACAATTTATATATATATATATATATATATATATATTATGTATATGTATATATATATCTGTAAAAAATGTCCAGTTAGATATCCACCCACTGATTCTGTCACTCATGATGTCGGGCCTGTCGCCTTAATGAGAGTCTAAATGCCAAATTAATGCCACCCGAGCCGGTTAACTGAGGCCCTTGGCCGCGGACCGTGACTCGAATGCTGCCTGTACCGTGGGGTCGACAGTCTCACTCACAGTCTCCAATTGAGTCTCGATTTTGGTCTCAGACTTCGTTTCAGTTTCTGACTCAGTTTTCGTTTCTGATTCGTGGGCGACAAAATCTGCTCTTTTTAGCTACATTCTATACCCTGAATGCAATAAAAATGGTTAAGAGGGGTATATTTGTTGTTGTAATAAAAGGAGGTGTGGCAGCCATAAAGTACATATACTCTATCTGTCTTTCGTTCTGCTTACTTTTCTATATGATTTGGTTAATCTTAATGAGCTATTGATTTAATATTTTAAAATATTTACATATATATATATTAAATTTTGTGTGTATATATATGCAGTGAAACCTCGATAAGACGAATCTGAGGGTACCCACAACAAAATTCTTCGTTATATATTAAATTTTGTGTGTATATATATGCAGTGAAACCTCGATAAGACGAATCTGAAGGTACTCACAAAAAAATTCTTCTTTATATCTTTTGTTTCGACATGTTTTTTCAAGGGAAATTCGTTATATGGAGTTTTTCGTTATATCAAGATTTCACTGTAATTTCTAATTGCAGTCCTAGGTAGAGTTGTCTAAATGGCTCTGTAAGTGAAGGGTAACTGAAAACCGAGAGATAAATTTTCCGCTTCTGTCTGGTATTTGGATTGATTTATATCTTTTGATCCTATATTACTTATCTTAGACATAAAGATATATATTCTTAATCTACTTAATTTCGATAGCAATTGATAGAGTTTACACAATACATCCTAAAAGCTGGAGGCCTCAAGTTGGGCAAGATTACTTCTATTTTATCTATTCGATTCCCCATCTAAGAATCTTCTGGTTAAGCTTATATGTAAAGGATGAATACATATGTATTTATCCAAGGAACATATCATAAAGAATGTAAATAAAGATTGTAGCTTTACCTAAAATATAGAACACTGTGAATGAGAAGCTGAGCAGCTGCTTATAGCAAGCGACAAGCCTATTAAACTGCCTTTTTTTTTTTATATATACAAAAGCAAGCAGAAAGTCTTCAAATATGGCCTTGGTACCGTCCATAGGGTATCTGCTAGTCTGGCGCATTGCAACGTTCTTTGCTGATTTTAACTTGGCTTGTATCTTCATGTTGGCTCATTGAATTTGGCGGCTTGTAACGGGCCACAGTCTCATTTTGTTTGGTTCTTTCGTGTCAAGTGGCAATTGTTGCTTGCCATAATTTTGTTTTCATTAACAATAAATTTCAATTAAGCGCACGATTTGGATATTAATAAAGTTTTCAGCGGCACGAAAGGCAAATAGCCAAAAGTCAAGTTTGTGTGTGTGTGTGTTTGTGTGTGTGTGTGTGTAACCTTTTTTGGTGGCTTATTTAAAGTGCTTGCAAATTGTTGCGCTTGTTGTTGTAACGGGAACTGCGCCTTATTATAAATTCTCTGTATGTGTGTGTGTGTGTGTGTGATTGAATTTCAGTTGCGCCTGGCCAAAAGTCAAAGTTTTGCTGTTGAAGTTTATTATCCAAAAGCGCGAATTTCCATGCCTCCGAGTGGGTGTTCGAGCTGCGAATTCTGTTGAGCTGTTGGCAAACCTGGCCAACAGCAAGCACCTGAACAAACGCACAACTCGACAACCCTATGGCACAATAAAATTTGTTGCTTTGTGGCACAGTCAGACGCGTTGACAAATGCTTGCCACGAGTTAACATGCAAAACGCTTTTCAAGTGCTGCCAAAATGAAGCAAAACAAAAAAAAAAAAAGGTAAATAAAAATAAATCAAGAAATACATGTAAGAACTTTAAAACAAAGCAAACACCGACTTGACGATGCACTGTTTTTTGTCAATTTTTCTACATAGTTTTACAGTTATGCGATAAGCATTTAGAGAACCAAAAGTTGACGTAGTTGACACAGTCAATATACCCGTTCTATTCGTCGGGTTACAGGGTAGTGTCATGCTACACCAGCACACATACGAAATAATTAGTTATCCAAATGGAGTAGGGTATGCAGCCACAAACAGATGTTAGATTAAATGCAATTATGTTTATAGGAAACGAGCTCTTAAGAGTTCCAAAACTGTTCGCGACTGATTCACTAATAAAAAAAAAAAATAGCTTGTTTGTGCACGAGTCTCTAATAAAACATTGAACTGACGACAATTTTGTGCCAAATGCCAAAAATAACAACAAAAAAAAACAAGAAAATTCGAAAAGTCGAGTGTGCTCGACTAGGACATACCCTGAATGCGGTGTTAATTTTAAGTATCCAAAATGTGGAGATCAAATTGAATATATGTAGTATATGCTTAAAAAACTAAAATGTGTTATAACTAGTAAAAGCAAAGAGCTATCGATATTTTCAAACAAACTCGATCTGTCCGTGCTATAGGAGAAGCTATATGTAAAATTTCTAGTCTCTAGCTCTTGTGGATGCTGAGATCGATGCATTCATACACATGGACAGACGGACGGACGGACGGACGGACGGACAGGCAGACAAACGGAGCTCAATCGAGTCGGCTGTTGATGCTTATCAAGAATATATACACTATATATCGTCGGCCACGCCTGACATAACCAACATACCCTACATGCCCATTTTTAATGGATGCAGGGTATAAAAAGAAAAAAAAGTAAGTGATACCACAAAAATTGCAATTGAAATCAACTCAAATTGGTTGCAACAAATTGCTACAAATCGCAGCAACACAATAAAAAAAAAAATAAAAAAAAATTGAAGTTAAGTTAAGAGACGGCGATTGGGCCAACAATATAAACAAGCACAATGACAACTGGTTAAAGCCAAAACGGAAATGTTCTCATAATAAACTAATTATGATGAAAAGGCCATTTGAAAGACGATTGGCTCTTTATCAAGTGCACACCCAGTCCATTAATTATCGATGGCTAATTATAATGAACTACACTTTCAAATACCCTGTACACGTGTCGTATGTGTTATATTGAATTGTGCTCGTATGCACATCAAGTATACGCAGCATTGCTTTTGGGGCTCGGCCGCCCATTGAACGAGTTTCACATTTTCCCACGACGAAACAAAATAAAAGCAGTAAAATGGGCGGCATTACGGTTAATTGAATTTTCTGTAGTATGTTAGCGTAGCAAGACTTTTAATTAGTTTTCAACTGGCAGTCGGTTAATTAAAATCACAGAGCCACAAAACACACCCAAAATGCGACGTCGATAGGAAAGCAAACTAATCGACATCTATAAATACTCGCACAGTACGCAACTTGAGTGCTCGATACCCCCAGTTTCCCTTCCATTTCTATACCCTGTGCCCATTCAAATTGGCTATGATGTTTTTGTGACCATGCATGTCACATGCACATAAAGTGTATATTATATATTTATTATTTTTTATTGTATGTATATATTATATATATTTATATATAGTATATATATTTTGTTTTTTATTATATGTATATATTATATATATTCGTGATCAGCATTTTCAGATTTAGTCCTGTCCTTGTGTCCTTTTATAGTTTTTTCTGTTCTTAGGAACTTCCGTTTGTATGAACCCGTCGATCTAGGAATATGTAAGAGCTAGAGACTTGCAATTTTACTTGTAGCTTCTTCTAGGGCATCCGTAGTCAGAATTTCATCCAAATAATCGTTAATTCTTGCCGTTTGGTTTTGTTTATTCAATCATATCTCGTAGGTCTTCATGAATTACCGATGTACGTATATATATTTTTTTCCCTCTTGAATAAAATGGATAAATTCTTCATATTTTAAAAAATATAAAGTTGTTCTTTACAAGATTCTCAAAATATAGTGTCAGTAATACATAAGATCGAAAGTTTTTATATTCGGTTTATAAACTTCAAAATTGCCTCACCTAACTAGATCCAGGGTATCTTCTAGTCTCACACACCCAACCACAGCTTTCTTACTTGTTTATATGTACATACATATATCTGCCTATGTCTGGGTCTGGGTCTGGGCCTGGGTCTCAACACACTGCAATACACACACACACATACACACACATATACACACACACATACACACACACAGTCACACACTCACACTCGTGTGCAGATTGAGAATGTGTATGGAAAAAGGTGAGGCCGTAAATTAAGTGGCAGCCTCCAAATGTCAAAACATATGGCAAGTCGGGAATTCAGCGGCTGTCGATAGATAGATAGATAAAAGCTAAAAACAGGCCCACATCCAATAAGAACCGCTAGCGGGCAATGACCATGACTGAGCCACTGAGCCAGTGAGCCGCCTGAAAGCAGTTGCAGTAGCAGTTCGCATTCGCAGTACGCAGTTCCAGTTACAGTTATACTTACATTTACAGTTGTAGCCGCTGTTGCACTTACTTTTCGGCCACAAATAATGTTCGCCCGCTGAGCTGGTCCACAGTGGTGCGAGGGGAGCTGCAAAAGTTGTTCACACAAACGAATGATTGAAAAAAATTAACTGAAAAACTATATGAAATTGTAAGAAAATTAAATGAAAAGAATTAATAAAAATAATAATAGAAACAATAATAATAATAATAATAATATTAATAATAATAATAAAAATAACAACAATTATAATAAAAGTTAAGTTTATTTAATTAATATTTATTGAAATAATATTTTTTGTTTAATTAAAGGTAACATAAAAGTTTGAATAACAAAAATAAAATACATAGAAAAAGTTGAAAGAACGTTTTGTTTTTAGTATTTCATATTTCTAACTTATTTTAATAGATTTTAACAAAATATTATTTTGAAACTCAAATATCATTATAATTGTTAAGTTAATAAAATAAAATCTACAATTGAATAGATGAAATATTTGAACACAATCTACTAAATCGTCTACTTCATTTATTATTTTTTTAATTGAATTGAAAAAATAATTTTGGCTTTAAAAAAAGTATGTTGAACTTTGCATATATTATTTTTATAACTCAAATATCATTATTAAAGTTTATTTGATAGAAGAATACCTACAATTGAATAGATGAAATATTTAGAAAATTATGTACTACATCATCTACTTATTTTATTACTTTTTTATATTACTTTAAACAAAAAATATCTTTGTTTTAAAAAATTAGGTTGACCTTTACTATTCCTATGTCTATGAATGATGTGGAGCAAATTCTTCGAATTGTTTCCCAGTTTCGATAATTCTCACAGTCAATTAACCCATTTTTTTGACTCTCTGGGCAGCACGTGTCGAAGATTCCGCAGGTATGACCTGTGGAACCGAGGTGAATCAAACTAGGAACTAAACTGCTTTTTACAAACTATACTCTGTTTACAAAGTAGAAAAAAGCATATTGATTTAAGGGGTCTTGCTGAGAAAAGAGACTTAAAATTTAGATTAAAAAGTTATGTGTATCCCAGTCTTATCTTTTAAAATAAAAGAAATAAAGAAAAAATACATTAATTTTACTAAAACAGAGTATCCCGCAGTCGACTGTTACATTCTTAATTTTTTAATTGTTGTTTTATTAAACTATTTCCTGATGTTTTTTCTTTCTTTTTGAATGGATGTCAGATTTCTAACGGAATTTAACAGAGCTATATTTACTTAGTATTTTTTAATTAAATAAATTTAAATCGTTTTCTAATCTTAGTTAAATGATAAAAACATTTCCACATATTTAATATCCGAACTTAGGCTGGAGAATTGTATTCAGTTTTTGCTGATATTGGCCCACTGTGACAAGCACAGGTGCCAGCTTGTCTTGCTGTAGGTGTGGACTTGAATCCGCACCCCGGGCGTATAATTAAATCATTTACCATGAAGTTTTACTTAGCCAAGTTTTCTGGGCTTGTGTCAAATGGTGTTTTAATGAAGACCGAACGAACGTATTATTTATAAGCCCAATTAGGCGCATGAGGCGAAAGTAGTTTTAAAAAGAGTCCACACCCCCCTTTTCATGGCCCTTGGGATGCAGCAATACCAATCCGGAAAAGCTGTCATTCAATCAGTTAACAACGGGATGTTCAAACGGTTAGAGGCTTGTCTTGGCGATCTGTGGACGCAGCGCTTCACCTTTGGCCGGATGGGCCTGAATCTGGAGCCGGATCGTCCGCGGCTGCGTTCGCCGATCACCTACATTGTGATGGTGCTGGCCACCAGCTTCGAGCTGTGCACCGTGTGCGCCTTCATCGTCCAGCAGAGGAGCGATATAGTCCTCTGCTCGGAGGCCTTGATGCACGGCGTCCAGATGATCTCCTCGCTGCTCAAGATGGGCATCTTCGTGCACAAGTCCCCACAGCTCTCCGCCCTCATCGCCGCCATTCAGTCGTCTTTCCAGCGCGCCGCTGTCGGTCGTGCCGAGCTGCGCACCTGGCAGGTGCACAACCGTCGCGGCCAAATCTTTGCCGCCTTTTACCTGCTCATGTGCGCCGGCACCAGCGTCTCCTTCCTCCTGATGCCGCTCGCCTCCACCGCCCTCCGCTACTACCAGACCGGAGAGTTTGTGCCCGTCAGCTCCTTCAGAGTTGCGTAAGTGGGGAAGTCAAAAGAGCGAACGGGGAACTAGACGAAGAATTAGAAGACGAACTAGACCTTCTTAAACAGGTCTAACAAAGGCGGCTTATTTGGTATAGTAGTAGTAGAAGCTTGCTAGATGGGTAGTTCCAAGATAAGGAACTAGGAGTCAAGGGTAGTTCCTGATGAGGAAATAAATCGGAACTTGTCGCATGGACTACATTGCACTTGCTAGGCAAAGCAAGGTTTATTATATTCGTAAATACATTAGAGTCAATAAAAAATAAGATTGCTAGATGGATAATTCCAAAAAAGAAGAACTAGCACTTAAGGGTAGTTCGACAGGACGAAAAATAAGTCGGAAATAGTCGACTGGCTTGCACTTGGTAGCAAAATGTAGATTTGTTATATTCGTACATACATTATAGACTGAAAAATAGATAACTCAATGTAGCTTATAAGATCGGTAATTCCACAAAGAAGAACTAACACTCAAGGGCAGTTCCAAGGGAGGAAATAAGTGGGTACTAGTTATATAGACAAGCTTGCACAATCATAAATTTGTTATGTTTCATATATTTTAGGAAGAAATATAGATATATCCTTCGTCTACTTAAGATATCTCTAAGACCTTTTCCTGAGTAAAGCTGATCAAAGAATTTAAGACCTTTGGCAACAAATATTGATAGAAGATAGGAGATATTTACTAAGTATGTTGCTGTCTTATAGACTCGATTGAAGTTGATTGACGAGAGTATTTTTATATATTATATTTTTATACACATAACCATAGCTAGTAGATATTTCGCTTATCGTCACAGCTTTCCTTCTCAATGGAGTTTTAACCGTTTAACAGTCATATTTTTATGGCTTGCTGACTAAGTGTGATTCCCCAAGAAGAACAAGTTTATCATTAGTGGATAATTTTTTACTTAGCCAACTTAATCTTCAAGTTATGTTATCTAATCCACAAAAAAGCTCTAAAGGACTTTCTTGAAACTAGCTGCAAGCGACTCCTAATGCTACAAATATTGGTCATATATGTATGTCTCAGTCATTAGTAAAAAAAAGAGCACATCAAATCAAATAAAGCGAACACTTCAATTCTATTTGTAGATATTCACCTTTAACCGCTGATCTGATATTTTCCATTAGATAGTATCCATATTGATAAGGATTACCTTTTAACCGACTCTATATACATTCCCATATTGTGCCGTTACTTATTAGTGTCTCATTTCCGTGTTGTAAATTCCTCGTACCATCATTATTTTTCCCGCTCTCTTTCTCTCTCTCTCTCTCTCTCTTTACCCACCTTTGCAGCTTGCCCTATGACGTAACCCAGCCGCTGATCTACTTCCTGGACTGCTGCCTGATGGTGCCCGTGCTGACCTTCTTCTGCTGCTCCACCACCGGCGTGGACACGCTTTACGGCTGGTTTGTGTTCGGCCTGACGGCCCATTATCGCCGCCTGGTGCTGCAGCTGAAGACGCCGTCCAGCCGGGAGCTGGAGCACGATCTGGATCGCGTGTTCCGGGAACATGCGCGACTGCTGGAGCTGGTGGCTCGCTTTGAGGCGGCCTTCCGGGACATTGCCTGCGTGGAGGTGCTGCTGATCTGCGTGCTCTACTGCTCGGTGATCTGTCAGTACATAATGCCGCATACGAACCAAAACTTTGCCTTTCTCGGCTTCTTCTCGCTGGTGGTCAGCTCCCAGCTGTGCATCTATGGCTTCGGCGCCGAGCAGGTGCGTCACGAGGGCCAGCAGTTCGCCCATCAGCTCTACCAGCTGCTACCCTGGCACCAATTGTCTCCCCGCCAGCGTCGCCTCCTCCTCCTCCCACTGCAGCGCGCCCAGAAAGAGACGCAGCTGGGCGCCTACTTCTTTGTCCTCGGCAGGCCTTTGCTGGTGTGGGTGAGTCGTCCGCTCTCTGCTCTAACTGTGCTATTCATAACTGTCCTTTCGATTTGCAGATCTTTCGCACCGCGGGCTCTTTTACCACGCTCCTGAATACCCTTCGTGCACAGAGCTGAATAGCCAGAGGGAAAACTAATCTCTTAACTAAACTAATTGTCTTAACTAACTAAATTTTTTTTTCAATTATCAATAAAATATAAATTTCTTGACTATAGCTTGAGAGAAGTTCAAGAATTTCTAAACTTTTTTAATTTAAAATATATTAAAAGCGGAAAAAAATTACATAAGCCGAAAAAAAAATCTTTTATAAATGTGAATGAAAGTTTGCCACATTTTTGTATACCATATGAGGACCCTTCGTGCACAGAGCTGAATAGCAAGAGGAAAAACTAATCTCTTAACTAAACTAATTGTCTTAACTAATTCAGTTTTTTTTTCAATTATCAATAAAATATAAATTTCTTGACTATAGCTTGAGAGAAGTTCAAGAATTTCTAAACTTTTTTGATTTAAAATATATTAAAAGCGGAAAAAAATTACATAAACTGAAAAAAAACCTTTATAAATGTGAATGAAAAAAATCTTTATTAATGAGTTCACAGTTTGAACCCAAAGCTGGGTTTACGTGTTTCCTTGTAAAATTATAGATGGTTAAATTATAGATCAAATCGAACATATTTGAAAGACATGAAACTCTCATGAGTGATCGTTAAAAGAAAGTAGCTAAAAAATCAGGTTTTAAGAACTTTAAGTATATAGACCTGCGCTTCTTCTTTCCAATATTTATAGGCAATGCTGTATAGATTAAACTTGATGTCTACAATCTGAACTTTAGATAATTTTCAGTTATGCTTGAGTTAAATTTTCTGCAAATTTCTGCAAGCCGATTAAAAATATATCGATAATTTTGCATAAATTCGATTTCTGTTAAACGGAAAAAACCTAGAAGTCAACTCTCCATATCCTAAAGTTAAAGCGGAATAAATGGGCTGATCACACATACACTCATGGAAAAATTGTTATTTAAAGCTAAAGCTGAACCTTTCTGTTGTATCTATTATTTTCATAATGAGTGTATGTATATGTATATGTATATTTATATTTTACTTACTCGTAACACCCAATGAATTATTGAATACACATGGATAATTTTTTTTAATCTTTATTTTTAATATTACAATTAAGAGCTGGTTTTTGTTTTTTTTTTTATTTATGTACACACACAATACAAATACAAGTACAATTATGTTTAATTAAACAAAAAATAATTAAGTAATCGATACGCATCATAAAACACGATTAAACACATACAAATACAGATACAAATACAAATAAAAATACAAATACGAGTAGGCTACGGGCTATAATTAAGTACAGGTAACAACTATGCAACACGAAATGTGAGGCAGGTGAACAGGTAAAAAAAAATTACGTTTATAATAGTTACAATAATAATTAGAATAATAATAATAATAATAATAAGTACACACAACTAACGGAACTATTGCAATCCATTGCTGATTGGGGAAGGGGGTTGCTATTGATGGAAGGGTTGGGGGTTGGTGGTTGGTGGTTCGGGGGGTGTGGTGAGGCAAGTGCAGAAATGAACGAGGGTCGAGCGAAAAGTTGTTGAAATTGAAATTTTGCTTTGCTCAAAATAAATAAAAAAAATACACACACACACACACACACCGACAAAACAATAAGTTTGATAGTATGTGTGGAAAATTTCGCAATTCAAACTCGCTCGAAAATTGGACTCTGTCAGCCGATTGGCTTAACTCAATGCCAACAACGGCTCCAGCTCCTGATCCTTGCCAGTTGCCTTCTTCTTGTACTTCTTTTGCAGCTTCGTCTTGGAGAGCTTCGATTTGGATTTGCTTGGCTGCTGCTTCTTCAAGGCCGCCTCCTCCAACGCCTTCTCCCGATCGAGCAGCTCCAGCTGTTCGAATATATTCTTGGGATGGGGATGATCGCTCGGCTTGGTCGCATTCTTGGCCGCATAGACGACCACAAACTGCGAGAAGGCCGAATCGGCCGGCGTATTGATATCGGCAAAGTCACGGAAATTGGCGAACTGCTCCTCCGGATACGTGTACTTCTGGACGAACGCCTCGCTGGGCCGGCCGTGGCCATTGTTGGCATCCCCATAGATGTAATCGCTGTTGTCCTCCGGATGGTAGGGCATCTCCTCCTCCGGATAGAAGGTGCCACCGCGCAGCACACCAAAATCGCCGCTGCCCAGGATTGCGGCATCGAAGCCGCGCTGCTGCTGCTGCTGCTGCACCTGTTGCTGCTGCTGCTGCTGCTGGACGGCGGTCAGGAGCGGCAGCTGCAGCGACGAGGTGTCCGGTCCGGCAGGACCAGCGAAATAGGGACGCGAGTGTCCCAGTGGCGGCGCCTCGTGGTAGAAGGGCGGATAAAAGTTCTGCGCCGCCTGGCTGTGGGAGTCGGCGCCGGGTCCGGGTGTCACGTCCGAGCGGGCGATCAGCTGCGCATTCGGATTGACAATCGGTCGGAACTGCTCCTGCGGCATCGACACCGCCTGGTAGTGACTCCTCTGCGTGGGCGTGGCTGCCGGCGAGCGATGCTGTTGCTGTTGCTGCAGCTGAGTGGTGGGCGGCATGTGGAAGTGTTGCTGCTCGTGGGAGCGCAACACAGTGATGGGTGTAAAGTCGTTCGGCTCCATCAGCATGTCGCTGTCCTCCTCTGGAAACTCAGCTGCAAGAGAGCGTGAGAGAGAGAGAAAGGGAGAGAGAGAGAGAGAGGGAGAGAGAGAGGGAAAGCAATCAGTGAGACAAGCAAAAATTGAAAAATGTTCCGGCAACATCTGCTCAACAGCTCTTCGATGGGCCACTCGAGCCGGCGAGCTTCCACTCGAAGATCGACTGCAGCATCGAGTGGCAGTCAGCAACTTCTTTTTCTTCTTCTTATTTTTCTTCTTCGTTATTGTTTGCCCCGTCATTGTGAAGTGGCGCAAATGTGTGGGCAGCTATAAATAACCAAACAGCGAATGTGTCGAGAAGCAAGCGAAAGCCGCTGCAACATCTTGGAAGCTCCTCAACCGTTGTTGCCACTTCAGAGGCTTCACCAACCAGGAAATCCAAAGTGCAATCAACGCAAAGGCTTCAAACAGCAACTTGTCTAAGCTATCGCACGATTTGAACTATCGATACTTGTGTAAATATAAGCGCTGATTTTCTCTGCTATTCTTATTAATATTTAAATATATATTGATACCCTGTAGAATTATCTGTGTATATTTAAATCAAGAAAACTGTCAAAATTATCGCAAATAATGAAATTAATCGATAAGCTGTTCGTCGATATATCGTTTAGTTGGGCTTGTATAGAGTATGTTCAGTCGGATACTGCTATCCGCTTTAACATGATCGACTTTCAATTCCCTTGTCAGCGTGAAAACATATCGATCTATCGATTAATATTCTACTTCTGTTGCCTAGTGAGGGGTATCTCTGAGCTGTTTATTCAATTTAACGCACATCACATTGTGATGACTCTTAGAATTATCTCAAGTAATGAAATAATCGATATTTCGATTACTTGTTTTGCCCTGCTGTAATCGATTGTCAATCAACTTATCGATATTGTATTTCAATTAATATTCTAGGGTATTTTTGTGTCGTTCATTCAATTGTAATGCTCCATAGCAGCTAATGTCAAAACTGTATTAAAAACTAAAACGAATCGATAACATATCGATACATAGAATATGAAACCCTATGAAAATGTGTTCTAGCAATCAAGCGCAATGCACATCGATACTCTATTAAAGACTATCAATAACATAGGGTATCTGTTGGCTCATCAGAGCAAAGTGTTGCACGTAGCACATCAAATGCAAAATTCTCAACACAGTTGCTTGCGATACAACAAAATATTTTGTCGTATCAGCTGGCAGATCAAAGCTCTGCAGCACTCGTGCCACAACAGTGGCTCGACTCAAATTTGTAACTGTTGTTGTAACGTTGTTGTTGTTGGCAGTTGTTGTTGTTGGCTGTTGTTATTGTTAGCTGCCGTTGACCAGTCAAATGTCGTCTCGATAAAAGTCGATAATAATGTAAGCAGCTGGCAGCTGGCATAAATTTTGTTCTAGCCATGTTGCCTGTCAGATACACGAGCAGCGGACCAATCGAGTGCTACCCGCCGTACCCTGCCACACCCGCCACCCCACCCTGCAGCTGCATGCAACACGCCCCCGGCGCCCATCCAATGGCCGCGTTCCCAGCACGAGCCGCCTTTCATATGTTGCTGTTGTTGTTGCTGTTGTTGTTAGCTGCTTGACTGTAGCTTTATTTCAACATCAAGTCAAATTTTCACTGCATGCAATGCTAACGGTATTTTTCTAGCCATTTTCTATATTTTATCTTAAAGTTTTCCATACCCTGTACACAATGCAAAATTAATGCAAAGGTTATTTGATATATCGATCAGTCTGTTTGCTTATCAATCTATCTATATATTATATAATGTATAATATAGATAGATAGGTAATGTATAAATCTTTAAGAACCTGTTGACCTATCTTGCTTTACGTGTTGGTAAATTAGAAAACAGGGGACAATAAGATATGCTATAAGACTTTAAGCAAATTGTACTTTGTATACTTATCAAATATATCGATTATATAAATCGATCCACAAAATATCCTATATGATGATCATAAAAACTATAGCAACAAGCAACAGCTTAATATATATTAAATTATATGGTGCTCTTTGGCATTTTATAGATATATCGATCAAATTTATCGATAAATTTATCCTTTCTTTGGATTAAACATAATACAAGTTATTGATAACTCATTTCAGATTTCAAATATTTGATTGTATAACAAAAAAAAAAGAAATCTGAAAGTGAATATTTATTAGATTTATCGATAATATAAATCGATCCACAAAATATCCTATATGAAGATCATAAAAACTATTGCAACAAGCAACAGCTTAATATATATTAAATTATATGGTACTCTTTGGCATTTTATAGATATATCGATCAAATTTATCCATAAATTTATCCTTTCTTTGGATAAAACATAATACAAGTTATTGATAACTCATTCCAGATTTCAAATATTCGATTGTATAACAAACAAAAGAAATCTAAAAGTGCTTAAAATGCTTGGTACAGGGTATCTGCTATTCGGTCACCGATTGCTTTAACGTATTGACACCCGCTGCTGGCTTTTTTAATATTTTTTGTTGTTTTCTCCTTTTGGCTGGCAAAACGGAACATAATGAGTTTGTTAAGTGTAATTGGCCGTTGTCTGGGTATGTTTTCGGATTCGGGTTTGGACTTGGGATTGGATTTGGGTTTGGGTTTGGGTCCGGGTCTAAAATTGCGAGGTTTGCTACACTTGTGTGTTTGGCTGTGGGGTCTGCCCGGCCGCTCGATGATTTTCGATAGCGCTGCTGGAAAATGGGTCAAACACATTTCGGCTTTTGGCAGCGATACGTCGGGTATTAAGTATAAATTACTTTATTATTTATTTGACCAGCTCGTTGGCTCGATTCATTGGCGGCCATGCCTAGTTAGAGGCTTACACCTCACGTTTTATTAGCTGCATACCCTGTAATTTTTTGAAGTGGCAAGGGTTGGCTGCTTGAAATCGAAACAGTAGCAGACTGAACATCATTAATGAAACACTACTCTGAACTTTGATATGTATAGAAGCTTAGACAAGTCGATCGATAAATATCGATAGGCAAAAAATCGATTGAGTATGTTTATCTAAAATAAGATAAATAGATATATAAAAAGATTGCGACGTAGTTAGAACAATTGAATAGATGGGTATACATATATAATACTACATAGATCGATAAGGAATTGGAAGAGATGAATGAAAGAATAAATAGATTAATAGACACATGGATTGATAGTTTTATTAAATGAAAAATTTGTAGATATATAATTCTGAAAAAATGAAGAATATGTATAATGATAAAGATAAATAGCAAATTGAAGAGAGAGACTATTATACTATACTACTATGTATGTATGTACATATGTACAGAGAATAGAGGATAACTGTGATCGGCGTAGGGTATTTTTCTTCCTCATACTGCTTGCTAATCGCCATCTTTTACAATTCACAAAAAGCAAAGCAAAAACAACTCGTTTCGCTGATTAGGACCTAATTAAATTTTAAAAGAACAACTAAGTAGCTGAACGAATCGCATTTAATCACTGACTAAAGTTAGTCTTAGACCAACCAATAGCTATTCTATTTGCTATTATTCTCTATTATAATAGCTTTGTATCTATCGAGCGTAAATGTCTATTTCGATTTCGAATCAGTATGCGTGTGTGTGCGCGTCGATTATGTTATTATTACTGTTATAAATGAGATAAATTGCTTAACGCTTATTCAATATTCACAGCGAATTGAATTGGCAACTGTTACAAGACAGAAACGAAAGCAAAACAAAAGAGAATAATTATAAATTGTTTCAGTTACAATTTTCTTTCTATTTTTAGTGAAAAACATAAATAAATAAAAAGAAAAAAACAAAAGACCTGCTTGTGGCGCTGAAAGTGAAAAAAAAGGCAACACAAACAAAAACAAATCCGGGCTCGAATCCACATCTGAAGCTGATGAAAGCCAATGAGGTGGCAGAGGAACACAAATCGCGCAACACTTTCATCGAGTGAGTGTCTGCTCATCAATCATTCATTCATTCACTCACTCACTCACTCACTCACTGAGGCGAGCAACAGTCAGGCGAAAAACAAAAATAAATAAATTATAAAAAAATAAAAACAAAAACGAAAGCAAGGCGCGAAAACTTCAGAAAGTCACGAAACTGCAAATTAAGAAAAAAAAAAACGAAAGAAAGAAAACGAATAAAAGTGCTCATAGTGGGTGATAGCCGGCTAAATAATACCCTTAGCTCTGAACTTTAATGTTTCTCTTTATGCTTATATACATAAAATCGATAATTATAGATGAGAACAGATATTTTATGTTGAATATAATGTAAATGAAAAATAAGAAATAAACCAAAGAGCAGGAGATTGAGTGAATGCCTAAGCCGAAGCATCGAACTTATAATTTTAAATGCGTTTTGACACAACGGCAATTAAATCAAAAAGCAAGAAGGAAATTAAAAAGAGTAAGAGAGCGGGAGAGAGGGACAGCGGGATGCCGGCATAGCGAGAGTGAGTTGGAGATATGCTGCAATAGTCGAACTGTTGTAGGGCAAACAAAACTAATCATATGAAATGTGGATAATAAATTAATAAGTGTAATAAGCGACGTAAGTGATAAATACAGTATTGTAGTGATTATTGCAATTGTTGTTGTTGCCACTGTTGCTGGTGTAATTATGAAAGTGTTGAACAATAAACAGCAAGAAGAAAGGAAAAGCCAGGCAAACAAAAGCAAAGCGAGGCGAAGATATTTCATAATGATTAACGCGCACATAAAGTGAAAAAAGAAGCCAGGGAGAAAGAGACTGCAAGCCAACAGTGAGGCAAGTCAAATAATTATGGACATCAAAATGTGCAAGTGTATGTGTTTGTGTGTGTGTGTGTGTTTGTGTGTGTGATTGAGTACTCGTAACATGATGACCCTGATGACGATGTCGAGACTTGCGGTACAAAAAGGCGTATGCGTTAAATTGAGCGCAACAAATGCAAAGAGTTTGCGCCAGTGTGCAAGTATGTATGTGCTAGTGTGTGTGCACACACCATGACACGTACATACATGTTTAGTCATTTCGATACGAAAGAGAAACAACAACAACAACACTAAAAATTGCGCACTGCGATTGTTGTCGGTGATTTTACATTGTATTTTAAACATGACACTTCTTCAATTTGAATTCACAATTCGCTGATTATCTGCCTTTTGTTTAAATGGCGTTTGTAGGTGGTTGAGGGGAGGGGGCGTGATTAGGGGTGGGGAAGGTGTAACGGTATCTGCGTGGGCGTTAGCCGTGTAATTAACACATTGTTCACTCGACGTGTTGCAATTGGTCGCATTTGTAATGCGAACGGGATTAAGTGGGCGTTAAATGGGCGTTCATTATGTTTTATTGTGTTTGATGACGTCATAAAATTGGTGGAGATTTTGATACAATTGACGCCTTTGCACATACCACGATTACTAAGTGTGTGCGAGCGAGATAGAGAGAAGGGAGAGTGGGCAACTGCTAATGAGGATTGTGGATATAATTCAATCAAAGTTGTTCGCCAAGCTTGCTCGTCGAACACAAATCAGCTTGCGTAGTAATAAGACGAACATTTCTTACCGAACATCATTTACTATAATTTTTAACCGAGTAACAGATATGTTAATGGCTATTAATGTTTATTTAGAGAAAGGAAAACAACAGCTCGCGTTCGTTCAAACAGTTGAGTCCACTCTCGAACACATACGAACGAACACACGCAAGATAGAACCATTTCTCTTCTTCGCGATCAAAAGCGGCGAACACAACAATTCGCTTCAACATTCACATTCGAACTTTTGTCAAATACAACAAGTTCGTCAACCACATCGAACATTCCCATGTGGAAGCTATTATTTATCTTTAATGAGGGTGAGAGCGAGAAGGAGAGAGTGGGCAACTCTTAATGAAGTTTGTGGATTACATTTGGCTTAAGCTTTGATTCATGTATGAAAACTCTAATTTATCTGCAAGAAAGGCGCTAAATCTTTTTATATATGTATATGTAAATATGATAGATAATATATGCATATAGTATAGGTAAATATACAAAAGCAAATCTTAAAGAAAATTGCCTTCCATTTGAAATGGAAACTCACGTAATTTGCATGAAGTGCGGTTTTTTTTTTGTTACATGTTTTGCAATCAGTTGTAAAATTAGCTTAAACACAATTTATCAGCTGTTTTGGCCGATGTGGCAGCCAAAGTTATGGCCGCATTGACAAGTCGACCAGTTAGGCCCACACATTGAGTTTTGATAAACAGGCACGATAATTCATGGCACGACTTGACTTGATTATGATGCATGCTACAGCTAGCCGGCCAGCCGGCCTGCCGCTTGCCACTTGCCACTTGCCACTTGCCGGTGGCAACGCCCAAAGCAACTGCAACTCATCAGCGGCGCGTTTCAATTTTCCGGCACTTCGCTGGCACTTACACCGACCCATGCGTGTTCACCTGTGTGCGTGTGAATGTATGTGTGTGCATGTGTGTGTGTGTGTGGCTTATAGATTGTTAAATACAAAGCTAGGCACTAAGCATTAGAGGGGATTACTTTCACTAGTCTCCATTTAGTTAGGCCGCACTTGCAGCTTGACCTTTGGCCGTGGGGCAGCTTGGAAAAGCGTTTCCACAGCTTGAGCCACAATCTATTGCCCTGACCTTCGCCGAGGGCCATTTCTAAGGTCTACCTTAAATGCCACAGGTAATAGTTCTGCTCAAAGCTTACATTAACGATTCGTAATGCCGTTTCGTACTTGAAACTTTAATTAAAAGATTTTAGCTGCAAGTCGTTAAGCGAAAAGTGGTTCAGTTCAGTTCTATTTGCGGTAACGGAGTTGAAATCGATAAATCGATTAATGATTAGCTTCGGTAAAGAGCGCAATTATCGATAAATCTAATGATTATTACTTGTATCTATCGGTATCACTTCTCCGTCAGCTTAAATATACGTCTGATAGATAAATATATAGAAATATTGATATATGTATAAAAGAGCTTTGATATGTACATACTATATATGCCAAACAATTTTACTATAATAATATGAATAACTGACATAAGAAAAAATCGGCCTTATCGACTTTTTTAGCTCAAACTCGATTCATTGATGAGCTTATATATCGATAATTATACAGTTAGTTATTTGAATAAGTTATCATTCACTTTTTGATTGTATGATATAGCTTAGGCATATAATCGATAACACCAAACAATGATCGAAACCTGTATTGACAGTTACCATAATGAGATATCGTTTTCTTAATTTTTTGATTGGTTGATATAGCTTAGATATATGTATAATTGATAAAACCATGCATTGATCGATAACACTATCGATAGTTACGATAATGAGATATAAGAGAACAATATCTATAACTTAGATAGATATAGATTTGTAGCCTAGTAATACAATCGATAACATAATTCGATAACTTTATTGATAACATGATCGATCAATTGCTACTCTGCGATAGGTTGCTGACACTTGCACAGATGCAGAAATGCACAAATGTAAAAACTGAGTCATGCCCGTTTGTTCGCTTTGTACAGGGTATCTGCCCGTTGCTGAGCGGGTTCTATGCGCATGAGAATTGCGGGCGTGTGTTTTGGGTTTGGATTACACTTCAATAGTTGGAAGTAATTGCAACCTGTTTGTCTCTGAGGCCAATGGGCAATTCAATGCAACGACTCTTGCAGTTATTTATGAGCTTGTTATTAACGTGTGTGTGTGTATGTGTGTGTGTGTAAGTATTTGCAATTAGCGGCTTTTTATGTTACATTTTAATGACAGTTTTGTTTTTTTTTGCTGCACATTTTTTTTTTTCTTTTTGCTTGAGCTTTTTGTGTGTTGTCATGTTTTCCGCATTGAGGCGCCCAACCTTGAAGCTGGCAACTGCAACTAACGAACAACTAACAACCAATTGAACAACTCAAGCAACTAAACAACAACAGCAACAACAACCACACGCCATTTATTTAACTTCATTTGCAATTCGTTTGTATAAAAAAAAAAACAAAAAAAACATATGAAGAAACAATTTAAGAAAAAGCAAAAAAAAAACTTAAGAATCTTGCGGCGTTGCATGATGCCGCGTCTCAACGATGACTCAGCTGGTCAGCCGGACAGTGGGACATTCTGACAGCTGTACAGTGGGACCGGGCGGCGGTCAATGTCAGAGTGTGCATTGAGTGTGTGCACGAATCGCATTTCAAGACAAACCACTTGCGAGGCACATGTTGCACATTACTCGTAATTGTCAATAATAATTGCTGAAAAGATGCTGTCACATCTCCAGCAGCAGTCCGACAGCCACAGTGGGCAACAGAGTTCAAAATATTGAGCGTAAATTTCATTCTAATTACTTAACTAACTAATTCTGATTCTTACATAAATTTTTACTTTAGTGGATGAGAAAACGAAATTAAAATTGAAATGAAGAATTTGTAATGCTACTAAAGAAGTTCTCAAAAATATAGTCATAAATGATAAATTAGTTAAAGCCAAGCGATACAACACTCAATTTTAAATTGATTAGCAAAAAAACAAAATCTAGAATAGGTAACAAAAAAATAAATTTAAACAAAATCTAGAATAGGTTACAAAAAAAAAATTTAAAAAAATAACAACAAAAAATCAAAAGAAAGACAACAAAAATAATTTTTGCTAATATAATAATACGAGTTCATAAATATTTCAAAAACATTTATATAATATTTCAATAAAAATTATAATAAATATATATTATTCAATCAGTTTTTCTTTTGCTCCACTGTAGCTTGAGGCACGGCAACGCGTCGTATGAGTGATGCTATAAATTACCTCAGATTCGTTCTATGCGATTTGCAACAGCAACAACAAAAACAAACACGTAGGGGTCATTAAGTTAGATGTGATTTTCTATGCCATGGTCTGGGACGCCAGCAGCTGGGCCAAGCAGCCTTTAAGCCAAATCAAATGACACCAAAACCCAAGTAAAAAAAATACAAACAAATAACTTAATGATATAATACAGACAAAACAATCTTACAAAGTGGCAAACTTTGCTATTGTTAGCTTATTTTGTTAATGTTCTTCTTCTGCTTTGTCTTCTTGTTCTTAAGTCGCATAATTAAAAGTGCATTTGCTCTCCTCATTACATGCGATTTTCGTTTAAGCCACGTTTCGCTCTTAACTGGGCTCCATATTTGACTCATCAATGGGATTAATGAAGTAGAAGGAGGGTCTTAAATATTATATATGGGAGCGATCAGTTAAGAAACCTTGGCTCAATTCTTCCGCATTGGCCAGCGCAACAGTTTTAAGCGTTATTCATAAAAAATTGTTTAGGCTTAAAGTTTGGCTATAAAGATATGCAATTAGATTTTTAGGGGTGCGGTAAAAAAAAAAAACAAAAAATAAAAGCTGTTGGGTTAGGCTGTCATTGAAGTGCGGTAAGAAAACTGAGAATCTATGCTGCGATCTATGCTTCGCACACACCAAACACACACACATATATATATATATATATAAAAGGTATAGATATTTTTGTCTGTTGGCGGCCCAACCCAAAAGCAAATATTGGCAACATTTTAAACATTTTAGACTTGAACTTTAAAGTTCAAAGCGACAAAATGGCATTTAACTTGACCAACAGCTGCTGCTGCTGCAGCTTCTAAAAGATGCGGCTGAGAAAATGTCAAGCAGCTAAACAAAAGACTTAAGACACGAACTTTAAACAAGGACAAGAAAAACAAATAAATAAGAAAACTCAGGTCGAGTGTGCTCGACTGAATTATCCACAAGTTGTGTCTCTTTTAGCTAAAATTATGTCTACACATAAAAAAAAAAACTAAAATTTGTTATCGATAATTAACAAACGGAAAGAGTTATCGATTAACTGAAACAAACTCTATATGCGCGTGCCATAGGAGATCCTACATATACAATTTTAGCTCTATAACTCTTAAGTGTGCTGAGATCGACAGGTTTATACATACGGTCAGACGATGAGATGGTAAGATAACCGTTAGACAGACGGGCAGTTCTCGATGGATTCTGTTGTTGCCGCTTATCAAAAATATATATACTTTGTGGGCACGCCTTCTTCTGCCTGCTACATACATATTCACGAAAACATTTTACCCTTCTTAACCATTATTAATGGGTATAAAGAACAACAAAATTGTTTGCACTCAAGTTTTGAGTTGGGGGAAGGCAACATTCATTACCTAATTTGTCGCCAACAGCTGTCAATGATATATCATATACATATATATATATATATAGCATATACATATATATATTACAATCGCTAGTCGCACAGTTATGTATAATTGATTTGATTGATTGATTGATGGTTAAATCTCAGTGCTCAATTATATAATTTTTGCCTCAATGACAGACAATAATTTAGAACGTTTTCTTTTTATGGCTGCCAAAGGAAAAACTGATTTGATTTTGTTAACTGATTTTGTTAGCTCTGACCTTTGCTTCACTCAATTAGTGGTATGCCTGAAGAAGCGGCTGGTTTATTTGTTTAAGTGTGTTTTTTTTTTTTTTTTTTCTTTTTTGTTTATTTTGTCTTTTGTTTTGCAGCATATTTGCAGCGTCTCAAATGTTTCGAGTGTTTCGAATGTTGTGTGATAAATGTGTTTGCTCCGATTTCAATAACATGCGATCATGCTTTAATGCCTTAACATTGCCTTAACATTGGAGTTAATTCCTAAAACACTTTGCCACACATGCGCTCGCAATTAGCCATCTTAGCCATTTTAGCCATGAGCTGCGACGTGTTTCAAGCCTCTTGCCTCCATTTCAACATGCGCCAAAAGCAAAAACAATTTTCTGTTTCTGTTTCTGTTTCATTTTCGTTCCGTGCCTGGAATTCCAATGCCGCATCTGTTTCGGTTTCTGTTTCTGTTTCGATTTTTGTTTCATATTCGTCTGTTTCTGTTTAGGTTTTATTTAAGCTATTGTTTCTGTTTCAATTTTGTTTCGTGTCTGGAATTTCGGTCTCGTTTCTGTTTCTGTTGCATTCCTGTTTTATTTAATTCCTTTCCTAGAATTTCAATGCCGTTCTTTTTCGTTTCAGTTTCATTTTCGTTTCTTGCCTAGAATTCTTATGGCGTGCGTAGAATTTTCAATTTTCAATTTCATTTTCGTCGTTCCACTGTCATTGCTTTTCTGAAATTGTAATTTAGTTTCTGTTTCAGTTGCTGTTTTGTTTCTTCTTCATTTTCATTTTCGTTCCGTGCCTGGAATTGAAATGTTGTTTATGTTTCGGTTCAATTCCAATGCCGTTTTGGTTTCAGTTTAGTTTATGTTCTGTTTCGGTTTCGGTTTTGGTTTCTAATTCAATTTTTGTTTCGTTTCGTTTCGTTTCGTTTCAGTTTCTGTTTCATTCTCGTTCCGTGCCTGACATTCCAATGCCGGGCAGGCAACATTATTAGACGCTTATGCATAAACAATTTGATTTTATGTACAACTCGTATATGTTACGGACTAAACGGCCCAGACTGCGCCCATAAATCTTGACGCCTCGCCTGACTCAATTAAACACACACCAAAGACACACACACACACACACACAGATATATACAAATACATAGACAGAGAGCGGAACATGAAACAACAATTCAAAACTCAACAGTTGCATCGCGCATTGATTTATCGATTTATCGAAGTGGGAGCTGTTCAACTAATGAATACGTAAGCCAATAAAAATATATACACATATACATATACATATACATATATATATATATAAATATGAGCTGCCGTATCGTGCGCCTCTTTGCACCTTTTATGGCATCCACACGTTTTGCATTTGCATGCAAGTATCTTAAGCTCTTTTTTTCCAACATTTATTGACATTCATTTTAATTGAATGGGTTTTGTCTCTTAAAGCTTGCTTTGCATTAACTGTATTTGAATACGAAGATCATAAGATATATGCAGAAATATATATATAAGATATAATCTCTGCTTGCAAGCATTGTTCAGAGAGTCTCCTCAAGCCAAGCAGGTATCGAGGATGGTATAAATAACTGTTATCGCACTTAAGATCGGACTTAGACAGCACATATTTGTATACTATTCAAGAAATTAGTATAGCTCGTTAGCTAAGAATTTATTAAGGATCGATTTACATATATCTCGATTATTATAGTTTTATACGGTACAGTTTTCGAAAGTAATTAAAAAATGTGAAATGTTGTTGATTATTAACAAAAGAGAAATTAAACTCTATTTCAATTATCAAATAATATTTCCGATTTTAGCTATATGTTAGATATAACAGTTGAATCTTAACTATAATAGAGCTATGAGACGGAAATATGCAAATCGAAGATCGAAAGTATTTCAAATGCGATTATTATTCGTTTGTATATTAAATTAACACTATA
This sequence comes from Drosophila pseudotalamancana, assembly GCA_037075185.1. NCBI lineage: Eukaryota > Metazoa > Arthropoda > Insecta > Diptera > Drosophilidae > Drosophila > Drosophila pseudotalamancana. The sequence goes on along the minus strand of JBAMCK010000693.1, from coordinate 599,733 downwards.
AAAATTGTTGATTGAGTTGCTTGAACTGGCTTCTGTTTAGTTTAATTGATCGTTATCGATCACTGAAATGATAACGATTGCAATTATGCAACTGTTTACGCCGTATAATAAATAAATAACATTTGAATACTATTTAGTATTACATATTCTCTACCAGCATAGTTGGAATTTCTTTATGCGTCTGTCTATAGCTGAAGCGTAAATCGATAAATTAACTGTGTAAAGTGCTAAGAGAATGTAATTGCTTTAGTAGCAAAAAGCAGCTGCCGTTGAATTCAATAACGATAATAATAACGCTTATGTTATCTAATCATTGTTGGGGCCTTAGCTTTGAATGCATCTATCGACTACTGATATCGATAAGTGCAATTTGTACGTAGAAAAAATCAAAAATTCAAATCAAGGAAAAATTACTTTGTGTTAAGTTTTATAACTATAACGATAACGATAATGATAGCAATAACGATTACTCTGTGATTATTGATTATTGAATTTAAAAATCTAGTCTGAATGGAATTATCGGAATTATATGAGCTTTGAGTAATCAGGGAAAATCATCAATGGTGTTGCAAGAAGCAGCTGCTGTTAAGCCCTTAAGCGATGGCTTAAGCGATATCGATTACTTACGTAATCGTTAGCGTTTAGGCTTAGCTTATCATTAGCCAAGCTATTAGTGCTTCGCATTGTCATTGAAACAATTCATTAGCTGCATTTAAAAGGCCGCCAGCTTCGGTTTGTAATTAGATGAGCAACTCGAGAGTTGGTTATGTGAGGCATATCCATTACCAAATCCATTTCCACTTCCATTTCCGTCACTTAACTTCATTGTGTGTGTGTGTGTGTGTGTGTGTGTGTGTTATGTTTCTTAATGATTTACAATGGTTTGTTTGCTGCTGCTGTAATGGGCCAGGGGCTGCTTGGCCATGGCTTAATTGTTGTCTAGCTGGCAATTTGTGGCTTCGAGTTCAACTTGCACCTGTTACACATACACACACACACACACATACTCACACACACATACTCATGTGTACATATATATGTATATATGTGCGCCATCATCCATAACCATAACCATAACTCAATTTGTTAACATAATTCGGTCTGACAGCGACGCGTTGCATGCCACGTTTAGCTGCGCCATTTGCCACACGAGTCTCTGCCACAGGTGGAGGTGACATTGGAAGCCAGCGTTTGGCGACTAATTGAACATGACATTTGCCAATAAACAACAATCGTTTAATGTGCATTATTTTGACCTTAAGCACTTTATTGAAAATTTGCCTCTTTTTGGCTTTGCTTTTGTTTTTGCTTTGGCTTTGGTTTTGGTTTTGGCTTCGCCTTTGTTTTGGCTTGGATGCACACGAGTATCTACCCCAAAGCGCACATTTATTGTAACTTTTGAAATTGTTTATAATACTATATGTTATCGTCGATGCACAATCGCAAATGCTGCTGTTGCTGCCTCTTGTTGCAAGAGCTTCAATGTCAAATTAAAGCGAGCAGCGGCCCCAATGAAACCCAACTTCTGCTTCAAATATCAAGTGCTGACTTTTGCTTCTACTTTGTCAGCATTGCAATGGATACACAGTACACATATACATATATATACAAAAATATATATATATAGAAAAATATATATATATAGCACTTGGATCGATTATGTAAGAGCTGCTTTGGCCTAGGTGTCAAGTTCATTATCTTAGCCAAAGAGGCAGCGAACAAAGCTTAAATGCAAACTTAATGTAAGCAAAGCATCAGATATGATAAATCTATAAAGTATTTATAAACTTGAGAAAAACAGTTTGTATATTTATAACTATTTGAAATGCAACGAAGTGTCCAGATGCATTAATCGATAACAAACCAAACAAGTAAGAAAATTTTATACGGGTTACTTTGCTGCTTAGTGATGTGTATCACATAATAAACTATTGTATACAAATTATATAAATAAATAAATTAAATATTATATTTATTAAATATAATAATATATGAAATTAGATGGTTGATGACGTGAGATATGCTCAGAAATCGAAAGCTATCGATGTATATCGATTTAGGGTGCTAACATGGTTATCGATAGGTGAAAAAATGCTAAATAATGTTATCGATAGGTGACAAAAATTCGATATGTGAAGGAAAAGAAAATATCCGTACAAGCAATTTCATTCATATTTGTATCTATTGTTTGTTATGTATATAGGATATATATGTATGTCGGTTTTACCACTGATTTTTCTGCTTCTTATACAAATTCCCAGCACTTACATTAATGAGAATATATAAAATACAACAATTCTATGTCCCATATTCTATATCCTATATCCTATATTTTATATTTTATCTGCTATATCCTATTTCCTATTTTCTATATCTTTTAACCCTAACCCGTTATAGCCCTATATACCATATATCATATCTCATATCGTATATACTATATCATATATCCTATATTCTCTCTTCTATATACAATATTCCATATCCCATATTTGATGTTCGAGTTATATTAATACCACCTCGAACATCCGCAAGATCTTCGACAGTCTTATAGTCTTTGTCTATAAGCACATTGCATCAATTATTTGTGGCATGCAGTTTGTCAAGTTGAAGTCACGAATTGGCTTTGTTGCTTTCTCATTTCACAGTTTGAGAGTCTCGCAAGTTCGTATTTAAGTTTATGAATTGACTTTTCCAGCTGGAGTCTAATAAATGCTATTATAAATATAATAAATGACGGACGGACAGACAGACATGGCAACAGTTGCCGCCATTTCGATTGTGTCTCACTTAGTTGCTATATTTATTATTTATTATTTAATATTTATTATATAGTTGTTGTTGTTGTTGTTGTTATTGTTTTATTTTTGCAATAATAGCATTTAAATGGCTCTTTTTAGTATTATTTATGGGTGCTCTAGCTGTTGCATGACATCAAATGTGTGCCTGTCGTCGCTTTTGTTGCTCCGGTTGTAGTTGTATTAGCTGTTATTGTTGTTGTTTTTGCAACTGCCGTTGTGCTGTTGTTGCTGTTGCTTTGCACGCATATGACCCTCAGGTCTTCCATGGGAAAAGTCATGAACATGACTGCATATATAGACATAATGACAGTGGGTCGGAGCAGACATGACCAGACTTGGCTTCTACTATCCAAGCAACAACAACAACAGCAGCAGCAACCGCAACTGCAAAAACAACAACGACAACAACATCCAGAACGTGTGTAATCTGTTACAGCAGACAAAGCATCAACAAAGTTCATCGCAGTCGCAGTTTGAATACCCTTTCAGGTATATTTTTTATGTCTAGGTAAACAACATTTCTATATTCTTAAAAACATAGAAAACATTTTATATAATCTGCTCTCTCTCTCTCTTCTAATATTTCGATTTTCAGATCGTTTCTTTATATAGAAACTGTTTTCAAAGGAAAGAGAGAAATAAAAGAAAGACTGAGAACTTTATCAATCTTGTAGATACTTTATGTTTAGTTATACATACATGACACCTACTCATAACGATCAAGAATATATGTAGATACTTTACGGATATATATAATATTAATACTTGATGACTATTCATTGATCAATATTGTAGATACTATATAAACATTTATATGATACGATTATTCGCATCTTATGGATACATTTAGATACTATTTATACTAGTCAATATTGTAGATACTTTGTGGATAGTGATAGATACGTCATAAATAGTTATAATGATAAATATATTTATATAAATATTATAGTTGCCGGTTACTTTTAACGAATTAAATTAGAGACACTTTATGCACCGATAAAAATAATTGATATCTATTTACATTTATCAATATTAAAGATACTTAATGCAAAGATGTAGATACATAGATAAATATTATACATATTATACGATTATTCGTATCGATCAATATTATAGATACTTTTTTGACAGTTATAAATACTTAATGGAAAATAGAAGATACTTTGTGCCTATATTAATATTACGGGTGTCAATATTATAGATGACGATTATTCAGATCATATATTATCAATTAATAGATACTTTTTTGACAGATACAGATATTTGATGAATGTTCACATTATTCAGTAACAGATACTTTATACATTGAGAGGCGTCGCACACTCACTGTCAAAAGCAAATTACATTTGGAGAGGGTATTCAAAGTTCCTTCTTGTCAAAGTTGTTCATAACAATGTTTAAAGTTTTCATATCGTAATAATTCTTGACTTGTGTGTCTATATATCTGTGTTTGTGTGTCTATGTATATGTCTGCATATATATCTTGATAATATTTTCTCATCGTTATGTCTAATTAAAGTTGCGCCTTTGTCTTTGTCGTGAATTTCAGTCGAGTGGGTGTTAGGAGAAGGGAAAAGGGGGGGAAGGCTGATTGCATACGCTCTTTAATACCCCTAAAGAGCCCAAGTTTTTATATATACATATATATGTATATATTTTAGTTTTTTTTTTTTTTTGCAGTATTTATTTATATCGTCATCGTGTGGCAGACACCGCGCAAAATTAAAAGAAATAATTATATATAATGCTGACTGTTGAAGGACGCGCTAGTTAGTTGCGTTTTGTTATTGAGGTTTTCATACTTTGTTCTCTATGCACCGACTGACTATCTCAATCTGCCTCCATCTGTCTCTCTGACTGTCTGACTGTCTGACTGTCTGTCTGTCTGGCTGTATGCCTCAATAATCATTGTGCAGTCATGGATTCGACTTTTGCTGCTCGGTTCGCTGGGCTCTGAGTCAGTCAAGCTATGAAGATATTTGTAAAGCAAGTATCTATGTACATACATATACACATATGTATGTATATATACTATATACACGTGTGAGTAAACACTGTCAGTCACTCAGTCAATCAGTCAGTCGGTCAATCATTAACTGCCTTGCAGCTGCTTCTTTCGTTATAAATAACAGCCGTGAAGTTTTTTTTTAAATTTTTCCACCCACTTGTTTGCTAAAGCGATTGAAAACTGTTGCATGCAACATGTGAACCATTGTACAGGGTATTTAAGTCTGTCACGCAACAAATATATATCCCGATCAGTCTGAATATCTAACTGCAGATACATATAGATGTAGTACGACTTTAGTTAGTCAAAATATCTAAGTTAATTATACTTCGAGGGTGAGAAGTTTTTCTCGTTTCTGCAATAACTTTTCTACTGAGCTCCAATAACATTTTCATATTGTATACAATCTGTCACTTTTTTTATTCGCCATTTCAGACTAAATTCAAGAGGTATATAGCTGTAAATGTGATAATTGATTTAGTATGAAATATATTTTAATTAGTATATTGTTTAAATATTTATGGCACATCATTAAAACGATCTGCAGCGATTCATCCAAGAAAAGAAGAAAAAAACCCCATTCGTAAGGCACACAATGGCGGATAATTATTAAAATTAAAGAAATTGAGGTAAATCAAATCAAAAATTCATTATAATACCCGTACTTAAGTTCCAAGTAATTGCACAAATCAAATCCAAAATGCAAAAAATCAAATCAAACAAAACAACTTTTGATTAACGATGCGGCTTTTGTTTATAGATCGTAGATCGTAAACCGTCGATTGTAGATCGTAGATTGCAGACCGCAGATCGTTGAGCGTGTAGTGTAGATTGCGATCGTAGATCGTAAATCGTAGGAAGAATATCGTAATTGTTTTAATATGTATATGAAGCATGATATATGAGAGTTCGTCGTTCGCAGATCGTATATCGAAGATCGTTTAGTATGCAGTGCACATCGTGAACCGTATATTACAGATCATAGATCGATCCAAATTATAAATCGAATGTCATAGATTTAAGATCGTTGAACGTACATTATGTATCGTAAATTATAGATCGTATATTGCAAACTATAGATTATAGCTAAAATATCGTAAATTGTAGATTCTTGGTTTTATATTATATATATATCGTGTATCGAAAATCAAAGATCATGCGTTAAATATCGTAGATCGTAGATCGCAGATCATAAATTGAAGCTCGTAAATAGCAGTTCGTTTAACGCAGATCGTGGATCGTAGATCGTAGATCGTATATCTTAAATTTCGTTCAAAATATTTATACAAGGGCGAACGCAAACAATAAGAAAAAAAAACATAGCAAAAGAAAAGAGGAGAGAAAAATGTAAATTGTGGCACGTTGCGAATGCTTTGGGCAATTTTCGCAAATCCCTGAAATTGAAATCGAATTCGGATTCGGCAATGGGGCAAGTGAAATGTGTAATAAAAATACAATGCAAATATGGCCATAAAAGCTGTTGCTAAAATTGGCTAATAAGCTGGCCAATGGCCGCTACCCGTTGTCCGTTGTCCGTTGGCCGTTGGCCATTTGCCACTTGGCGTATGCGTGATATTTGTGATATATGTGTACAAAATGTCGCCTGAAACGCGCTTTGGCGTTGTTTATTTATTTAGCTGAGTCAGCGGCGGCCCCCAAACACGTTTGCAGGCCAGGTCTTAGCCCAAATGTGGACGGCCAGACATTTAAGACATTTAAGCCTGGAACTGGGGCCACGGCACGTTCGAGTACACAGTGCCAAAAGTGTTGTTGCTGTTGTTTTTGTTTTCAGTTTCTTGTCGTTCGCTTTTGGCCAACAAGGTGAAGGTTACCGAACTGTCGCCAAATGCAACAAACGACTCCCAGACTCCAAAACTCGGCCTGCAGCGCCGCAAATATGCAAATTGCATTTTGTATTCGGCCAACGATTCGTGGCCTAAATGCTAGAAATTAATTTTTCTCTATTTACTTTAACTGTGTTCCGCTTTGCTGCTGCCGTTGCAGTTGCAACATTTGCTAAAACGGGACTCAGCAGAAGCTGTACTAAAGCAAAGGCAAGTTTCACCGCTCTCGATCTTTGGGAATGGGGGTTTAGAGTTATAGCCCTGATTCTAATGGAAGTCCGTACATTGCATATGCCACCACATAATCTATTTTCTATTCCGAACAGGATATTCCAAGCACTGCATATTTCTCATCATAATCTATTTTCTTACTATTAAAGCAAGTTATTAGACTTTGGCTTATATTAAGGCAGTTTGACATCCACTGATCCTAACACATCGTCGATTAATAAGTCTTAGCTTATATTAAGGACAGGTTGTCAATCTTGGCTTATATAAATATAGTCTTTTTCTATAGTATTTGGTAGATATCACACCTTATTGCTGATCAAATCATATCTTCTATTTCCAACTACTGCATAAACTATTCAGTCTTATCTTAGTCGTATATTTGGCTTGTCTTTCTTTTACAAATCTTATATAATCTTTCCTTTCTTATTTTTAAGTAAGTTCTTCCTATATTCTTCTACAGATCTTATCATATCTTCCATTTCAAACTGTCAAGCAAGTTCTTTGCTTTAGAGTTAATTATTAATAGTCTGACTTTTGCTGATCGCAATCTTATAGTTAAGAAGTATTTTCTGTAGATAATTTTACATATATATCATATATATCATATCATATCATATTGTATGCGACTTACAATTTAAGAAATTTGACTTCTCTTTAGGATATCATAAAATATGTGGCGAACTGTCAGGAATGTTGGATAATATTACCTTATATTACGTCAGACTTTCAGAATTATTATTATAGAAAGTTGTTAATCTTAGTTTATATTTTGTTAGTCCTTCTTCTAGTGATCTTAAAGATGTGTTAACTATACCCAATTACCATAATATGCTGTCAGCTTCTTAACATATCTTCTATTTCTAAAGTAGATCCATATAAAGTAGATAGTTTTTGCTTTGTACTATATTTAGATAGAACTTCCTTTAAGCATCTAACGACATTTTTCTTGCTCAAACTTAGCTCCAACTTTTGTTTCCGTTGAAGTTTTTTTTTAATCAAATCTAGAATCAAAATAGATCTATCGAGTTACGGTCATAAGCTTGCACTATGGATTAATAACCAGTTATGAAAACGTGTTGCAAAGAGTTAACAGAAATGGAATAAAAACTTCGGCTCCATTTGAGCTTCACAACCGCTTCAGAAGTCAATTTATGAGGGTTCAGATGATTGAGGCCTGGGGTCCAGATGATGGGAATAGAGAGAAAGCGCGTTACGAGACAGTTGTGCAGCTCATTAATGTAACATCCAATAATGATGTTATTTTAAGACTTGGACACTTTGTGTGGAGCAGACTGTGGAGCACACTCGACGCCATTTTGGACATAACATGAATTACTTGGAAGACTTGGAAGCCAACCGCTGGCTGCTGCTTGAAGTGGCAAAACCCCAATCACAATTATGCGGCAATGCAAACACACACACAAACACACACACACACATATATAGATAGTTGTTGTTTGTTTGCTGTTTAATGTTGTCTTGCCTAACGGCTGGCTCATCTTTTCGTCAGATTTAAACAGCTGCCTGATTGATTTTTTTGGAATTACAACATGACCTAACTGATCATTATGAACATAACGCAATTTGCATATATACACATATATATATATAAATATATATATATATATACATAGTTGTGTGTGTGGCAAGTGAAAAATGGAACTTTGTGATTGATTGCAATGTCCAACGGTGCGTGTCCAAATGGCCAACGGGCCCTGCACAGCGAGCAATTAAATTATTTTCACTGCGAGAGCGAAATGAAGACATCATTTGGCATCAATTTGGCTATTGCCACATTTCGATTTGTATAACAAATTGCACACGCACACACACACACACACATATATACGCACACATTTGTAAAATAAAGGCAAAGGCTACACAAAATGTAATTTATCAAAAAGTGTTACCAAAAAATCAGCGACAAAATTGACAAATTTCATTAACCGACATTCGCATGCACTAAAAACTTGAGCTAAATAACATTTTTAATATCATCATTTAACTTAATATATGTACACATATATTTCATTATATATAAAGTTAATTATTAAGCGTATCATCAAATATTATCTTTAATGAACTGTTAAGTCAATTAATTTGAGCTGAGTTTTTTTTTAGTTTTTCGATCTTTTTTATTTATCTTCAGTCTTTATATTGTTTACTAACCAATCACTCATCCTAATGGTCAGTCAGTCAATCAGCTTATCATTTAATTGCTCACTTAATTTGTCAGTCAATCGTTCAGTCAGTCAGTCAGTCAATCGGTTTATCAATCAATTGATTAGTTAATTCGTAAGTCAGCCAATCAATCGTCCAGCTAGTCAGTGAGTGCGACATTCAGTCAGTCATTCAATCAATTGATCAGCCACTCTCTCAGTCAATCAATCAGTCATTCAATCAGTCAATGAGTCAAGTATTCGGTCAATTAAGCAGTCGGCTTATCAGTCAGTCAATTAGTGACTGAATCAATCAATCAAGCTTCTTCTTTAAATTTATAGCTTTAAATGAACTTGAATTATGAATTATAGACAACTTTTAAAGGGGATGACAAATATGATTCTTTAAAAAGCTTTCAGAAAAGACTTTCTGCTTTATCTTATATTTAAATATTATTTGTATTATTTAACATATGTATGAAATATGATAGTTTATTATCAGACAACATGAAATATTGATCGAAATGCATTTGAAATCTTTCGCCCGCCTCCTCTTCTAAATAAGCTTTAAATCAGAATTGAGACTGTGAGACAAATTAGTTGATGTACCCTTTAGTTAGGGTGTTTAACACATTTGCACACGAGTAGCCTTTGGCTTTGCTTAACTCTGCGCAGCATGTCGCACATTTTCGTTAATTTATTTTAATGTTCATAAAGAAAGAGACACAAGACAATAAACAAAAAGAAAAATAAGAAACAAATAGGAGAAAAAACAATTTCATTTTGTTACAAACGAAATTTCAAATGCGCCGCCTTCAAACTCTTGATTTTGATTAATTCGATTTTGGTACTGTTTTTATTTTTATTTTTGTGTTTGTTTTTATTGTCTTTTTGTACTTTCGCCCCTTATAAATGTGGATCAAACTCCATTTGCCGATTTTAATTAGCTAATTATGCATTCTTATACCCGTTAGATTATGTAAGTAAAAGACTTTTATAGCTCGATGCGTTTTACAGAGCATCTCATTTGCATATAAAGATGTATCTGTATCTGTATCTGTATCTGTATCTGTATCTGTATCTGTATCTGTATCTGTATCTGTATCTGTATCTGTATCTGTATCTGTATCTGTATCTGTATCTGTATCTGTATCTGTATCTGTATCTGTATCTGTATCTGTATCTGTATCTGTATCTGTATCTGTATCTGTATCTGTATCTGTATCTGTATCTGTATCTGTATCTGTATTCTGTATCTGTATCTGTATCTGTATCTGTATCTGTATCTGTATCTGTATCTGTATCTGTATCTGTATCTGTATCTGTATCTGTATCTGTATCTGTATCTGTATCTGTATCTGTATCTGTATCTGTATCTGTATCTGTATCTGTATCTGTATCTGTATCTGTATCTGTATCTGTATCTGTATCTGTATCTGTATCTGTATCTGTATCTGTATCTGTATCTGTATCTGTATCTGTATCTGTATCTGTATCTGTATCTGTATCTGTATCTGTATCTGTATCTGTATCTGTATCTGTATCTGTATCTGTATCTGTATCTGTATCTGTATCTGTATCTGTATCTGTATCTGTATCTGTATCTGTATCTGTATCTGTATCTGTATCTGTATCTGTATCTGTATCTGTATCTGTATCTGTATCTGTATCTGTATCTGTATCTGTATCTGTATCTGTATCTGTATCTGTATCTGAATCTGTTCTCTTACACTCCCTCTATTTTTCTCACACTCTCTCTCTCTCTCTCCCTCTCACTCCCGATTGCCCAATTGCAATTGCTTTATATCAATGATTGATGGCTGACGGTCGTCGCTTTTCTTTACATTTCAATTTCAACCTCAGTTTCAATTGCGATCTGGGCTTCGGTTTTGTTTTTGGGCCTCGGTTTCGGTTTCGGTTTCGGTTTCGGTTACAATTTCTCAATTGGCCAATTGCCTTAAAATGCGTTTGGCATTTGGAATAACGAAACCTTTAATAAAATCAGCTCGCACATAAAACGTTTGTAATTACGGTCAGACAGTCGCATAGCTTGTTGGCTTTTAAAGGTTAAGACTCAGCATTTAAAATTTTAAAAGCCGTTAAAGCGCATAAAACACCAACAACAACAACAATATACAATGACAATGACAACAACAATAACAATAACAACAATTAACGAAATTGCGCTTTGTTCCAAATCTCAAACCTCTTTCTATGCCTAACACACACACATACACACACACACACACTTGCAGTGCTGTCTGAAAACCTTTCCATATTTTTTTGGCCAAAGTTCGAGTCGTTTATGGCCAACAACAAGCGTAGCAACTAAAATTTTTAACTGAATTACACAAAGTCGTAAACAATAATTATATATATTTTACTTTTAAAGTCTGGGCGATTATTCAAATAAGTCTCGTATACCATGTCTTAGTTTTTGGCTAATATTCGAATAAAATACTTTTTATTATATGCATTAACATTTTTAGAGCTATATCCAGTATTGTAATAGTTTGATAATATTAGAAGCCAATCTTAAACGAAGCGAAATACACAAGAACTTTTCTTTATATAATGTTAACATCAATTTAATAACATTTTGAGGACAATTTCTTACATTTAATACGAATTGCATAGAAGAAATATGATTTATTCTTCCTTAAAGATCAAGTAAAATGTGTTCAGATAAAAAAAAAAAAATAACATAACTGCTGTCATATCAATCATCAGCATCATCAATCATCAATTTGATTGAATTGAAAAGTCGCAACAAACTTAAAAAAAAGAAAATTCATTTTAAAATGAAGCAAAAAAGTTAAGCGTGATCCTGACACACTGTCTGGTAGAAATCAGACATGTATATATGTATATATTATATATGTATATATAAGTGGAGTATATGTATATATGTATGTATGTATATAACGGTGCACAATGGACGCTAAAACAGATCTGTAGTCTGCAAACCTTCGAGGCAAAACAATTTCGATTGCGCAGATCTTTATGAACTATATGAATATATATACATATGTATATAAAATATATACATAAGTATAAATATAATATATACTTATGTTTTATACATTTTCGTGCACTCATTCAATTTCATTCATTGTGCAAATGAATGGCAATTGTTTGGCTACGATTTTACGGCTTGTTTGAGCCGTGAATTGGGGGCGTCCCTTGACAGCCTCATCAGCAATACCTATAAATATATATGTACATATATATATATCTCAATATGCACATATACATGTGTAAGCAGTTGCGTATCTCAATTAAAATGTCGAGCGAGTTGCGCATGATTCAGTTGACGAACGAAAAGCAGAAGAAAAAAAAAACAGGGTATATTAAAGTGTGAATTTTCGAGTGTTGGCATACTAATGGTATATTTTTTATGGCAATAGATAATAACAGCTATAAAGCATAGCTGAGCAGAGCAATAAATTTTATTTAAAAGATAAAAAAAAATAAGTTTGCAGCGGCAAAAAAGTGAAAAAAAGTTTTGCAGCTCAATTCACAAAAGGCAAAAAAATTTACAATAAAAAAGAAATAAATAATTAAAGATAATAAAAGTTGAACTATTATATGGTATACTATATATGCACAGGGTATGTGCTAGTCGAGCAGCAAACTTTCAATATCTTTGCAATTTTTAGGCATTTGCACATTAATATTTTGAATTTTATTTAGTAGTTTTTCTTTTGTTTTCCATGGAGGAAAAACAAAACTGAACAATGGCAGCGAAGTGTGTGTGTGTGTGTGTGTGTGTGTGTGAAAATAAAGGGGCAAATGGAGGTGGAACCGAGGCCTGCGACCGCATGACATAATGACACAGTCTCGAAGGGAAAGTGAGAAGCGAGCAATGAAAAGTGAAAAGCGAGCAGCCAGCAGCGAGAAGCAGCTGCTGGCTGATAAACAAAAGACAACAACAACAACAACAATGAGGAAGCAACTAAAGAAGAGTCAAAGATGGGCTGCAAAATAGTTGGAAATGTCGTAAGCTTCAATTTTTCCAGCAGCTGGGAAAAGTGTTTTTCTTCATCTCGGTTTTTCTTGCAGTGTAACGCATTGGCGAGTCGCATATGCAGACATTCGATGCGCTACATTTGTGGCTTTTGTTGCCGCTGATTAATTAGCTACCTGCTTCTTTTTTTTTTTTTTTTGTGTTTTGTTACTCAATCGCAGACAAATTGGCAAGTCGGGAAGACACTTGGCCGCCAGCTATAAGCTATAACGGTAATTGGATGCGCGTATGGCAGCGGAAGGTGGGGGAGGGGGAGAGAGGGGGCTTTGCAGGTGGGGGAGTTGGCCAGTTAAAGTTTTGGCCAAGTTAAGTGAGCACCAATTGAAGGGCCGAGCAACTCCGACTTTTTGTGCGTCTATTAAAAAAAGGGAAGCCCACACATTAAGTCATTTCTTTTAGACCACACTGAGAGAAATCAAGCGGGAGTTAAGATTTCTTGTGTACTTCAAAAGATTTAAAGGCGATATTTCAATATGAAAATATATTGATATAGAAGAATTAACATCCACTAAGCACTTGAAAATTTTTCTCCGTGTAGTTGTTATATTTATTCTAAGTATTTGCCATTAAGATTCAGCTTTAGAAAGCTGCATTTAATACATATATATTTATTTAAATATATAAACGTAAAGATATGAAGATATATACTAGAAGTCTGTCTTTGATCATTAATATGGATACATTTATATATTGATGGGTAGGCAGATATAATACAATATATATATATATATATATATATTAATATACATATACAGTCTAAATCAGATGAACTTTCTTTTTCAAAAATAGTTTCATCGATTTAAATATATTTAAAGCCAAATCCCGCTTTATTTAAGGCAAAACAAAAACAAACAAACAAAACTTTTTGGCTTGAATAAAATGTTAAAGCGCCGTTCTGCTTCTTCTATGTGGCCAAATTAAACTGTCTTTTGGCCAAATATTATAATTAAGGGTATTATTATTAGTTTTTGCTACCTTTTCATCTTTATCTTTTGGCAGAAGAGTCGCAACGGTTTGTTATCCAATTACGGTCATAAAATTGAGCTTTTGGCTCTCGGCTCTGCTCTTGGCCGACAACGTTTTGAAGCGAGGCTAATTTCAAACTTGCCACAAAAACAACACCAACAACAAGCGAGGCGAGAGCAGCTGCCAAAGTGAAAGCGATGCCACAAATCAAAGTCATCAGCGGAGAGGCAGCTGCCACCTTTCTCCTCTCTCTCACTCACTCTCTCTGTCACCTTTCTTCGCCTCTCTCTTTCGCTCTGCAACCGGTTGATGCTGTGATTCGTGTTATTATACCCTGCGCCAATTAAAAGTGGTTAAACGGGGTATGATGTTTGCATGAAAGCAGAAGTGGCGATCCTATATATATATATATATATATATATAGATGATTAAGGACCGTCTGTCTCTCTGTCCGTATGTAAGAATTCGTCGATCTCAACAACTATAAGAGCTAGAGATTTTTAATTTGATATATAGGATCTTCCATAGCACGCGCAGTTCGTGTTTGTTCCCAAAAACCGATGACTCTTTCCGTTCGACTGTTATCGATATCTCATTTTAGTTTTTTTTAACATATCTTGTGCATCTTAAGAATTGGAGCTATCAAACTAAGTATGTTTATATTCAGCTAAAGGAAACACACATTTTGGATACGCCCCCATTTCCTTACTAATAGGGAATTTCGTAATTTAAAATATAGAAAGCGTTGTTTCGGAAGATATACTCCATGTAGTGCTATTAACATATTCCCAAAATGACAATAAGAAAAGAGCTAGTTTAACGCAAAGCCACAAATTTTGGCATGCATGTGCATGCGAGACTTGTGTGTGCTAAGCAGCTGCACTGCATGGGTTTTCAGGGTATCTCCTAGTCGAGCAGACGCGCCCACAGTTTTCTCACTTGTTGTTGTTGGCTTTGTGCAGCGCAATTCTCAGCGAGCGGGAAAGGTGTGCGAGGCAGGTGGCAACCGAGGTTTTATCAAGGTGTCACTTTCGCTGTCCGCCGCTAATTAAGTTGGCTCAAAACTTACCGTTATGCTGGCCATTGGCTTCCTGTTTGACCGGCGGCTTGGCCATAACCAGCGAGCCGCTGAGCATCAGCCAAAGCGCCAGCAGAAGGCAGACTTTCATTCGAGGTCCTGCCATTGGATCCTTGTTCCTTGTTCCTCGTTCCTTGCTGCAGTCCTTTGATAATGCTGTGTTGCAAGTTGCAATTAGTTGTTGTTGTTGTCGCTGCACTTGGTCGCTTACTGCAGTTATTACGTTGTTGTTGTTGTTGTTGCTTTTGGCCACGCTTTCGTTTTTGTATTTATTTATTTTTTTCTGTTTTTGTTGTATTTTTTTTTTTTTTGTTTTTTTGGTTAATTCGCTATTGACCTGTCGATTGTTGCCGCAGCTGCATTTCACTTTCGTATTAAACAAAAACAAAAACAAAAATAAGTCAAGAGTCGAGCAAAAATTTTAAGCAGCAACAGCAACAGTTGCAGCAGCAACAGCAACAGCAGCAGCAGCAGCAGAAGCAACTTATGCAGCAAAGTGAAATTTGCAGACACAACACACACACACACACAGACACACACAGGTGAGGCAGGTGAATTGTGTGTTGGGGTCACGCACTCCTTGTTGCAGTTGCAGCTGCAATTGTTGCTGCTGCTGATGTCGTTTGTTGGCCATAAAAATAAAATATCAAAAGCCGAAAGAAAAAAGAAACAAAAGTATTTTGTTAAGCGTGTTTAGCAGCAGGCTTTACAACAACTACAACAACAACAACAATTCAACAAGCGTTGATTTTTATGCTGCATGTCGTTGCTGCAACATGCTGCACATGCCACATGCCACAACGCCAACAACGCTTGCAACACTTTATATATATTATTTTTTTTATTGTTTTTTAATCTATTTTATTAAGGCTATTGCTGTTTATTTGCCGTTATGATTTTTCATTTTGTTTTTCTATTATTTTATTTGTTTTTGTTGTTGCAAACAGGAAACTATTAGCGCGGAACAACAAACACACACACACACACACACAAACATACTAATAAAAAAATAATAATTTTTGGTGGCTTTTTAAGTGTATTTATCAAGTATTGTAATTAATTTGCATTTTGTTATTAATTTTATGGCACTTATTGTTGTTATTATTGTTGTTGTTGTTGCTCAATTTTGTTTTTCTTGTGTTTATTTGAAGCACTTTTCAGTTTCATAATGCGGAAATGCCGCCCAATCAACAGCACTCGAAGCACTTCACAAAAACAACAAACAGAAGAAAAAAAATATGATTAAATAAATATAAACAAAAAACACAAAAAAAGCAAGAAAAAAAAAACAAAAAAAAAACACAGGCACTAGAAACAATTTAATTTGTGTGTCCACCGAAAAATTGTTGGGAAAACGCGCACGAAACGCGGAGAAAACGCGCGTAATTGCAGGATGTGGCCAGACTTCGCGCGTTGTTGTTGGCTTCATCACACTTCCGCACGCAAAGCAAACACACACGCACGCACGCACATGCATACGCATGCATGCATTTGCTTACAGGGCGAGTGGGCTGGGTGGGAGGTTGGTTGGCTGGCTGGCTGGATGGGCGAGCGAGCAAGTGAGGATAACGGGAAAACAAACCCAGAAAGAAAGAGAAACGCGACGTTAGGCCAAGCGCTCGCTGCGAACGCCGTCAACTGTCTGAGCTGCGCGCAGCCGCCGTCGTACACTTTTAAGGCGCTGTAACAGCAGAGAGCGCCACTCAAAGAGAGCGCAACACACATAGAAAGAGAGAGAGAGCGAGAGAGGAGCGAAAATTATTGAGCGCAATTGTACCAAAGAGCGCAAGCGAACGCATTTGTAACGGTTGACGCTTCATGAATGAACCCGATCAGCTGTGCCTTAAACCGGTAAACGTTGTAAAACGTTGCTTGCAGAAGTCGCTGCTGCTGCTGCTGCGGCTGCTGCGGCTGCTGCTGCGCCGTTCTTGCGGCCAGCACGTGACGCATTCAATTGGAAGCCCACGCTGCAGACCTGATCAAAATATCTGCCATTAGCGACTATGCAAAAACTCGACTTCAATGCAGAGCCTATAAAAAGAACCACCCATTGTGATCGATTAAAAGTCGAATTGCAATCAACGGTTATATTTCAATAAAAAACTTGGCTTCTATATGTATATGTAAACAAATATTATCAAGCATAATATATACAAGCTTTAGAGTATATACCTTATGAACAACGAAGGAGAAGACTATGATCTATGCGTTAGAGCGAGAGAGAGAGAGGGAGAGAGAGAGAGAAAGAGAGAGAGAAAGAGAGAGAGGGAGAATAAAAAATATAAAATAATAAATTTTGCTTAGAAATAGAGTAAAAATCGATTAATCGATAATTGAAATCAAAAAACGAGAAACAAATTTTTTAAGATAAACTAACAAATTAAATAAAAATTTGATATTCCCCATTAGCAATATAATTGTATATTTGCTTCTGCATTATTTTATTAACTTCTTTTCAAGATCTGTGATATAATAATATGTATATAAATTAATCGGTACAAAATTTACAAAAATATAATTCTAAAACTATAATTAAAAATACATTAATAGTCAAACAATTCTATAGAAATTTTCTTAAATAAAGATCAATTTTGAATAATTGAATAATAATCAATTTGAATAATAAATAATAGATGTAATATAATTACATTTAAATCAAGTCTTACTTTTTATCGTTACTTTAACGGTTTCTTTTCAATATTTATATCCCTGTTCTTCTTCAGTTTCTGCTTGTCTTAATCGTCGTCTTATTTATCAATTAATTATGGTGTTGGTCAATTGCCAAATTTCTTGACACTCAATTAATTTTGGTGTCGCAGGCCCTGTGAGAATTGGCCAAGTTGAGCGATTGGTAGTTCACAGATATAGCCAAAACGAGCCGCAAGCATTTTTGCATATATTTCATTTTTGATTGGCAACAAATATTTGGAATGTGAGCAAAAAATGTTGTGCCTAAAGATGATTTGCATAATGCTTGAAACCGAAACCGAAATCAAAATTAAAAACGCGTTTCTCATTTCACTAACTAGACTGTGACATATCTGATTAATCTGCCGATTTGAGGCGACTTTTATTGCCATTTCACATAATTAATGGACAATAAAAATCCACCTGAGAATCGTTTAAAAATCAGATCTTTCGCACTTGTTTCTGGTCCAAATTCCAAATCGGGAACTTTTTTCTACTTGTAGTCAGAGCTTCGAGAATTTGGCTTGGGAGAGAATGCTGGACTTGTACATACCCTGTAAATGTTGTACTCAAGTGGTTTGACATGCGAATTTTGCATTAATAACTCAGATTCGTTATCGAACGGAAGCAGTTATGCTATCGATAACTTATTCTATGTAGTGAACTATATTTAAATAAGATTCAGTTTTAGATTTAGAGATCGAAGCGACAAACGGAAAAGCGGATAAATAATCAGACAGACAAACATTACAACAGCTGTCAATCCGTATGGATAATAAACTTATATATATTCTTCTTCTGCCTGTTACATACGTTCTCACATAACACATCATACCCAGATTATACGCAGAATATTATAAAATTGCATTCGCGCCAAGCTTAACTAAGGCGAGGGCTGCTACGAAAGTTTGCAACATGATGTTTAGCATTGTCTGACAATCCGATATTGCGAGGCTTACATGAAGTATTCTTTCTTCTTTTAATAATATATAGATATATGTTATGTATATATAATGCGATTTCAAATATTTAAATATATATTTATATACTGACGTTTTTGTATTCTATTGGTTTTATTTTACAACATTTGCAAAGACTTCATTGACTTCCACTTTTCACTTATAAGGGTTTTATTTTGAAAAATTTTGAAATTTCCATAAAGAAAATCCTTTTAAATGAAATTCAATTTTTAACAGAGAATGTTTTTTAAACTCTTAAAGAATCTTTCCCACTTACTAACAAAGCTTTAGAGAAGTTAATTTCATTGGATAATTTTTCATGTAAGAATTTGTTGTATGCAAGCATTTATTTTAATTTTTCTACTTGAAAGTTTTTTATATATAAATAATATGTTTTTTTTTGCCTACTCTTAATCATATTGATGAATTAAAAAATAAATAGAGAATTATTAGTAGTTAAAATACATTTGATATTTGTCAACTTCGATAACTGTTTGAGCTTCCCTCGCAAGCTATGACTGCGCGCTTTAGACAATGTCAAATTGCACAATTGCAGTAGCAGCAACAACTACAATAACAACAACAACAACAACAAGGACACAAATAGCTTTTGCTCTCAAGGCGTCACGATGATATCGAATGGAAACAAAGCTCGAGTGCGAAACACGAAAAACAAATCGGAGATGCGAACAAAGATACAAAAATAAAAACAAAGTCTTTAAGCGCATTGCAGCCCGATGATGTCATGATATGGCACAGATTTCCCACCCCAGCAGCGAATTCCACATAAAGCTTTATTTTGCAGATACATTTTGTAGATGCATCTAGGGACGAGCAAAAGATGCAGCAAACAAAGTCAAAAAACGAAAATCGAACAAAATAAATAAATTTATATCTGTATCTGTATATGTATCTGTATCTGTATCTGTATCTGTATCTGTATCTGTATCTGTATCTGTATCTGTATCTGTATCTGTATCTGTATCTGTATCTGTATCTGTATCTGTATCTGTATCTGTATCTGTATCTGTATCTGTATCTGTATCTGTATCTGTATCTGTATCTGTATCTGTATCTGTATCTGTATCTGTATCTGTATCTGTATCTGTATCTGTATCTGTATCTGTATCTGTATCTGTATCTGTATCTGTATCTGTATCTGTATCTGTATCTGTATCTGTATCTGTATCTGAATCTGTATCTGTATCTGTATCTGTATCTGTATCTGTATCTGTATCTGTATCTGTATCTGTATCTGTATCTGTATCTGTATCTGTATCTGTATCTGTATCTGTATCTGTATCTGTATCTGTATCTGTATCTGTATCTGTATCTGTATCTGTATCTGTATCTGTATCTGTATCTGTATCTGTATCTGTATCTGTATCTGTATCTGTATCTGTATCTGCATCTGTATCTGCATCTGTATCTGTATCTGTATCTGTATCTGTATCTGTATCTGTATCTGTATCTGTATCTGTATCTGTATCTGTATCTGTATCTGTATCTGTATCTGTATCTGTATCTGTATCTGTATCTGTATCTGTATCTGTATCTGTATCTGTATCTGTATCTGTATCTGTATCTGTATCTGTATCTGTATCTGTATCTGTATCTGTATCTGTATCTGTATCTGTATCTGTATCTGTATCTGTATCTGTATCTGTATCTGTATCTGTATCTGTATCTGTATCTGTAGCTGTATCTATTTTTTCCCCCCATTTCCATCTCTTCTGCTCGCTGTGTTGGCCACATTCGTTGACCGCATCTAACATGCTATTGACCAAGTGACTCGGTTGGGCCAGTCCTCGCTTTAATGGGTATCTGCGGCGTATCGCTTTTACATGGCTGCGTGACACTATTTGGCTTAGCTGCGATATAGGTTGTAATTGATTATTTTAATTGCTTCGCACTTGATTGTTTCTGCCTCAAGCGGCAAATCAATTCGTTGCACACACACTTGCGTGTGTTAGTCAAATTTGTGTCTGTGTGTGTGTGTTTCTAGGGTATACAGATGCCTCACGCCGCGGCATGCATTAAACTGTCGTCGACGCCTACTGAAGGTCTCGCAGCTCATATCTTGAATGTATCTCAATATTTCTGTGTGAGTGTGTGTGTGGGCGCCGAGTTATAAAAGATACATTGCGGCTGGCTCAAGACGATAACTGTGATGTTTCCGCCGAGGCGCAAAGGCAAAGCTTAACTCTTAGCGCTAATGGCAACGCATTCGGGCTGATGAGAACGAAAGAGAGAGAGAGAGAGTGAGAGAAAGAGGGAAAGGGAGAGGAAAAGAGAGAGACTGCGGGGCGTGCCTCAAAGCAGGCTTAAAAGCAATTACGCACTCTGCAATGTTGTCAATGCTGGCTCTATCCACTTCCTGCTCCAGCGACTGTCGCTGGGATGCGAAATGTCACAAAAAAAATAAAATTTAATAACTAAAAAGTGCTTGACTGGGAGCTACCCTAAACAGTGCAAGTATCCAAAATGTAAAATGTGATCTTTCGCTGATTATATATATGTATGTATAATAAGTTTGATGACTCTAGGAATAGATACGAAAAACTAAAACTTGCTATCGATAACTAACAAACCAAATGACTTATCGACTATTAAAAACAATCTCGATCTGCGCCTGCTATAGGAAAGCTTTCATATAAAATTTCGATTCTCTAGTTGTTAAGGTTGTTGAGATTAACGCATTCATACATACGGCCTCAGAGACAGGCGGACGGACTGCTTATGCTCTTCAAGCCTCGCCTCGCCTTCTTTTGTCTCTTACATACACATGCACACAAACATCATACACTGTTGCCCATTTTCAATGGTTACAGGGTATAGAAAAAAGTGCATTAGCCTGGCCAAAAAGTGAAAACCGCAACTAAATCAAAGCAAAAAATGAAAGCCACATTGATTACAGATTCTAGCAGTTTATCTAACTGGTAAGCAATTTAACATGTAAAATATTGCCATCTGGCAACGCCAACAAAATGAATCTGAAGTCAAATTGAAAGCATTTGCATATTTATTTAAGTTGAAGCGTTGCATGAATAAGGATTCAGATAAAGTGCGATATAGCACACACATACATATATAAGTATAACTGCGTATATGTATATGTATGTGTATATATGTATATGTATATATCTTTCATTCAGGTCTGGCCAATCAGTGTATTGGCAAGCGAATGAATTATTATGGGTGTTAAAACTTCAGAGCATTTCAGTTTCATTAGGAATCGACAACGCGTGTCATATATCGATAAACAAATGAATGTATCCCAGACACGACTAATATATATGTATGTATATACTTATATTTACATACATATATATATATATAATATGGGACATCGACACTTGACGGCAATTCAATTTCCCAATCGTTCAGAAAATTAATGAAAGCCACAACGATGCGAAAATCGATAAGAAAAAGCTTATTAGAAAACTGTCACGCTTATCTTTCTATATGCATGTAGATAAAACTGATTAATCGTCAAATGGAAATGGAAAAGAGTTAAAAGCAAAGCGCGTAAATGTTGATGTGCAACTTAAGGGTACAACCAGCAGGCACAACTCCATGATACTCTGTTCTAGTGTATTAGGAAAATTTTTTCCTTTTTGAGTTACTTTAATTTGAATCAAATCATTCAAAAAGATGATCTGAAACTATGCAAATTAAATATATCTGAGAAAAAGGAAGACAAGTTTTTTCCAATATGCCACGCCCTGTGTGGGCGTATATACATACGTACTTTAAGCACTTTATCAAAGCAGGCAGGAGTATATCCTCTTTAATTTCTGGATCTTGTTTTACTCCATTGGGAATGAAGCTAACTAATCAAAACCCATAGACTCGCTTTCCCTTTTAAAACAGAGTATATAAAGTTGGTATTTGCAAAGCCGCATAATACTAGCTAGTAGAGTTATCAAAGATTCGATTAATGGACTTCGAAACATTTGAAATATGTTAAATATGAAAAATTACTGGAATGGAAATAAGGACAAATATTTTGATTAAAATTAAAAAATAAAAAATGAAGAAAGCCGAAGCCAAGTTTTAATACAAAACAATTTCACATGCGATTTTGAAAGCTTTCTTTAACTTTTATTATGCGCAAACTGCGATTTTCAACGAAAGCTTTAATCGAAGCTTAAGTAAAGTTCAAAGCTCAGTAGATGTTCGTTTCGTTGAGTTATAACTTTAAGCTTGTTTTGGCCGCCTTTTATAATCAAGCTTTTATGTTGGCATTTTTGCTTAGCTTTTTCGTTAAGTGGAAGAAAACGAGTTAAAAGCTTAAACTTAACGGAAAAGCTTATCCAATTGCTTGAGTTTTAGCTAAGCTTTTGTGTTACATGAAAGCTTTTTAGGCTTAGGCTTAGGCTTAATTACAATAGATCTCAAGTTCAAATGGGAAATAAGAAAGTATCCAAATTTGTATCTTTGTCTTCTACAAGAGTTTTTCCCAAGTGAATGGAAATGTTAGAGTAAATAGGTCTTACGAAGATTTTTAATACAGTATATGCATACATTATCCACGTAATACATGTAAATTTTGTTTAAATATATATATATATTTTTTTTTTATTTTAATTCTAATAATGAAATAAACCTAGTGTATTATTTTAATTCATCTTAGATATATGTGGAAGTGTATACCCTATCAAAAACAGTGCCAAGAGCTGCAATTAATTTTGTATACAAATAAAAGTAATGAAAAAAATAAAAATAAATAAAATAAAATAATAAAATAAAAATAAATAAAATAATTGAAATAGACTTCTTAATTTATAATATTAAATGATTCAAGATGGAGTTAATTTCTCATATAGTTCTACTTTGAACACTTGGATAAACTGATTGCTGAACTGTTAAATACCCTGTATTCACTGCATATGATACAGTCCAATGGTTGAATGTGAGCGATTATATTAAAGTTTGCTGAACGCTTAAATACCCTGTATGAATATTTTTACACAACAAGAAGTTTTTACTGTGTTTTAACGGCAATCTTGGCAATGAGCACAGAGTAACTGCTAGTCGGTCACTTGTGTCCAGGGTATCCGCTAGTCGGAACCTTTTGTGTTAGAACTTTACCAGACTAAATGCAAAAGTGGAGTGTTACATCGACTTGCCAGTTAAGATGGTACCAGAATGTTTTGCTTAAAGGAAAAGGAAGAGAAAAAAGAGATAGAAAGAGGGAGAGAGGAGTAGGGAGATTGATGGATAGAAAGGGAGTTGAAAAAAAAAAAAGACGGAACGTGTTATTAAAATGTTGATTGATGCAATTAATTAACTCGCAATCGGGTGGAGAATGCGCCGAAGGACATGCGCCAAAGGACAGTCGCCCCTTAAATGCAGCCAGAGATTATATGTCAATCCGAAAAATAATAACGGCACAGCCCACCCCAGCAAGTGGAGCAACCACCACATTAAACGGATAATGAGGCAGCAGTGCGAGAAGGGAAGCAGAAAGCAGGAGCGGTAGCAGTGGCAGTGGCAGTGGCAGTGGCAGAGCCTGTGGCAGAGGCAGGAAGTGCTATCATTACTTCCATTGTCCATCGCATCCTCCGGGCCGAAGGATTCCGCTTGCGGCTGGACATTGTTGTGGCTGCGATTCACTTTGCAGGGCCGAGCGAGGTGGAGAGAGGGAGACAGATATATATATAATGTAATGGTGGCTGGGGGGTGGGGGGTCTAAGCTGGGGCGTAACAAATGACGCGGCCGGACAGACAGACCGACCGACAGACAGACAAATAGCATCGTCTGCTTTGATTAAATGCGCGCTTGATTTGAAAATGATTTCATTAATTAAACGCGTCCACCTACCCACAAGACACGCCCCCCTCCCCACCGACTCGTACGCCCACCATTTCGCTGGCGGCGCGATTTTCCGCACTTTGTGAATGTTGTTATTTTGACATTTAATTATAAGTTCTGGAATCTGATCGAATTCGCTTTGTTAACACAATTTTGCTTTTCTGCAAAGCCCCAAAGGCTCACCAACTAGCCAAACCTCCATTTTCTGCATGCCATAATATACCCTGTAACGGTTATTGTTGGCAACGATTTGCACTCAGAGCTCACACCTATGCAATACACATTTACATATCTACGAGTATTTCCCAAATGGAAGTAATGGAAAGCAACGCATTGGAATGATGAGAAGAGCAAAACACACATTTAATTTATTATCTGTCTCTGTTGCACTATCGCGCGCTGCTCACGCATGCAATTGCTGCTTGCAGGCTATCTCGCACGCTCGCTCGCTCACACAGCTTTTGCTTGTTGTACCGCAATGTACCTTTTTTGTTTGCAGGAGTGTACCAAATTTGATGAATCACCGCTTGCCTATTGTACCAACTGAAAAGAAAGCAGTACCAGCTGCGGGTCGATTGCTTCTGTCTCTTTCTCTCTTCATCATTTAAATGTAGAATACCCTGTTGACTTTTTGCGTGGGGTTGCTTAATTGCACTTTAATTCAGATATAACATATCCGAAATATTTGATGCACTCTACAGGGTATCGCCTAGTCGAGCACCACACTTGCACTGCGGCATCCGATTGCAATCGACCCAGTCACAAATTGAACACCGCTAGCGGCCATAATGGACTGGCCTTTATGCGACTCATACTCAAACATACCCTAGCCCACGCATCGCATGGGGTATACATACAAATATATGTAGGTGTGGGTGCCACCCTCTGAAGAACTAAACCGCATTTTTGTCCTTCTAATTAATTGTTGCTCATTAGTTGTTATACATTTTATCATAATCAAAAGCTTTGCTGTGGCTCATTCGAGAAATTGACCAAAAAGGGGAAAACCGCAAGCCACAAAATTACACGTTTCTATATGTAATTAAAATAATTTAACGGTTTATTTCTCTTAGACACTTATTATTTTAACTTTAAATCAAAGTCACGGCTTAAATATATATTAAAGAGCGTTCTTCAAATTGAGAGGGAAAAATAAACCTCTTAATATTTCTCTAAATACCGATTAAAAATAAATTTAAAAATATTAATAAAATATATATATGTATATAAGGTATATAAATATACCAGGTATTACCTAACAACTTCTTATCGCGATTCTCATAAATAATTTTTACTAAATGTCGATGAGATTTCATAATAAAGTTTCTATTATAATGAACAATAAGATTTTATAATTAAGTTTCTATTATAATGAACAATGTATTAATAAAGAAAAAATCAACTGAATTTGATTTCGATGACTGTCGATATTTATCGATTAGATGAAACAAATATCCTTTAAAGTCTCTAAGTTTGTAAGGCTCTAGATAAATATAATGGACTAGCCTTCATTTTAAGCAAAAGTTTAACTCGAGTGGAATCCATTGCCATGAGATACCCTGCACTTCTTATATCTATATATACAGGACTGTGGTTTGATTTTTATGCGACAATAAATTGACATCTATTTTAGCTACGAAACCCTAGATTCAACATTTACACATATATAGTAAAATACCCTATAATTAAAAGGTATAGAGAGTAATTGAATAATAAATATTAAATTTTGACTATAATATTAAAATGGAATGGGATATTTACATATTTCCGATATAATTAGCTCTCTTAGTAATTTATTTCATTTACAGGGTATGTAAAGCTCAGATATAGTATATACTTTGTATAATAATACTTTAGAATTTAGACAAAATTGAATTGTAATCAAACCAAACTACCCTCCCACAGCCATTGGCAATTGCAATACCCTGTAATCCTTAATGGGCCACAAATGTTTTTTTTTTTATATATATGTATGTATAAAAGTAGAAAATGAATAGAATTCCATTTAAATTGAATAGCTCGCAATTGATGGCAAGATTCTCGATCGCTGTGATTCTCAATGCCATTGCCAGTGGCTAATGATCATTGTTATTGGCCAATGCGGGCCACGGACTCATTAGAGCCATAAAATGTGGAAGGCACGCATCCATTTCAGGCTGCCAAACTGGCAACTGGGCTAATTAATTTCACTCTGCGTGACTTGCATGGCCAAGACTTTTGACTTCCAAATGGCTAAGTGGGTGTTGTTGTTGTTGTTGTTGTTGTTGTTGTTGTTACACTACAGTACACTCTGTATACCCTGCACTTAACTTTGTATTGACAGGCCTCGAATTGTATGAGTAATGATTAAATGCTCGTTTGGCCACGCCCACCAACTGAATCATCAGACAGCCACCCACACCACGCACACACACACACACGCACACGGTTAAGATTGATCAGTGCTAAGCAAACATACACACACACACATACATAGAGTGAGGGGGTGGGGGAGTAAGTTTAAGGACCCTCCTGGTTGGCCTTTTAGTTTGCTGAGCCCGAGCAGCAGCCAAGTTAATCTCTGCCTAACACACACACACACACACACACACACACACACACAACTTGGCCGTGTGAGAACTTTAAACTGCGGGTGGGCATGGCTAGGGCAGGGGCGGGTCGTGCACATAAAATGCACTAAAATATGGCGCAGTTCATTAACTTAATAAATATACTATGTACACACACACACACACACACACACACACACACACACATGCATAGGCATGTGCTTAGTGGAATGGCAAGAGTTGCTTCGCTGTGGCAGACGGCAACACAAACAACAACAACAAACAATAAACAGTAACAATAACATAAATAAACAAGCTTTAAATAGACGTTGGGCCAGCCAAAAACTTCATCAACTGCCAACAAAAGTTACAACAACAACAACGCAAAGCTCAAGGTGAATTATGCACACACTGCTGAAAGGGGGAGGGGGAGGGGAGAGCGAGAGAGAGAGCGGTGAGTTGTAGTCAGGTTTTCGCATAAGTTGAAATTTACAAAAGTTAACAATGAAGCGAACATCGAGCGGGCGCTTCATTGGAGAATTCAATTCAACCCCCAGAGAGCTTTATAACTGTTGTTCAGCGCCGTTAGCCGAATGCGGTGACAGGTGACAAATTAGCTGGAAGGGGGGAGAGGAATGTGGCCAAAGGAGCCGCTGAAATGCTTAAGCCAAATTAGATCTGGCAAATAGACGTTAATAGGCCCAAAGGTCTGACTATACACAATGCGAAAATCATATACACTACAATTTAAATTTAGTATTTTATTTAATGTCAAATTTAAAGACTTAACTTATTTGTTGCTTGGAAAAATAATAAAACGATTATACTATATTATGTGTGTAGGGTATAAAGTAGTGTCATATTATGCACTTGCATATGCCATCTCTTTCATTTTCATATTCAACGTCTGCAGCCCTCGCGCTCTCCCTCTCCCACTCCGTTTCCCACTCGCACTCAGTTCTAATCACAGCGATTGCGTTATCCGATATTCCCGTTAGCACCTTGAAGTCGCAGCGCATGAAATAATGGATAAATGGATAAAGCGCAGTTGTTGCTTTTCGCTGGCTGAATAAACCGACATATAACTATAACTGTATTCGATAGTCTACTATGCACTTGAGAAAGAGCATAGACTTGGCTTAACATACATATGTATATTGCACTTGTGCATGCTATCTCTTTCATAGCGCAATCAACGTCTGCAGCCCTCGCGCTCTCTCGCTCACTCTTTCACTCGCGCTCAGTTTCAATCACAGCGATTGCGTTATCCGCTATGCCCGTTAGCACCTTGCAGTCGCAGCGCATGACATAATGGATAAATGGATAAAGCGCAGTTGTTTTTATTCGCTGACCGAATTCACAGTTAGACTCTGCTGCTGCTTTTCTTATCTTTATCTAATTGATAAGCCAATCGGGTTACAACAAAAACAACTAGAATAACAATAAGAACAATAAGTTATGTGACTTTTAGCTTAACTAGCAAACTTATGACTTTATTCAACTAGAAATACACAAATATAAACACGCTCACAGACACACACACACATTCACACTCAAACATACACTCACACACACATTCACACTCAAACATACACTCACATTCAATTGACACTAGCTTAAGATAGTACAAATAGCGCCCAGTTAAGCGCGTCCACACAGCCTCTGGAGGGGAGAGGAGATTGGTTTGTGTCTCGTCTAAACCGTTTGGGTGGCCACATCGCGCTGTCGATTGCGTTTGTAGCAGGCGTAGGCCTCCAGGCCATTAATGCTGAATATGGTTAGCCCAAAGAACTGCATGTGAAGAGCGATCGATTCGTTTTGTAAGATACAAATGGATGAGGAGAACTTTATTATTTACTCACCGCAGCGGCTGTATAGGCGCCGACGTTAAGGCCCAGCACTAAGCCGGAGGCTATGAAATGGGCCAGCGAGAGGGTCGCGTGTATGCCCAGCGAGAATGCCGTCGAGTCGCAGCTCCAGCGCTGCCCGACACGCAGGTACCGGCAGAGCAGCAGCGTCAGCGTCACTACGCAGCCAAGCAGAGCGACAATTATGTAGAAGCAGCCACGAAAGTTGCTCAGTCGCACCGAACTGCACACAATGCAGAGGAAACCAATGAAGCCGCACAGCTAAAACAGAAGAGAGGAGAGAAGAGAAGAGCGGAGTTTAGTGAAGAGGATTGGCTGGTGGGCGTGGTCAGTCAGTTACTTACCAGACAGACGATCTTGCACAGTCCGCGCATGCTGCGCAAATACTTGCGATCGAAATCATGGTTAACTGACATGACAGAGAGGGTAGGCGAAGACACAGACGCGTTGCCGAAAAGCAAAAGCACAACACTTGCTTATAAGTAAACAGTTAGCACACGCTAAATGACAACGACAACAACAATAACAACTAGAGAAACGCTAACAACAATGAATGCGGCTTTTGCCTACAAAAATTCACATTGCGTGCGGCAGCAAGCGCAAAATGCCACTGGCGACGGCGAAACGACTGAAAGCTTAGAACGACAGCAGCGGCACATATGCGAGCGTCAGAGTGAGCGCGGTATACGAAACGTACACACATACTCTTGCAAGCAGAGAGCGGGAAAGAGCGTAATACAAAAAATTCAAACAAACAAACAAACACACACGCACGCACACCCAATTCAGACGGCGAAGAGAGACCATCGCTTGACCAAAGCAATTTGTACCAAAAATTATACATAAATGTACCACATACGCGAAAATTGTACCACTTGGTAGACTGTTGTTCCGTAATTATATTTTACTTTTAAATGTAGCGTTTGAATGGTTATTCATATTTCTTATTTAATATAATCATATTTAATTATTATTCTTCAGCTGAACTGAAGGTACACTTTAGACCAATTCATAATACAACGATCCAATGTACCGTGGAGTACCAGTCTTGGTACATTTGCACTCAGCTCGCACACGTTCTCTCTTGTTTTTATGTTCTCTGCATGCGTGTTGTCTTTTTACGGCTATCGCCTTCTGATAAATTTGCTGAGAGCAAACGAGAATGGGCAATGAGCTTATCAACTGCCGATCCGTTTCTCTCAGTTCAAATTAGCAGCATTGAGCGGCCTTCGTTTCGTTTCATAAACAATGAATACATATGTATATGTTTGTGTATATATGTATGAATGTATGCCTGTGACCACATACGAATTGAAGATTCATACTCTTGAGCTCTTTGACATGAGTCATTTACATGTGGAAATGCATTCCCGTCTCTGTGATTCATTCCACACGGCAAACCTAAACAAATGGGAAAAATCGTTAAGCAGTAAATAAGAGAGCAGCGACTACACCGAACGCTGAATGCGCTGACAAAAAAGGCACCATTTAAATAGCTGCTGTGTGCGAGTTTATTTTTTTTTTCAATTCGATGGCGTTGCAAACTGCATTGCAAATGCAACAAACTGCATGCCATGCAGGTATTTTGCCTTATGATCTGTTTCATTTGGAAGCATTGCCATATGCATCGCAATTTCAGTATACCCGATTCGCATGCTTGGAAGAGTGCTTCTCTTCACCCCAACAATTGAGAAACATACTTATTTTAATTGATTCAAATTCTCTGTGGTCGACGTTAGATTTGTGCTGTGAACGTTGGGTGGGGGCGGGGGTGAGTGTGTGTGGTTTCTGAAACTGTTTTTCTAACAGCGCCCCACTTGGGGAAGGTCAATGCAATGGCACTTGGTTCCAATTTGGAACGGAAACACATGGCACAATCAAATGATATGTGATTTCTATTGGGGTAAATAAATATGGAAAGTGGAACTGTGGAACTTTGGAGGAGCCGCTCAGCTACAGCTGCGACATGCAAATGGAACCAAGTTATACGAAAACGGAAATGACACATTCCTAACATTTTTATAGCAGATAACCAAGCATTGCACACAGTTTCAGACCTCTATGTATACATACATACATCCATACTTAGCTCTAGGTATTGAATAAGATGTAAATCACTTACAGATTTTTTTTATTTTTATATGAGGTTTGTATGTATATATGTAGGTCTATAGGCAAAAGCGTACTTCTGATAAGTTCAGGAGCTGAGTATGTGTCCCATATATATTGGACTGTTTCTAATATGTAATAAATATTATATACGTTTTTTATAGCTGATAACAAAGCAATGCGAAAAAATTATAAAACTCTAGAAATGCTTAACACTATGTATCGGATAAGGCTAATGCAAATACGATCATTTTCACATTTTTTACATCCCCTCCTCGATCTTTAGGTTTGTTTATGTATGGTATATTCTTAGGGCTATCTGTTAAGTTTAGGAGCTGACTTTATGACCCATATATCTGACTGTTTTTATATACGTATGTATGTGTGTATGTATGTATATAAAGTAAGTTTATCTCTGGCAAGACTTTATTATTGCGCTTTTATTTATGACTCTTGAATTGATAAACCTAAGAAACAATTGTTTTTATTTACAAAATAACCTCACCATGCCTCATAACACTTTTTATCCCGTAAATCTAAAAACTATTTATATAAATTCTAAAAAAGTTTTAGCTGGTATTACTTGCATTTCTAAAATTAGTTTCGCAAATGGGTTTTGCATATTATATGATAGTTTTACATCAATTTCGATTTGATTAACAGAATTTTATGTGTCGATTTCTATAGATCATATAGATTATATTTTTCAATTCAATTTAATTAAATTTAGTTTTGAGTCTTTCTGTGGGGAGTTTTTATTTTGTTGCACAACCTGCAACGCATACAAGGGAACTTTTTTGATACCATAAGATAGTATATTATAAATTATAATGTTTTATTATATATTAAGTATATATATATATATATATAAATAATATATATGTATATATATTTTATTGTACTTGTTCAATAGGATCTTAATTGTTTAACGTTCTATATAAAAAATTGAAATAATATTTATATGACTTATATGTATGTATACACAGTATATATAATATAATATATATATATATATAATAAATATATATATAATAACTTATATATTCAATATTTATATTTAATTTATTTGATATACAATGTATGTATATTTTTAATTTATGTTTATGTTTCTTTCTTTAATTTGGCAAACTTTTCGAAAGGGTAATCAGAATTCGTTGTTGCCTGCCTCACACATATTTTTGTGCTGTAATCCTTGCACAAACAGACTCGCATAATCCCTAATAGAGCCGTACTTAGCAGCGCACACACACACGCACACGCACACGCACACATGCACATAAATGAAATGCATGTAAATACCCTTTAAAATGGGAAACCGGCAATTAGTAAATGGCTTTTACACCCAGCATTTAACGGCATTCGTTGTTATTTGGCTGATTGCGTATTTAAGTAACGGAAAGTGTGCGAATCGAAGTTCCAAGCGATTTGGCCAACACCAAAAAAGCCAATTGTGTGTGTGTTGTTGTTGTTGTTGGCATTGTGCGCTGTTTGTTTTGGCCGTTTTGAGTGCATTCCGCAAATCCGTTAGCCAAGTGGCAATTGTGCTGCTCAATTGGGCAGCATGCAACATTTTATGCCACAGCGCATGCAACAAAATGAACGACAATTTAACCCCACCCCTTCCTTTTGACCCCCCCTTGGCTACCGTTTGACTTGGCTTTGACCACCCTTTGACCCTTCTTTGACTCCCTTTTGACTCCATCCACTGACTGCTCATCAAATTAGCTATGCGTGCACTTTGCTGCTATCTCTGTTGCACTCATCTCTCGCTCTCTCTGTCACACTAAGCTGTTGCCATCTCGCTTGCCTCGCTGCTGAACTTTTATTATTATTATTATTTTTGCTGCCGTTTGGCATTTCGCAATTTGCGAAAATATAATTTTTATGATTTATGCACTTGGTTGAGCTTTCATCCAACTCTCAACAGGCACCGCACACAATGCACACACACACACGCACACACACACACATGTACAGATATCCAGATATATATGTTTGTATAGATGTCAGAGCCATTTCGTTGCTGGTTGCCAGCCAACTGCTAATTTCTTTTGTACTATTTTAATTTATCGCCTGCCATGCAGCCGTCAGCCGTGTCGTATACGCAACGCCCATGCAACAAAATTCGTGCATGTGTGTGTGTGTGAGCGTCTAATTAGAAATTCAGTTGCAGTAATTGGCAACTGCAACGGTAGCACTTTTTATTAACTTGCAACTAACAACCAAAAACAACAACAACAATAACAATAACAATAACAGTAGCAGGAATTGGCAAGAACTACGAATCGTATCTTCCGACCTCTAGATAGTGTAGGACTAACTATTAACCCAGTTGCGGGCTAGAAATGCAAATGTGTGCTTAAAAGGATTCGCCATTGGAAAATTATGAATTTATCTTGCATTGGGGAAAAGCGAAAAAAAAACACGATGGGTATTATTTAGAGAGTGATTTATCACTAAGCCATAAACCTACTTAAGTATTCGCCAGCTCTCATAGAGAATGAGAATGAGAGAAGGGGTTATTTTTATACCCTAAGCCCATTCAAAATGGGTAAACAGGGTTTGATGTTTTTGTTAAAATATATGTAATAGGCAGAAGGACATGTGAACGAGTCCATAGAGTGCATATACTCTTCATCTGTTGGTCCGTCTGTCTGTTGGTATGTGTGAACGTGTCGATCTCAGCAACTACTAGAGCTATAGACTTGAAATTTTACACGTAGGTTCTTTAATAGCACGTGCAACTCTACTTTATTTCAGAAGTTCGATAACTCTTTCCGTCTGCTAGTTATCCATAAAATGTTTTAGTTTTTCGGGCATATCTCGTAGATCTAAAGAGCTAGCGGCATAAAATTAAGTATGCATATAATCAGCTAAAGAATACACACATTTTTGGATCCTCAGATTTTGAATATATCGCCTATTATCCTAAATTAGTATAAATTTTATTAAAGAAAGAACACTTAACTAGAGAATTAAGCCAAGTTAGTCCAAAATCAGTACGGGGAGGGTATCTCCTAGTAGAGCATACTCGACTAGAGTTTTATGTATCTGTCTGTTCGACAAGCTTCTTCTATGGAATACAAATATATTTTACTGCTATTTGCAACTGACTCAACTTCCAAATTTCGAGACGTAGATAGAGAAAGTTTCTAGTTGTGAAATGTTTTACTTTTGGCTGCTGGAAAGTCTATTTAAATGCTTCACGAGTTGGCGAAGACAAGTTGGAAGACGCCATATGCCAAGGACACGCCCACTTTGCACACTTCCAGCTGAAGGCAGCCAATTCTAATGCAAATTTCGTGGGGCATCTCCTGACAGGACCAGACTCTTTGACTCCTTGCTAGCTGCAACTGACAGGCCGTCGTTGAGGCCACTCGCAATCGCAGTGGCAATCGCAATCGCCAGCCAAGCGACCCCCCAGGCCCCCGAGGCGTACAGTGGGGCCTGCCTGCAAACTTCACTTTGCATCTCACGCTTTTTGCGACTCCATCGAGATTGAAGAACAAGAGAATTTCTTACCAGTCTTTTTTTAAATACTTTTAACCTCTTTACAGCAATAATTAAAAAAAGAAAAGGTAACATCATTTGGCAAATTAAGCCTGCGCGCTAATTATCAATCAGTCAATCAGTCTAGCGGTCAATCAGCATTCGAGTAGGTTTTTTATTTTACTCGATCACAAAAAATTATTTTAGACCTAAATTGGATTGCTAGCTCTAAGGTAGTGAACTAATCTTCAATCAGTCAATCAGTCTAGCAGTCAATCAGCATTCGAGTAGGTTTTTTATTTTACTCTATCAAAAGATTATCTTAGATCTAAATTGGATTGCTAGCTCTAAGGTAGTGAACTTATTTTCAATCTGTCAATCAGACAAGCAATCAATCAGTATTAACATAACAAAGATAACCTAAACCAAAGAATCCTGCGTGGTACCTCTTAGACTTAAGCGAGTGTCAAGCGAGAGTCAATCAGACAAGTGGGAAACTTTACTTTACAACTGTAAACTTCACTTATTCTATACCCTATAAAAAAGTGGCATCCTATGTTTAGAGGCTTAGTATGTCTGCTGGCTTTCAATCAACCAGTCAATCAATCAATCTGCAAGCAGATTATTTGTAATTGCTTATAGAAACTATAAATTCGGAAGCTTGTTAGCTTAAAAGGCTTGTATTGCGCGTTAATAATCAATCAGTGAATCAGTCAGTCAATCATTCGGTCAATTGGACTTCCAAATGGGCTACCTAAACTAAAAAATACAGTCTATAGTGAGTAATTTTTAAAATATACCTAAAACGTCAATCAGTCAGTCAATCAAGCAGTCTGTCAATCAATCGTTTTACCTGTCTTCTATTACAGACTTTTCCATATAGGCAGCTTTTGTTCTAATAATTATAAATTTTCGATCTTCAGCTGATTTTAATTATATTTAATATACATATATGTAATATACATCTAAATAGGTTTCATCTTGAACAAATGTGTTTGGCACCACTGTGCATCACTTGTTCATAATTTCAACGACCTCGCCGCATCTGGCAGCCAAGTCTGACACTGAATCTAAATCTGAATCTGTGCGCATTGTGCCGACAGGGTTGCTCGGCTGATAGGGGGGCGGGTAGGGATTTGAACCCTGGACGTCAGATGGTATTCATCGTATTCATGGTGTCCAGAAACGGGAGACTTTAAGCAAACATTTATGCGCCTTATAAATGATTATCGTGCGCACTCAAGTGCCATCATCATCAATCAAATCAAAACCGAGTGCAACCGGATTTCGTATCTCTGTATCTCTCTGTACGATATGTGGCCATATCTATGATAGTATCTGTGTAACGGTGTAACCGTGTAACGGTGTTATTGTGTAACTGTAACTGTAACTGTGTAAGTGGGAGCTAACCCTCGAGTGCAGTTTTATTGAGGAATAGAATACAAAGCCTGCGGGTAATTTATGTTAATCAATTGCCAATTCCGATTACATTCCCCCCTCCGTCGGCCAGCAGTTCACACTCTCTGGCTGTCATTCATCAATCAATCAATCAATCAATCACTTTCAACGCCGTCTCAAGTGCTCAACTGTTCAGCGGGCAGCTCATTAAAAGGCACAAAGACCACCATTGCAAATTGGTTTGATAAAAAAAAAAATAATAATGTAAAATGAAAAATGTTGTCGACTCGACTGACTCGACTAGGAGATACCCTGTACACCGTGCAGAGCTGCTGCACGCAATCACATGCACTGCAAAATTGTTCTCTTATCCTAAAACTTATGCACACGCATATATATACGAACGAATATACAGTGAACCCTCGATATAACGAACTTCGGTGTAACAAAAAACTCAACACAACGAATGCTGGCTGGATATATTGAGGTTTCACTGCATATACAAAATGTGTGTCGTTTTTAGTCCAATACATATAGTTTGATACCTCTAGTTCTTAAGATGTACGGGATATGCTTTAAAAACTAAAACAAGTTATCGATAACAGGCAAACGGAAAGAGTTATCGAACTTTTGAAGCAAACTAGAGCTGCGCATGCTTTAGGAGAACTTACACACAAAATTTCAAGTCTCCAGCGCTTATGGATGCTGAGATCAATGAGTTCATACATATGGATGAACAGACGAACAGACAGACAGATGGACATCGCTCAATCGATAATCCGCAATTGATTCTGATCAACAAAAAAAATATATATATTTATATATTTCTTAGACTGTCTCTACATGTTACATACATTTTTACAAGAACATCATACCCTGTTTACTCATTTTCAGTGAATGCAGGGTGTAATGAAGAGAGAAAAGAAAATAATAATATGAATTCAAGATAAAAGCGTATTACATTGAATTTCAAATAAGTTTAATTGGCGTCTACTCCTCAATCACCCCCCTTCAATCCTGTTCAATCATGTCGCCCTACCCACCGAATGATGCCTTTTTGGCCAGCAGCCAGTCGCATGGAAATGGTTGCGTTTGCACATTTTAAAGCAATTTCCTCAACGTGATTTCTGATCAATTTTCCGCATCCCGAGCGCCTCGCACGGACTTTGAAGAACGGAACAACTGCCAGACCAAAACTCCCCGGCAATCAAATTTGCCCACTTATGTAAGTGGTGCGCACTTTGCCAACTTGTCTGCCAATTGCCACGCCCTCCGCCTTCGCGTCCGCCTGCCTGCCTGCCTGCTCTTCACTTACACACGTGCTCCGGCTTCGCATATATTTTTCAATTTGAATCGCACGCCGGGCAGCTGGCCAAGCACGTAGACCACGTCGCCGGACCATAACCAGAGCTAAGAACCAAAATTCCACATCCTGTGCAGCTCATAACCCAAGCATCTACCTTGAATGCCATTCCAGCTGAGACACCAGATCAATTTCCCTTTGAATTGCATGAGTCTATAGAAATATATATGCATACATATTATAAATATACATACATACATGCATACATACTTTATATATAGTATATATGCTGTAGTCCGGCTTTGCACGGCTTAAAAGTTTTTGCTTTTTTCTCAGCCCAAAAAGTTGAAACTGTTTTGCTTAAACAGCTTTCAAAGTGTGTGTTGCTTTTACATATTTAATTCAATTAAATATTAGTGTTTAAAAGTTTTACTGTTAGTTTGGAAGGATTATTGGGAAGAAGAAGTTACAATTCAAAAAAGTTCTACTAAATGAATAAGTGAGTAAGGTTAAAGCTCATATTTAATAAACTAATTTATTTGTTTTTAAAGGGTTGTTTAGTATAGAAGCATAATTTGAATATCGTGGTTCGAACTCCAAGCCAAATAGAGCTTCTTAGATGAAAAATCACAGCTTATAAAAACTAAAATACATATAGAGTCTAGCTGTCATACCTAAAATTAAAATTGATGATACATATCAGGGTTCGAATCCCAGTCACAATAAAAATCATCTCCACAAAGTAAATCATTTAATATGCTCAAAGTTTACATTTAATATATGTGCTATTTTTAATGAAGAGGATTATTTACAGTCAATACGGCACATCGGGGCTCGAATACCAATCGAGTCGAAATAAAAAAAATCACATTTGATATAAACTAAATTAATTCCAGAGTGTCTTACCTAAAATTCCAAACAGTTGATGGCAAGTACTTAATGAAGAGTATCAGGGTTCGAATCCCAGGTGTGTGTTTGATAATAAAATCATCTAGTATGAAGGCCGCGTTTTACTCTAAAACAATTCTATATAAAGTTAATCCAGATTGACTTACTAAACATTTTTTACTAATATAAAAACAAGTTCTTTGCATACAACTTAATGAGAATTATCGGGGTTCGAATCCCAGGCGAGAGTTTGAATATATATAATATGAAAGCCGCATTTTATTCCAAAAAGGGTTCAATAAATAGTTAAAAACAATTGAAAAAGCACATCGTATATGCACAATAAACTAAATTATTTCATATGTAAATATATATATATGTATATACATATATGTGTATAAAATTATGCTTGGCGGGCTGCATTTACAATGTTGCACATCGATCATCCAGTGACTGCGGCATTCACTTTGTGTCACACTTTGCTTCACGGCTGTGATTGCTTGGATTGCTTGGATTGGTGTGTTAGCCAGGCCAAGAAGATGTTAAGCAGAAGGCTTCAGCAACTGATTTCGAGCTGGGGATGGAGAACGTGATGCCGTTATTTGTGTCCCCGGGCTGAAACAGAAGCCCGGACCGTGTGGCATTGAAGCTGATGGTAATCAGCAACTGGCATTTTCTTTCTTTCTGTTATTTTTTTTTTGCATGCATCAATTTGTGGCAGGTGCTGCCATTGGCATTTTCTTCTACACCAACAGATGTTGCGGCTGTGTGTGTGTGTGTGTGTGTGTGTGAGAGCTATGGGGGTGGGAAGGGGACTAAAAAGATTCCAGTAAATGGATGCAGTTGATTTAACTGGTGCAGAAAATCAGAGGCGCTTCATCAGCGTCATTAATTTGATTTCTCTTGATTCGCGAGCGAGCGGAAGGCGAAGAAGAAGAACAACAAAAACAACAACAAGTAGAAAAACAGCTGGAAACTTTTGCTAAATCAACTTCATGAATAATGCAGTAAGAAGAACACACACACACACACAC
The DNA here is from genome assembly GCA_037075185.1 of Drosophila pseudotalamancana. Taxonomy (NCBI): domain Eukaryota; kingdom Metazoa; phylum Arthropoda; class Insecta; order Diptera; family Drosophilidae; genus Drosophila; species Drosophila pseudotalamancana. The sequence goes on along the minus strand of JBAMCK010000693.1, from coordinate 560,519 downwards.
ACACACACATAGTTAACTGGATTGAGTTTGTCACTTATTGCCATCTCTTTTCAGCGCACGCTCAGCCATCTCTTTCGCGCAGGCCAATGCAATTACGCAATTTATGAAATTACAATAGCAAAAGGAACTTTAGCAACAATTTTCGTTACAGAAAACACACACGCATACACACACACACACACACATACATGCAGCATGCACATAACGGAAATTGCGAGCAAAATATCAATAGCCCCCAGGAGCTGTTCTATATACATATTTATTTATATGTATGTATGTATATAATATATATATATATATATATGTTCATATGTATATTTATAAGCAAGTTAATGTTGTTGCTGCTCCTGGCTACTCGTTGACATATTTGTTGCTGTTACTACACGCACACACACATACACACAGTACAAACCCACCCCCAATCCAGCCCCTGTCACACTTATATAACAATCGAATTACCAGTTATGCAAACTGGCAATTTCTGCAGCAACATCTTAGTATCAAATGGCAAATCACATCAAGGGTTATCAATTTGTTCTGCATTCCATTCCAGCTAAACGTTGCAACTCGCCCCTTTTTGTCCACTGAGTCGAACTTAATGCCAGCTTCCTTACTGCCAAACACGTACATATACATACACACAAACATACGAATACAATCTACAATAGGGGTTGCTTAGTTACGGACCTCTAATCTGGGGATCCTTTGTTGAAGTTGGTAATCGGTACAAGGTATTCGGGATGCATTACCTCGATTAGCAACTATTAGCACTCGACTAAATGTAAATTGATCCATTGCGATGATAGCCCAGAAATAGACATCATCATTTAGGGGATGTATGACAATTAAGGGTGCTGCAAGTGTTTATCGTTTATCGTTTATTCATATTATTCATACCATTATTATTCTAATCATTATCATTAATAAAGCATCATCACAGCTATCATTATTATTATTATAATTTAGATTATTTTTATTTTTATCGTAAGAATTTCCAAGTTCATTGACAATATCATTGTGTTTATCATTGTTGTGATTATTATTATTATTTTCATAATGATTATTTTTATAAAATTAATGTTGTAAACTTTTTATTATTATTATAATATTCATCATTCCCAATATCATTGTCATTACTATTATCATTAGCCTTATCATTGTCTTACTCATATTATAATGATTTGTATTATTATTTTTATTATTATCTTCAGTTATAATTATTATTATCATAAGCAATATAAATCTCAGTATCATCATTATAATTGTTATCTTTGTAATTATTATCATTATCATTACCAATATTATATTCATTATCAATATCTTTGTCATACTCATAATCAATATGACTCTGAGTAATATCTTTATCATTTTAATTATCATTACTTTTATCCTTATCATAACTGTCATTTTTAATTTTATTACCATTATCAGTATCATTCTTGATTTCATTAAGAATAATATTAATTAATGAATATGTATAAAAATATAGTCGTTATATACTAACGTAATTCAGTAGCTTAAAGAAAATATTGTGACAATTACCTTTGTTAAAATCATACGAATGGTAAATTTTAAATATCTGCGCTTTGTGTGATCAAAAATAGAGCTGTCAAGATTCGAGATAAATGAGGACTGTTTAAATGATTGCCTGCAACAGTGTTGGCGCTTTAAATACCCATAAAATGCGGCAGACCGGTGCAAGCAACAAGCTTGCAAAACAATGTGCTTGAATTATTTTGTAGCATACTTTTCAGCGCACGCCCTTTAATATGAATGAAGGCAGCAATGACACGTGCCAGCCCGAATTTCAATGATGCTGACTGATCTTTGGGTACGCCAAATCCGTCTGAATAAAGCCTTTTTTTTTCTTGTGTGTTGTTGTTGTTGTCCTATCATAATCATAAAATGCTGCTTAGCACTTATTTTACTCTCGCAGCGAATCGCAGTCGCAATTTTTATTACCGCTAGTCGCATTAAGTAAATAAGCAGATTTCGATGTCTCGACTGATACTTTTATATTTGTTGTTTGTTTTATTGTTGTCTGGCCGGTCAGACTGTCCCCTGCTCGTGTGTGTGTTTGTGTGTGTGTTGATACTTTGATTGCAGCAAAACGAGATCGTTAAATCAAAACAACGACTTTCAGCACGTGTTGGTCCATTACCATGATAAATGGCCAAGGCCAAGGACATGCCCAAGACGTGCGTGTGCGTGTATATATATGTGTGTGTGCTGGAGCTGAACTCCTATTTATTCAGCGTGCATTTGATTGGCATTCGGCATAATTATATGTTAATATCGAGGCGTCCAAGTGGCTCAACAGCTGGCGGCTCTTTTGCTGCTCTCTGCCTGGACGGCAGCTAATATCAAATTTATTTGTAGTGCACACACACAAACACACACACCCACATAGCTAATGACAATAGCTCGTCACTCACACACACACACACACACGCATACAGCTTAGTGGCGTTGTCATATGCGCTTATGAGCTTGACCTTGACATTGTCAGTGAAAACGCTGATAAACTAAGCTCTAATCCACTGGCATTATGTACATTCGGCACTTTGGCAGACGGGCAGCATAAACGCACGCACACGCACACTCTGACACACACACACACACACACACACGCATACACAGACACACACGCCACGCGCACACATAGTAAAACAAAGGCGAATGAGTCCTTGGGCCAGCCTTTACAGCCAAAAAGCAGCGCCAAACAAAGTTTAACTGTAAAAGTTGTGTGGGCACAATAAGAATATACCCTATAATAAAAATATAAATTAATTGTACTACAAAATATTAATTGTGTATCCATCTCAAAGCTAAACAGCTTAACAAATTGTAAAAAAAATATATTAAATGTGAAATCATGTGTGCACAACCTCCCTTCAGCAGTGCATACAGGGTATTAGCGGAATGTGAAGCAAGCCAAAGCGAAATAAAATCAATTTTCATTGTAATTGGCATCTTAAAGGTTTAAGCATCGTCCATTTCTATTATTAAAGTGGCCCAAAAACCGCCTGGCGGGGCACTTCGAATTGAGCAAATAAAACATAGGCACAGTGGAGCAAAATACCAAATAAAGAGCGACCAAAAACACAAATAATCTATCGATTTGCAAAATAAGCTAACTGAATTATTTATTTTTATACTTTAAGAATTTTTAATTCAATTTGAGAGAAATTCAGCAAACACAATTATTATTTACTTAAAGTTGTTCAACACTGTATAATTTAGATTCTAAACAACACTGTTATGTGGTTTCCAACCTGACCTCAACTAATCTTAACCAACGGACAATATGATATCAAATATTCACTATAGTTGCAAGCCTTTACAACACTGTTCATTATTGCTGCCTGAACAATACTGGTGCCAGTTTATTAACTGTAAAAGCAAACATAATCAAAATAAATTGTGCAATATTGTTTATTTTTACCTATTTTAGCGCCTTTTTCTCTGAGGCTTTTCTATTTAGTGAACACCATCAAAAACATGCATAATTAATTATAGATTTCACAACACTAGCCATAATTTTGAGCTGCCCAACATTGGAGCTTGTTCTACAAAGTATTCAGTATCTCATTTGATACTCATTTGCTTTAATTAAAATCTACTCACATTTGTGTCCCACGACTGGCCCATAGAGGGCGCTGCTGTTCACGTGCATTTGCATTGCATTTAGCCTTGAGAGGCGAGGAGTGGTTTATTGGCCTGGCAGTTGATTCTCGGCCGGCTTTGAGACATTAAATGGCTAGTAGAGCCACGGTGACCCTCTTCTGGTGGTTCACAATGGTTCACAGTGGTTCACTGTGGTTCACAGTGGATGCATTATCCTCGCTTATTGTCGTATATCAAATTTAATGGCTCCACTTGCCACCGTTGCCTTCGCCGACTGCTTCCTGCAGCAGCTTTGCATTGTCTGCTTTAATGGCGCTGGATGCTCTTTAAAAGGAAGGCGCTTTAAAGGAACTCTGAGCGGGTCCACTCTGCCATTCCCAGCTGCTGGTCGTTGGCATTGTGTTGACAACCAGACGGCGAACATATGCATGTCGAGACGCGACACCCAGCCAGATGTGTGGCGCACGGATTCGTTTCTCTCTCTGTCTCAGTCTCTCAGCTCTTGACGTTCCTACCCGCTGCCCCGTTCATCAATCAACCTGCAAATTGAGAGCTGACATTCGAAAGGCAGACAAAACATTCGCCTCGAATCAGTGGAAAAAACAAGACATGCATTTCACGCATTTCACATTTCAACAAGTGGAACTCACAAACAGAGTTTTTTTTTTTATTCAGAATCTGGAATCCCATTAAGATATTCAAACTTTTTCTTCTCACATTTTTAATAAAAAATTATGAAATAAAGTTCGGTAAGTGAATGCCGAAGGCAGAAGCAAGTATTTCAAAACTCGCCTCGGAATTCTCTTCACGATGAGGTCGAAGACATAAATTGATGGACAAGTCCCTCTATTTGTCCCTCTCTCCCACTCATTTAATTAATTTGAAAATTGAAAATAATCAGAAACGTATCATAAATACTTATCGATGATATATTTGCTCACTTTCATTATATCGATTAATATTGAAATTTATGCCCTTAAAGTAAAATGCGATGTGGATGAAGGCCGAAAACCGTTGGCCAAGTTCCTTTATCTGTTAAGCTGTCTCTCTCTCTTTCTCTCTCTATTTATTTAGATATTTAAAATAACCCAAGTGTCTCATTAATTCTGATTCATAGTTCGATTAATTTGTATTGAATTCATAGCTTGGAAAAGTTTAAAATAAGAATTGGAGTTCAGAAAATATCGAATAGTCTATGCAGACCTCAATATATATTAGACTTTTCCATCCATCTATTTTCTGTACACAAACCAAAACAAATTGAATAGAGAATTGCGCATTGTTTGTGCTAATCATAGCTTTTCAGTTGAATGAACAGCGTATTTGGTAGTCGGACAGGCCCTGTCTAAAAAGAAATATCCCATAAATAATCAGCAAGAATGTTAAACAATGGCGAAACTTTGCTTTTTAACAAAGACTAAAGTATTTGCGAGCAAATTTTGATGCAGTCTCGAATGCAACAGCCTTCAAGACCTTCCCCTGGGTGGGGTGGAGGGAGTGGGTTCAGAATAACGGTTCAACGGCACACCTTTTGATATACAAGTAATTTTTATTCAGCTTTTCAGCTGTCAGTTTTGTTGGCAACGCACAGCCTCAGGCCACACTCACACTCACACACCCACACACACACGCACGCACATAGACAGTGACGCGCACAAAAAGATGCGAAAAGAGAAAAAGAAGTTGTCGCATGTTTTTGATGCTGTTGCTGATGATGACATGTCGTGAATGCTGGCGCTGATTCAAAATTTTTAGTTGAAAATCGAAAAAAAAAAGAAAAAAAATAAAATCGAACAATTTTCTTTCAAGAGTGAAAATGGGGCTTGTTTTCACTTTTCGCGCTCGTCCTTGACAGTGGCACGGGTACGGGCCACGTGCCGGGCCGCTCACACGTCAAATTATGCTAATCAGGTGGGTGGGGCGGGGGTTGGGGGCGTGGGCGTGGGCGTGGCAGCGGCAGAGCCAAGCAACATGTCTAACGCCGCATAATCGATTGCTTCGCTGGCGAAAGACGAATGAAAAGCGCATAGAAAATGAATTTAATTTTCCAATCCCTAACTTCCCACCTCCCCCCTCCCCCTCTCCCCCGTCTACCTAACAATTCCCCAACCTTTGATCCGTCGGCACATATTGAACATGGCGCCGAGCAAAGGACACGAGCCTGAGGACGAAAACAATTTGGCGCTTTGCATAAGAATATGCAATAGAAGATAAACAATGCTCCCCCCCCGGCACAACGAATCGCTAATACTCTTCCACTCGATTGAGCGATGCTCTTTAAACCGTTTTCTATTGATAAATTTAAATATGCCTCTTAATTCCTTCACCTCAAGCCACGAACTGCTGTGGCAGGTGAGCAAATGTTGTCCTTCAGCCATTGTCTCTAACGGTGTCACAATTTTAATATACGCCTTTGTTCTTGCTTGATTGTGGGAATATAAGTATATATAAAACAAATTTTCTTATACCTCTCACCACGGCCTTCAAGCAAGTTGATTGGTTTTTCTTGTAATCGATAAATCCTTTTGCAAATGCCATTTCAGATAGATTTAAGGGGTGAACTGAAAGTCAATCGTGTGATAAATTCTATAAGCATTTTTTTTTAATGTATTCCCTTCCAATTGTCTTTTTAATAATTGTATTACTTTATGCAATGAAGCGCCTTGCTATGTGATTCTCATGAATTCAAACGAGTCGCCATATGCTAGATACTTCTCTTTATCTCTATATATATTCCTCTCTATCTCTATCTCTATCTCTATCTCTATCTCTACCTCTATCTTTATCTCTATCTCTATTTCTCTCTATTCTATCTCTATCTCTATATCTATATCTATATCTATCTCTATCTCTATTTCTGTCTATCTCCATCTCTATTCCTCTCTATCTTCCTCTCTATCTCTATCTCTATCTCTATCTCTATCTCTATCTCTATCTCTATCTCTATCTCTATCTCTATCTCTATCTCTATCTCTATCTCTATCTCTATCTCTATCTCTATCTCTATCTCTATCTCTATCTCTATCTCTATCTCTATCTCTATCTCTATCTCTATCTCTATCTCTATCTCTATCTCTATCTTTATCTTTATCTCTATCTCTATCTCTATCTCTATCTCTATCTCTATCTCTATCTCTATCTCTATCTCTATCTCTATCTCTATCTCTATCTCTATCTCTCTCTCTCTCTCTACATTTCTCAATCTCTATCTCTATCTCTATCTTTCATCTCTCTGTTTCTAACACTTTCTTTCTTTTTCTCTCTCTTACTCTCTCTCTCTCTCCAATCTATCTCCTTATCTCAGTCTTTGACTTTTCTGTTCTTTTGTTCTTTTTTTTTCCTTCATCTTCCATTAAATCTTCCTTCCACCAACTCTCTCCCCTTCTCCCACTCTCCCTCTCTCTGTCTCTCTCTCTCTCTCTACATTTCCCTCTTCCTACGTTAAACTACCTTCAAGTTAATCCTCTGCAAGTCATTCAATGATGCTTCTATCCATGTAATTCTCATGTTTCACAATTCAAGAAATCTATTTAGATTATATTTACAGCTGTAAGATTGCGAAATGTATATAATTGAAGTTACTTTTATTACCGTTATGTCAGGATCATGGGATTTTCTGCAGCCTGATTGCTTTTTGCGAAGTGTCAGGAAGCAATCCTCGATGATGTGCAAATGCCGGCAAATATACTGACACAAAGAAGCATGAACAAAGTGTATAATAAAAGTGAAATTTGTCATGGGAATCGACTGCATTCCTTTTACCTTCTCTCCCACTCTATCTTTCTCAGCCACTGTGCAACATTTCATCTCCACATATTTGCAGCAGCAACATTTGTGGCATCAACGAAGCTCAAAAGCAACAATTTGTGAGAGGCGAGCCGCAGATAAACCATGGAAATGGAATTGCAATGCTTCACCAAGCAGGAACAGAGCGACTCGATGGATGGTTTGAGAGTGTGTGGAGGGGGAGAGTGGGCAGAGAGAGGGAGAGCGTGAGAGAAGGAGAAAGGGATGGCGGACGGGGGGTGAGGTACGGTACAAGGTCTGAGAATTGGGGATGTTGTCACGTACGACCGGGTGCCATCCGAATTGATAGTGTCATCAGTTTTGAAGTGCTGCTCGCTCTGAAAAATTGTGAATGCTGCATTGTGAATGACAAACCGTTTTGCTGCTATTCGAATCCGGGTGTTTGATGGCGGACACGGATAGCCTTAGACGGATTAACACGGTATACCCAGCAATTTGTAAACGCTTTGCTTGTCTCTCTAATACAGAAGCGACGCTAAAAACATTTTTGCAACATTTTTTGTTAGCCACGTATTTTTAGATTATATTGCGCATCGACAAACTTACCTGATAGAATATGTATTGCATATACGTCTATAAACAACTAGTTTGTATCAATTTCTACTTTATATATTATATTATTTTCAAGCTTAGTTTGAAACATAAGCAAGGAATAGTAGAGATGTTCCCTTACTGTGTAAACATTGAAAATAATATTTTTGTGAAGATGAATGTTGCAGGGCGAAGTAGGCGTGGCTGACCACATGTATATATATATTTCTGATCAGATCTGTTTGTCTGTCGATCCCTACTTCTAGTTACTTCTATTATTATTGGTAACTACTTCTACTTCAATCGATTACTCTTTTTTCTATGCCTGTAGCATCGCTTATATCTTTAGAGCTAAAGCCATTAAACTTTGTATATTTATACATTCAGCTAAAAGAGACACATATTTTGTATACTTCAGATTTCGTTCGTATGTCTGCGAACCTTGGCTTAAAGATGTGTCACCAATTTTGGCATGCATATGCCTACAAGATTCAGGGTATCTTATAGTCGAGCACACCCAATTTGGTAATTTTCTTGCTTGTTTAATTTTGATTAAAGCTATTTTAATATAGTTTAAATATTTCCTTTTTCATAAGCATTAAACCTCAATGAACATATTGTAATATTGTCTAAGAACTTGGCTTAGATAAGTTAAGCCTTTCCGTTGCTAAGCTACAAGCGTTTGAACATCAGTCCGTCAGGCAATCAGTCAGTCAGTCAGTCAGTCCGTTACTCAGTCAAGTTTATCATTTAAGTATAAATTTAATAAAAGCTAATTTAACTTGTCTGCTCTTCAAGCAGTCGTAGCTGAATTTCACTTAAAGTAATTTGAACAAAAGTTGAGAATCGCATCACTTCATCTCCTGAAATTCAAAGGTAAGACTTGAATTTGGCTCAAATGTGAACTCACTGTATCTTTCTCTTTCTTTCTCTCTATTTCTCCCTCCTGCTGTCTGCTGATATGCTGGAGTTTAAAAAGCTTCGACATTTACCTGCAGGCGCTTTTTAAAGTTTGTACTGCAGGTAATTACTTAATGTAAATAAAGCCCTTGGGCAACCCACACGCTGCACTCTATAAATGGCAAACACTTTATTGTCCAGATGGTGTGGGCCAAGTTGACATCATTCAACAGCCAGTGGCTAATAGCCACCAGCCACCAGCCAGCAGCCACCAGCCACTAACAGCTAACAGCTAACAGCTAACGGTTAACAGCTGACAGCCACCAGCCCCTAGTTGGTTATCACACAAAGCCAATGAATGGCAATAATCACGGTTAACTATTTGGCCCCGCCCATCCGCCCATCCGCCCACCGCCCTTTGTCCACCTTGCCAGCCCCACATTTGGGCTGCTGAGTAATGATTCCGAGGAGAGATCAGCAGAAAAAACACGTAAAAATACTCGAAGGGTGGCAGTGACCGACTAACAGATACCCTACTTATCCGTTAGGCATTCGTTTACACATGCAGCTGCTGCTCTTCTTCTTTTCAGAGAGGTCTTATTATTTTCACATATATTAAATTTATAGGGTATATTAATGGCTTAAGACATTCGACTTCTACAATCAAGACTTTTACAAATCTAGAAAATTGTGTTAGGGTTATGAATATATCATAAATGCCTGGATACCAAATTGACGAGTTGTGCTCTAAGAAGTAAGTTAGCAAATCGATTGTTATCGAAATGTTATCATATATCGATACATAGTTATGAAGTTCCTCTTCGCATACCTTTAAAAATAAAGATAGTGAATTTCAAGCAGTCTTCGTCTGCCTGTTACATGCCTAATTACATGAACAATATACCCGTTTTGGCCACTTTTAATGGGCTCAGGGAATATAAAAGAAAACAAAAATCACGCACGCATATTGCAAAAACAAAAGCCCGAAACACTTAAATGCAGTGGCCTAGGCAAAGGGGGTGGGGTCTAAGGATCTTTGAACTAATGTGCGAGCCATGGGTAACGGTATATGGCTGAAGGCTTATGCTATGTATGGCCCACATCTATATGTGTGTGTGTGTGTGTGTGTGGCAGGCGACACGTCAACGGCAGCGTCTTGTGCTCCATTTGCAGGCATTTATATGTGTCAGCATGTCATGACCATCATCAATCACTTTTGAGTTATTTGTCAGTTGAGTTTCTCTACTTTCCTCTTCTTTTGTTTTTTTTTTTTTTTTTTTATTATATGGATACCCTGTGCTGAGCGAGAAGCGGCTGCAACTGTCACATAGGCCTCAAAAGTTAGAAAGGCAGCGTTTGTCTTTACATGTGACGTATCTTCAATGTCTTTACCAACGATAAATATCGATTTAGATACTTGTTGAAGCGTTGTTCTGTATTTCGAATGTTGTTCAATTTCCTTAATTTCGTTAAATATCGATTTTAATATTTGCTTAACCGTCGATCTATATTTCGTCATATTTTTCATCTTCTTCATATCGATTTAATAAAGCGTCCATATTTCGACGTGTATCCAATTTCCATAATTTCGATAAATATCGATTTTGCACCTCTCTATATTGTGACATATAGTCAATTTCCATAATGTCGATAAATACGATTGTGCATAACAGATTTTTTTTTTAAGCTGCTTGATTTCCATTCTTATAAGAAATTAACGTATATATAGAGACTTTTAATTAAGATGGTTCAAATATATGCGAGTTAATCAGAAATTAGTTTTATATTATAAAAATGAATAACTTGCATGACTGACACACCTTCCAGGGTATCTGCTGGTGCAGCGCTCGTTCAGGCAAGGACTTGCCTTTTATTTTGGGCGTGGGACTCGCAACATCTACATCTAGAGAGCTGACATTTATGAGCTGCCACTAGCCACAGTTCGTGTGGGCATGTCGCACACCCGAAACACACCCCCGCACACGCACACACACGCACTCACACCCACTCCCACACACACACTTGAACACGCCCTCAATTTGGTTGCACTTGCAACAGAGCTTTTAAAAACTGTAAACCGGGCTTTTGGCTACGTGTGTCCGCCATTTGTCTTGCTTAACTAAAGTGGCAGCATATTTGTGGCAGCATATTTGTGGCATCAATGCGGCCTGCTTCACCTGCCTAGCCACGCCCTCAAATGTCCCCTCCCCTTTACATAAAGGAGGAATATTTCATCATCGATTCTATGGGCAAGGATTTGCTTTTTGTTTTTCACTCCTCACTAAATTAACAAATTATGCAATATTTTACTGTTGATTTTATTGTTTATTATCTTATTTTTACACTTTGTTGGGTATTTGTTTGCTTGTGTGTGTGTTTGTTTGCTTGTTTGTTCGCTGTAAAAGGGACTGCGATATAAATAAATAAAGAAATGTGTAAAACTTTTAAATTTATGCGGATACACGCACACACACTCACACCCGCACACCCTCACACCTTCACACACACTCACACCCACACCCACAGACACACACACACGCACATTACTGTTAGTTGAGCTGTCTCTTTGCATATGAAAATGAGTTTCCTTTTTTTTTTTTTAGCTATTTATGTTTTTTTTTTGCCTCTATTATTTTTTTTTAATTTTCCGCTTTCGTTTTTTGTCGCCATGTTTATTTTTGCCTCGTGGCCTTTGAAAATCCAATTAACGAAGTCAAATTGAAAAACTATCGAAGTGCATTAATGTTAACAAAATGTGACACTTTGATGGACAGATTCGATTGTCATTCATTATTTCATTGTGCTTAGCTGGAAGACTTAGAGATACCCTATCTAAATTGTTGGTCGACCTGTCAGCTTGTCAAAAGCGGAATCCCAAGAAAAATGGAAACTCTACTTAAATTTATTGTGCGTACTTGAAAAATATATTTCTATCTAAAAGTAGAGTATATTTTATTATCATATAAAATAGATGTTAACTGCTGGTTAACTAAATTAACAATGACTTAAGTATGTGACTATGTATATGAGGAAGTCATTTATTACCATCAAAAATGTTGTTCTGTCATTTGATCATGTTTCATTATCTTTTGCCTTAACTCATGTTCTGATCTGATCTACTTGTCAACTGTTAACTAACACTAACTATTAACTATTTTCTATTGAAAGTTTTTTATATTAGTATAATGATAAATTTAAATATGATTCAAATTAACATCATGTCAAATAGCTTTGTTAAATATCATCTAGTTTTATAAATAAACATTTTCATTTTAACTGCCAGTTAAGTAGCTTGCTTAAATAAACTTATAATTTAACTGCCAGTCAACTGGGTTTGCTTAATGATTTCAGTGGCATATATTAAATTTTAACTCCCAGTCAAGAAATGCGTTAAAATTGTCATCTTATTTAACAATAATTCAAACTGAATCATCTAATCGCACTCCCAGTTAACTTGATAGCTTAAATGAACTGAAGTATATTTTAATTTATCTGCCAGTCAATAAGTTTAATAAAGTTGTCATCTTTTTTAGCTGCCAGTTAAACAACATCCTTGAAGAATTAACAGACACATATTCCAACTTAACTGTCTGTCAACTAGCAATATAGAACTGCTTACTATTTAACCTAATGCTATTGAAGTGCTGTTCAAATTTAAGTGCTAGTCAAGTGGAAAGAAAAAGAAGAATAATCCAATTGGAAGAGAGGAAGACGCGCCTTGCTGTTGCTTCGCCTCATGTTAACAATTAAATTGCATTCGCGTTCGAGTTAATTACTTTATTGTGTGCATATTCATCTCAATCTTCAATTTTCTCATTTCCAATTTTTCATTTCTCATTTTTCTTTTTCCATTTCCATGTTCATTTCCATTTGTGTGTGTTTCCATTTCCATTTTCATTCTCATTTCTTTAAGCGTTTGTCACTTTGTTCGATTCCCTGCCACAGTGAATGCTGCTGGCACTGCCCAGTGTTGGGTAATGCCCGTTTAATTAGCCTAATGATGCTGCCGGCAGCGAAGTTCTTGGCAGCTCCAAGCCTCCTGTTCACAACTCATTTGCAACTAATTAAATTTTTGCAACAATTTGTCAGCAAGTTGCTCAGTCGGGTCACATAAACTTGCCAACTTTTCATTCCAGCTCATTACAAGCTGATGCTGATGCTGATGCTGATGCTGATGCTGATGCTAATGCTGATTCTGTTCAGCACCACCAAATAGCAAACCACCAACTGCCAACCACCAACTAGCAACTACCGACTTGCAGAAACCGTCGCCACTTATAATTTCATTTCCGCCAATGTACTTTTTGGCAATTGTGCATTCGGATTTCTGCGTCTAGGAAATTAAATTTCAAACACTATCCGGCTCCGCTTTATATTCATACCATCCAAAAAACTTGCCTAACGAGGGGAGTTTCCAATGAAGTTGTCAAGTTGTCTGTTACAGACAGCCAACGCATTTGATTCGATCAGTTGGTTTACTTCGATGCCCTACAATAATCTCTACAATTTCAATTTAAATTTCATTTGTCTTTTAATATTAATAATTGAAATGCAATTTTTATCTTAATCTGAACTTTTCTGTGACTCATTTGTAATAGACAGCAAATTCATTTGATTCGATCAGTTGATCTATTTAGATATCCTACAATTGTCATTCGCCAACTATTCTCCGAATACCCTACAATTAAAATTCTAATTAAATTTATCTTTGAATCCTAATTTTTCTGTGACTAACACAAGTTTTTTTTACAGGGTATCTGGCACTTGCCCTTGCACCGACTCGGTTTTAGTTTGCTTCGTTTTTTTTTCATATTTTTCGAGGGTCGCATCACTTTGACCTTTGACGCCTGCCTCAATTTCCGTTAGGAAAAGTTTTCTATAATTATGTGCAGGGCCAAAGGAGGTCACGGACTTTACCTAGTCAGTTCTTATCTCATATTTGTCAGCTGTCCGCCGCCTATCCTATGTCCTTTTCCATTATTTCGGATGTACTCATATCCCTTCAATTAAATTTTGCATGGACAAACGATGAGCCGGGTATGCACGACTTGACCATACCGTCGTACAACTGCTTGGAATATTGTTCTAAAAATGAACAAATTTATACACTTACGTGCACGCTTTGCAGCTGCTGTGCTTCTCTTTTTTTAGTTGTAAAAGCTTCATATAAATTTCTCATTAGACCTTGTATACTCGATTCCACATAATAATCAAGTATATATTTATAATTGCTCTTTTTGCCTTTTACACGCATTTATTCTAGCTTATTTAACCTGCGTTTCCATTTTCTATGGGTTCATTGTATTCATTCATTGAAAGTTGTGAAAGCTTGAACTATTTAAATTGGTTTTCCATTCCAAGAAGCGGCGCTCGAGCCAAATGAATGCAAACGAATTCCTGGAATAAGTAATTGAAAAGTAAGTATAAAAATAAGTACCTGTTGTTTAAATAAACAATCCCCATTACAGCGTTCACAACGAACTAGTTCCAGGAACTTCTGATTTTATGCTTTATTTAAACGTTCTTTATTACTTTTGCAGCTTCTGTTCAGAAGTTTTTGATTCGGCAGCTAAACAATGTCCTTTGTCTATTTAAATAAATTGTTTTTGTTTTTCTTGCCTTATATACTTATTAGTTTACTTTATTTAGCCTTAACGTGGAGAGAGGGAGAGAAAAAATAGTAAAAAAAAACAAAGTTTGGATATCCCAAAATAAAAATAGAAAACAATTTTGTAGTAAAAGGTCAGAGACTAACGAGACAAGAGGAACTTCATTGAATACCTGCAAGAGTCCGAGGATTGTTATTTAATATGTGATTTTTCATCTATTTAACTTTTGAAATACGCCCAGATGCATTCCTTATATTGGATAACATGTAACCACATAAGAGAATCGTATCAAAAACTGTAAGTTACAATCGATAACGAGTTCCTTTGCATCCCCTATAGAGGGCTTGGGGTAATTTACTTTGCGAGGTAGGATTTCTCATGAAATTTCTAAATCAAGGAAATTTTCTCGAAAACTACAAGTCGGGAAAACTTGTTCAACGGAAGTTTCATTTCTTACACGTCAGCTTCCAGCTTAAAATCAGGATTTGCCAACCTTTCACTTTGCTCCAGCCTCCACTTTGAGTTGCACAATCGAACGCTGAGATGCAAAAGTAACTGCAAATGCTGTCCACTTAAACTCCATTCACTGCTTATAAAATAAAATATATGTACCTCTGCAATCTATTTGTGCTACTCTATTAGGTTGCTAAGGAACTGCATCAAAAATCAGGTAACTGATTGCAACGAGGATTCATTTTTGAGCCGAGAACTTATTGTGTGCTTAAATGCTGAGTGGGCGAGCAGATGGTTGTGGCATCCACTGTTGCACGTTGTGGTTGCGAGTGTTTTAGCTCTCTGCGAGACGAGGTCGCGCGTTGGCGCAGATTACAATATTTTCTTTGTATCTCTGACGGCTGAGCCGGCGCATGCGGCTCCAGGTGCGTTTGCAGGTGGGTTTGTAGCTGGGTTTGTAGCTGGGCTTACGGTTGGGGTTGCAGGTGGGTGTACAGAGGAGGTCGCGGTTGATGGTTGTGTTTATCTTAGGCATTCACCTGCTGCTGTTCCCATTTTGCAGTGCTTGCTAAGCTTGACCAGAAGCAACAGTGGCATAATAACAATGAAACTGATCGAAGGCGTGGGGTGGCTGCCCTTGACAGATACCCTATGATTTTCTAATTTTCAACAAATTTTAAATTTTCACTTCATTTAGACTTTTTATATTTTAAGCCCAAAACAAGAGAGACACACATGTTGCTGAACACTTTATTTACAGGGTATTTTAGCCAGATATTTTTGGTAACTTTACTTTAAGTCAGAGCAGAACAACAAACATTGTTTACAGGGTATATTCATGCAATGTCTATTTGTATTAACTACTTAAATCTTTAGTTAGAAGAGAATACTATAATATATCTCCATTAACAGGGTATATGGGGTGTATATGTCTTTAACAACAGGGAATGTGAAGGCCATCACGCTTCGCCTTCATCTACTATACCCTATAGTCATACACAATTTTATATTTTAAAAATAAACTTAACTTAAGCTTATAATGAAAATAAATACATAGGCGTTAAGTTAATTTACAGGGTATAGACAGAGGTTTACAATGTACAGATAGCCATTTACAGGGTATAGGCAGTCAATTCTTAAAGTATTAGCAATAACTCAACTTTATTTCACAATTTACATGGCACGATGACGCATATCGCCGCACAGTTCACGCACATTTACAGGGTACAATCGGCCGTATAGCAACATCGACAGCTGCTGTAGCTCCCACAATCTATTAGCTTGAAGGACTTGAAGGACCCTTTGCTGAAGCGTTCGCCTGTCTCCATTGCTGTGGTAACTTTTAGTGCAAATGCAAATTTTGTTTACTCAGAGTGTGGACCGTGAGTAGGGCTATAATTAAATTAGAAAACATTAGCAGCTAACTGGACTTTAACAGAATTATAGTGTTGCAAACTATGCATGCAGCAGTCGTTGCAAGTGTCAACATTTCAGCAGACGGGGGCAACGCAGGTCTTCAACGTGGTTGCAAGCGTGAAATTAAATGACGGCTGCTGGGCACAGCGATATTCACATGCAGGCCGCACACACCCGCACACACACACACACACACACACACATACAGAGCAAGACTTGCATATGAACACACACATGTGGCACTTGACACATGCGCCGCGGGTCGCACATTGTGCCACAAGTGTGAAATTCTATGCAAATGTCGGCCATAGCTAAAGACCCTCGCATTGATTAACTGACACTTGTGGGCTCCACTGTACAGTGGGGCCGGTGCTTGACGGCTCTGGGTATATGCTGCCCAGCCACAGCCACCGCAGTCGCCACTCATGAATGCAACACACACACACACACACACACGCATGCATTTGGGTTCAGGCTAGAGTCCTTGAGCTCTCGTATTCCTTTCCATTGTCAGCTGCGCTTGCCAGCTGCAATTGATAACAAATCGATAATTATCGATGACATGCTTATACCCTGTAGTGCGTTGGACTATGCATACTCTGCTTATAAAGTATGCTGATATATATACTGTTCTCTTCTTATTTAAGATTAAAGTTGATGTTTTTTTGTCTAAAAAAAAGAAATTGCGTGAATATACCCTGTAAATCATGTGTGTTGTTATCCGCTGACATAAGGTTCTGCTATCAAAAATACCCTGTAAATGAGATGTTCAGCAACATATGGGGCTCTCTTGTATGCAGTTCAATCGCTACAAATCGATAAATCTCGCTGCAGCTGCGTGTTATCGATAAACGATACGTGAGTTCGACTGCTGTCAAGGCCAACGAAGCGAAGCCCTCGAAATGCAATTAGCAAACGCTGTAAACTGTGCCACAGGCCGACTTTTAATTAAGCCCTAATTAATGGATGGATGATATTACCTTAAGTATAACGGTAAATTGAGTTGAATTACAAATAGCTAAAGCGAGCAGCTGGACAAATGGACAAACAGTGAAGTAATCGCATTTCAAGAGGTCACTTCTTCCACTTTCTCCTTCCCCTCGCCCTCGTCCTTGACTTTAAGTTGAGTTTTGTTTTCATTTCGTGCCGAAACTTTGTTCCATTACACATTACAAATTACACATACGCCACGTGGAAAGGTGAAAGCATGGCAACGAGGCGGGACAACTACGAACAAGGACGCGGCTGATAAGGACGAAAGTTATTTTTTTCTTGCGTTTTCTTATGTGTGTGTGTGTGTGTGTGTGTTTTTTTGTTGTTGCAAATTACCTGCAACACTTGAAGCCTAAAACAATTATTATCTGCTTTGTTTCAAGTGTTTTGGCTTAATGAAGGATGTCAACAACTTTTGCAGGTCCTTGAGGTCCTTGACTGTAATTGATTTTCTACTTTGTAAAAATAGCCTGCGAAATAGCAAAATAAATAGCGCTTTAATTAAAAGTCTTTTGTTGTCTAATTGAATTTTGCTTATTATAGAAAGCGAACAGCGACCAAAGCATTTAATATGTGCTAGTAACTATGGAATTCCATTAAGAGCTCTATTAAGTGTTGGAAGACGTAGACATTTTTTTTCCCCATTTCGCGGTCACGGTCACAGTCGTAGTCGCAGTCACAGTCACAGTTAACCATCGCTCACGATTTGGCCATCAATCAGTGCTTTGCTTATCTATTCGAAGCTCGTGCCTTGGCATCCACTTAATCAATATGAATATTTAATTTTGGTTCAACACACGCCCTCACACTCACACACAGACACACACACGCTGCTACACACACACACACACACACACACACGAGCATATGCGCACACATGTGCGTAGCTAATTTATGCTGTCCGGCAACATATTATTAAACCTAATTATGTTGATTCATAAATTAGAAACACCTTTTGATTGCAGAACTCGTGACAAATGTGCCTCATGCTCCGAAGTCTGTCCATCAGTCTATCAGTCCTTTTTTATACCCTGCTCCCATTCAAAATTGCTAAATAGGGTATGTTGTCTTTTGCTTAAATATAATAGTATAATATATATATAAGTATATATTTATATATTCTCGATCAGAATCAACATTCGAGTCGATTGAACCTTGTCTGTCAAGCCATCATTCTGATCAACCGCCTGTCCGTATGTATAAACGCATCGATCTCAGGAACTTGAAGAGCTAAAAACTTGAAATTTTACATGTAGGTTCTCACGCGCAGATCGAGTTTATTTCAAATGTTCGATAAATTTTTCCGTTTGCTTGTTATCGATAAGACGATGAGTTTCCAATTTTAATATGCACTGTAAGAGGTTCAGGGTATCTCCTAGTCGAGCACACTCGTCTAGAGATGTCTTACTTGTTTTTTTTTTTTATTTGGGGTCCTTGTTGCGTGTGCCATGCTATAAGCAAAATGCTAATGGCCGCTCACACCTGTGCCCGCGCCTCATTTGGTATTTATGGCGACCCAGATGTCAGGTAAATGGGAAATACAAATACGCAAATAGAACTCAACATTTGAATGTGACAATATATGCATATATGTAAATCGAATCAGATATTTAAGTATGGAACTGGGTTAAGGATTAAGCTTGTTGCCTATATGGATGGCTAATATACCCTGCCGTGTGACTTGCATAGGGTACTTTGCTTTAGTCGTATTTTATGTTTTTTGCTATTAGAAAATTTCAATTGAAAACAAGTTTTTACTTTTCATAAAAGAAAGGAAAAGGATGTGAACTTGTAGTCTAGTCGACTATGACCGACAGTGTGATATCCTGTAGCAAATGCTTTATACATTTTGGTTATCTTTTATTGATACTTCTTCATTACTCACTCATACATACACACACTGGCATTACGTACTTTAAGCAACTACTGTGCTTCTTCTTTAATCAGTATCAATATTTATGTGGCGAGTCACGCCTTCCATTGCCTGTTACAAATGTTTCTTCACAAACAATATACCCTTTCTTGAATACTTTTGTGGGTAAAATAAAAATCTGAATGCAGAAAGTTTGTTAAGCGAATGCTCAAGTAATACTTGCCCCATCGTAAGTCGAGGGTCCTTGGTCATTGTTCTTGCAAATGCATTAGCCGAGCACAAATGGAGGAAAGGACAAATGTGCAAGTCATTGTTGAACACTATTCGGAATTGTCATGCCTGTCAAGAGGTGGTGGTAATAAATGATTGTATTCAAACGGTGCGACCCACTTATCAGCCACTTGTCCTAGTAAGTGCCCAAGGAAATTGGCCATAAATATATGGCCGAAGGAGAGAGCGAGAGGTTTCATTAAAATATTAAAATATTTATATTTCAACATGCGAAAGAGTTCAAATGTTATAAATGATAAATGTAACTGGGTTATAAAGAATCGAAACCATCAAGGAAATGCTTATTTATTAGCAGTTAGTCGAATATCAAATACCCTTTATTTGATGCAGTCTTTACTGTGTGTATCACAGATCCGAAAACTAGAAAAACTATCGATCATTGATGATGATTGATGATGGCTGATGATGATTGTTGATGGTTATGTTTTTAATAAATTATTATATTGAGAATGAGATTTGCATTTTTTTTTCTTGATTCATCGTAAAACTGAAATATAACGATCTGATAGACTAAGATGCTTTGCTTGGTTTAAATTATGAGGAGCTGAGAGAGATTATAGCCTTTAAAGATCAGACTCAGACTAAAAAATCTCCTTTTGGTGTTATTCAGAATCACGTAGTAATTTATATAATTTATGCTATATGAAAGATTTCTCTTAAATAAATGTTAAATTTTGTTTTGTTGTCTCCTCTCGCACTGCTCGGATAGCACTCCGAGGAAAGCCACAAATGTGCTCCGAAAACTCTGGCCACACTTTATAGGTTAAATTGCAATAGAATTGTTGGCTTTTGTGGAGCTGCGTCAGCTGCAAGAGCTGGACTTTGGTTGAGTCTCCCTCATCCGCAGCTAATTATGTGCTAAAAGTTTGCCACATTTCACAATTGATAGTTCACTCTGTTTGTTTGCCATTGCGGTTCAGTTATTGTGGTTGTTACTGTTGTTGTTGTTGTTGTTGCTGTTGTTGTTGTTGCTGTTGTTGTTATTGTTGTATTTCTGCTGCAAAGGCTTTTCAATTAGAAACAGCTGGACCCGGGTCAGGAGCAGCGCAACGCACAAAGGGTCAGACGCGACGTCCGTCCGACCGTCCGTCCGGTCGGGTAGATTTTAATTTAAATGCGTGCTGCCATTTAATTTATATCTATATAGACACACGTATATATATATATATATATATATAAAATATATTTATATATATATACTTCCTTTTTTTGGGGTTTTGCCATTTGTCTGCGGTTTGTCTGAACGCTTTTGGGTTTTCGGACTTTATGTTTAATTGCAAGGGAAATTTGCCATTTGCCGCTTTTTTTTTGCATCCGTTTTTATTTAGTTGTTGTTAACGTTCGCTCGTTTTCTAATTTTGTATATTCGTAATTTTGTAATTTGCGCTAATAGCCTGGAGCGCAGATATTAAACCTATTATCAGAAATGAAAGACAGTTGAAGCTTTCATTATGCTGCACATCACAGATATGAACTATATAAGGCGACACTTTCGAACTAAATTATTTTAGTACAAACATCAAAAGTGTGCGAGTGTCCAGTGGGTGTCGATAAGCTTCGATTTGTTATCGGTTATAAATGATTGGCGTGGAATCATTATTGATAAACATTGAAATTAAAGAAAAATTAAATTAATTAAAAAAATGAGTGCTTGATTAATTTTCACGATGAGTGTCGAGTCGATAATAATCGATGAGTTTCGAATTCTTCTCGAGTGGTGTCCAATTGTTACCAATTATAACCGAAAAATGTCGAATTGTTATCGATAATTGTGGAAATTTGAACAATAAACAGCGAATTTGTATTGATCATAAGCAATGATTGTCGAATCGCTTTCGATTGTAATCAGTAAGTAAGAAATTGTTATTTGTTATCGATCAATTTTAAATTGTTTAGACTGTAATCGACAGTACACGAATTTGATCAGAATCTAGCTTATCCATAACTATTTATTATAAAAAACGTTGTTCTATACTTATATTTATTGATCGTTGTAAATTTAAAAACAATTCCAAAATCAATTAAAAACTGTGAAGTGAAGCTCAAACTGTTGACAAAACCAGTCAAAATAAAGGTTCACAATGTTCTGCGTGTGATTGAAATAACCAAAACTGAATGTGAGATTAAGTTGTTATGTCTGCGTGTGTGTGTCTGTGTGACAGTGCGTGTGTGTGTTTCAATTGAAAATTAATTAGACCGCGTTGGCCACACTGCCGGAGGCAAAAAACAATGCTCAAAAGCCTAATTGCCTTTGATTATGTGCGTTTATCGATACTAGGACATTGCTATGGGCTTAGTTGGCCATGCACACACACACACACACACAGCCAGACAGACATACAGCTAGGCGCGCACACAGACAGATACTCACACACACACAATGAAAGCCACACACAGGCTTAAATTGGCATTAGGTGTCGGCAAACAAGGATCTCTGTGAACTCGGCCTTGGACACGACTTATTTGTTGGGGTTTCATGCTTGCTGCTTATCTGTTGGCTTGGGTGCTTCTTCCTTTCTATTTTTTGGCATCGGCTGTGGCAGCATAACATGCCGCATTGTCGCTTTGACTATTATTTATTTTGTTAGACGCATTTTGAAAAGCCAATAAGCAGCTTCTGATTGATTATCTGTTGCCGTTCTCAGCACTGTTGTTGTTGTTGCCTTTGTTGTTGTTGCTTTTGTTGTTTACTTTTATATGAAACTTTTGCCACTCACGCACTTTTCACGCTGCGTGTGAGTGTGTGTGTGTGCGTCAATCAATTTGGAGTAAAATAAATGAGGCATGTGCCGCATATCTGTTGCCTACTTTTTGGGGCTGGCAGCGTGCAAAGGCTTAAAATTGATTTAGTTGCCCCATTGTTGAGATGCTGCTTCGTTGCTGCCGCCATGTCTCGCATTATATATTCATTTTTTTGTTCGTTTATTTTTTTCCTAGATTTTTTTTTGTTGTACTTGCGGCTTACTCTCGAAAAACTGCAGCCATTATAAATAGCTCACGTCTAACGAAAGCCCGAGTGCGGTTTGGCTTGCCACAGGACCCGGCTACCAGCCAGGCCGCATGCCACTTACAGAGTTGCCAGCCTAACTTCAGTTGAGTGGCAATTGCGTGTGGGGTTGCCGCAGCTGCTGCAAAAGTGCGGCAAATGCGCTTTGTTGCTTTTTCCGTCACATTCTAAGGACATTTTACGGCCATGCATTGCTACTTCCACATACACACACGCACAAGCACACGCACACTTACGTAAATGCGCCAAAGGCTAAAAGCCAACGAAATCTCATGACTTTGATGAGAACTTTCAAGTGCAGCCACCCCAAATACTGCACCACCGAACCACCGAACCGCCGAACCACCGCTTGGCAACACTTTGGCGAAAAGTGCATTAAGTTTGAATGCAGAAACGACGCAGTCTTTTCCTCATTTTCCTTGCATTTTCCTCGTGTGTGTTGCAATTTCGTTTTATGGCTGCCCCCCCCGTCCACCTATTTTCCCTTAATATTACACTTCAGTTTCCCTTTCAAAGTAGGCAGCTTGTGGGCGTGGTCGCATCTTCCATAAACTAGTTTAAACAGCATTGTATGCAAATGAAAGTCTGCGCTTGCTTGCAAAACTTTCGTTTAATCAAAACGTTTGGAGATAATGTTAATGTAGGGCTTGTGGAGAAACCCATATTTGTGGGTTGTATATCATCGAATGAAGGGTTTGACTTTAGCAAACTGTGCTAATAGTTAACTGTGGTTTACCGTCATATAATATATATTCTCTTTTAAATATGTATATTTGTGCCTCAGGCGTTCAGCCAAATTAAAACGTTTGTGACTTTGCTGATAGTTCAATGAAATTATATGAAAGGCTTAAACCGATTCTTACCCGATGTGAAACCGATACATACTTGATTCATAACATTCATATAACTGGTTAATATAATTTGTGCATACCCAATTCAAAACCGATTCATGACCGATTCATAATGGAAACATAATCGATTCATAAACGAATAATAACCGATTTATAATGTAATCATAACCGATTTGGAATCGATGCATAACTAATTCATAACTAATCATAGCCAATTCATAACGGAGTCATAACCGACTTATAACCGATTCATAACCGATTTGTGATCTAATCATAACCGATACATAACCTATTTGTAACCGGTACATAACCGATTCATAATCTAATCATAGGCAATTCATAACGGAATCATAACCAACTTATAACCGATTCAGAATCGAATCATAACCGATTCATAACCGATTTATAACCGATTCATAACCGATTCATAACGGACAGACTTAATTTTTGTTTATATATATTTAAAAGACAACTAAATAAGTTACACAAAAATATTTGAATACTTCGTTTCAAGCTTAACATGAGCCGCTGTCCATTGCAAACTTCATGGTAAACGTAACAGAATTAAACATGCGGACAATTTGTTCAGCTTAATTATGTCAGATCTAACTGAAAGTCGAGTTCTAATATATTTTCATAGGGTTAACCAAGTCCCTCCAACTATTGGCAGACAAATTTGAAAAAAAAAAAACATGTGATATATGTGAAATCTTGAACGGTAAAGATCGTGAAATATTTTACAGTTATTTTACGAATTTAGAATAGCAACTTATTATACTACTCGCGAACTTTGTTTTTTTTTCTCATCCAAACGTTAATTAGTGGAAGTACAGTAAAACCTTGCCACGCTGATTAGCTAGAAGAAAATTGAACTGAAATGTAATTTAATTTACTTTTTAAGAAATCTGAAGTACAAAAATAATGGAATATTATTTAAAAGAGGCGTTATCTAAAATTAGCTACAAAAATTGGGCCGTGTTTCGATAGTTCGGAGATTTCTGCCAACCAGCTGAGTGCTTGAGACCACATGTGTGCGGGTTAGGGAGGCTTTACTGTATCTCTATCGCTCCGTTCGCTTATGGAATTAGGTAACAAGCGCGCCGGCTGCAACAGCTGAACGGCTGAGGGCGATGACGTCATCAGTCCGCCGCAGTGTCCAAGCGGGTTATCAAGGGGCATCTCCGTCTGGCAGCAGAGCGAGACGCTTGTCTCGTTATCGGCAATCGCATCGCGAATTCTGTTTACGGCATTTCGCATGCGAATTCGATGTTGAACGTACGTGCAATTTGCAAGCTGCACCTGTGGCTATGGATGTTGCCGTCAATCCTCGCCAGCGAGCGGCTGCCCGGCTATTTGGTGCGTCACATGAACGGCAGCGCGGATCCTTGCGAGGATTTCTATGAGCACGCCTGCGGCGGCTGGACACGAGCCCATGCGGCGGACGCCTTTCACAGCCAGCTGGAGCAGCTGGACTACGTGTATCACAGGCGGCTGGGATTGTTGCTGGAGCAGCGGACACAACCGGATGCGCCACGCTTTGTCCAGCTGCTGCACTCCGGCTACGCCGCCTGCCGCGCCCTCAGCGGACGCTACGAGCCGGCGCAGTTTGTCCGCTGGCTGCGCATCTGGAGCAACGTCGACATGGAGAGCGAACAGAACGATTGGCGTCCACTGCTGCGTGTGCTGAAGGGCTACGGATTGGCCACCCTGCTGCAGTACGAGACCGAGAGGGATTCACAGTCGTCGGAGGAGGAGGTGGAGGCGGAGGCGGAGGCGGAAGAGTTGGGCGATCCGGAGCTGTGGCTGCTCCAGCTGCAGCCGCCTTGGCCAGTGCCAGCTGATGAGGAAGACGAGGATCATAGCCAGCCGCTGAGCCGTGCGCGATTCCGAATCCTCTACCGCGCCCTCCAGCCGCTAGGCGTGCCGCAGACCAAGCTCTGGCAGCAGGTGAAGCACCTGGAAAGGCAGCTTTGCCAGCAGCTGCAGCAAGAGGAAGAGGAGGAGCAGGAGGATCAGGAGCAGGAGCAGACGGAGGAGGCTGCGGTGCCCTGGTTGCTGCCCCTGCCAGCTGGCGCAACAGTGTGGCAGGCAACACGATCGCTGCCCTACCTGAGGCGTGTGTCCAACGTGCTGGCAGCGCAGCCGGCGTCGCTGCTCGCCCGGTATCTGCAGCTGCGGCTGCTGCACAGGCTGCAGCTGCTGCCGGCGCCGCAGTTCGGCCGCCAGGAGTGTGCCGCACAGCTGCGACTGCTGATGACGCATGCCACGGTGTGGCTGCTGCAGCAGCAGCTGCCGGCGCAGCAGTGGCTGCAAACGAATGCCACAATGCATCAGCTGTTCGAGCAGTTGCGTCTCGTCTTCGAGGTTCGCCTGCTGGAGAATCGCAATCAGTTCGCCAGCTCCACGCAGCGCTTCCTGCTGGAGAAGCTGCGACGCATGCAGCTGCGCTTGGGCGTCCTGCCGGAGGGCAGCGCGCAGACGCAGCGGCGCCACCTGGAGGCGTTCTACGCACACCTGCAACTCAATGCCGGCGACTACTTTGGCAACCTGCTCGCCATGCTGCGCGACACGAATCGTCGGGCCGCAGCTGTGGCTGAGGGGGAGGGGGAGCCGTATTTGCTGCAGCCGGACGGATTTGGCAGCTATGCGTCGCCGTTCTTTCTGCCCGGCAACAATTTGATTGTGGTGCCGCAGTCGCTGCTGGGGGCCGACCTGTACAGGCCCCAACAAGCGGCGCTCTACACGCACAGCGCGATTGGCTTTCTGCTGGCCCACGAGCTCTCGCACGGCTTTGCGCCCACCGATGTGCTCTTCGATGGGCGTGGCCAGCAGGCAACGCAGCAGCAACGGAGGCGCCTTTTCGCCAATCCGCGCTTCGCCAGCCAGACGACATGCCTGCGACGCCATCACGACCAAATGGCCGACGAGAAGTTTGCCGATACAAACGGATTGGCTTTGGCGTACGAAAGTTATTTCGTGGCTGCGGCTGCGGCTGCGGATGCTTGCCCCGATTGCCGGTCAAACATGCTGCAGGAGCGGCGGCACTTCTTCCTCAACTTCGCACAGTTCTTCTGCCAGGACGATCAGCAGACGGAGGACAGCAGCCTCCACGGCGGAAGCCGGCAGCGGGTGAACGAGGCGGTCGCCGACTCGCAGCCCTTTGCCCAAACCTTCGGCTGTCGGCGCGATCGCAAGTGCCAGTTGTACTAACCCATTGATAAATAACTGTATACACAACTTTCATTTATATCCTTAATCCCAAAAAAAAAATAAAAAAAATATATGTATATATATATATATTTATGTATGTATATATACGTATAATTGTATAATTATTCTTCCATTCTTCTAGCGTAAGTGAATTAAAAGTGGCTAGAATTGAGCTTAATAGTGGCTCTCAAATTGCCTCTCTTTGCGATTCTCATAAAGTTTTAAGGCTTCTTTATAATCTTTTTTTATTATTTAAATATATGTTTCATTTTCTGGCTCTTATGTTTACTCTTTTCATTGTTAAATTTCCCTTTGCAGATTTCTCTCTCTCTCTCTCTTTCTCTCCATCTTTCTCTGATTTTATGACTTAAGCTCAAATTTTGATTCTTCTCTTATGCCTTAGGTGCGTTACAAACAGTTTTAAAAAGCGTGTTTTAATGTGTTTACCTTCTGCTTGTTGACGAGCTGCCTTTCTTTGCGATTCTCATGCAGTTAATGAATGCTAAAGATTTTTACAATCAATTATTAAAGTCAAAATCCCACAGCCAAGTAAAACAAAAATTTGATAAAGTTACACAAATTTATTTATTTCCATTCAGACAGAAAACTTGAAGTTTTTTTTTTTAATATTTTTTTTTTTGATTTTATTTATAGAGTTTCTCCTATTGGAATCATTTACATACATTTAAAACATTTAAACTTGAAATTTGTTGTTCTTTAAAATAAGTACTTGTACACCGACATATCAACATTGAATCGCTTTGTTTTTGTACATATATATGTGTATATGCATGTATTTGTATATATATTTATATTATATATGTATGTATATACGTTTGACTGCTTAGGTCTAAGCAAAAAAAAATATCTTAAAACACTATTAAATATCGTTGATTATATATATGTATATGTATACATATATATGTATATACATACATATATTTGTATTTGTATCTGTATGTGTATACATATATATATATTTATATATATTTTATATTTATATAATTTTATTTTATTTGAGTTGCAAACACCGAATTTTGAAACTTATTGTTGTCAACTTTGAAATTCGTTTTATCGATTTTGGTTATAGAAAATATTTGCCTGTCATTTAAATCAGTAAACTTTGGGGCTCAAAAGGTTTACGAATTTAAATGAGTTTCATACATTTTTGTTTTTGGTTTTCTCTTGGTTTTTTTTTTGTCCCGAATTGTTTGGCTTACGATTAGTTTTCATACTTAAGTAGATTTCGCTTATTGTTAACGTTTAATTGGATTTTGTTCTGTTTACACAACAAATTTTACAAAAATCGCACAAAAATAAGCTTTGGTTTTTGTATCTGATGTAAATACATTATAGCTATGTATTTGGTACATAGGTTAGTTTTGTTTCTGTTTTATATCGAATCTTTTACGATTCGTTTCATTCCTGTAATTGTTTTTTCTTCATATTTTTTTTTTTCATATTCAATTACATTTATAATAAATACACTTAGTTTTTAAACATTTATTTTGTCACTTTTTTATTTTTATTTTTTTCAAAGAATTTCAAAATTTAGTGTTAATCTATAAATATATATTTTTTTATATATTTATTTATATATATATGTACGTTTGTAACTGTTTTGTATTTATTTGAGTAACATTTATATATATGATTGATAATATATTTCGTTTTTGTTTTTGTTTTTTTTTTTTTAATAATTTATTTATTCATCAGTTATCACCTTCAACTTTGACAACTCTTTAAACATTCAATTGTTGAAATTATTCATCAATATATATAGTTTGACTTTCCTGTAGATCGGAATGCGAATTTCAAATGTATTTTTTTTTTCGGTTGTTGAATAATTTTATTGAATTATTATTTGAAGTTTTGTTTTTTGTGTTTTGTTTTTTTCTTATTTTTGTTCGTAATACACATATTTAATAGTTCGGTATACATTCAGAAACACACACATTTAATTCAATAGGTATTTAACATTTTAATCAGATAACTGGAACAAACATTGAACATCTAAGATCTGTGTGGTTTACCATTGAATAGTATTAATAAACTGTGATCAAAGTTTTCGTATTAGTATATTTTGTATGCTATGCCTGGTTATCAAGCGGTATTTACTCTCACACATACACATGCACACATAAAGCAGTTCTCCAGCTCGAAAACTTTTTCAAAACTATTCCAATAAAATTTGTGATAACCAATGGAACTTTGTAATAAGTTGGTTTGAAACCAGAGTATTCGCACTTTTACTTTTGTTTTTTGTTTTCTTTGGTTTTTCATTATTTTTGTAGATCGTCAATGTTCTGGATCAAAAACTAGAGTATTCGCACTTTAAAATATTTTTTTTTTAATTTTTTTTTTTTTTTTTAGTTTCATCAAAAACCACTTTAATCGATTCATTTACCGATCATCAATGTAATGCTTCGAAAACTAGAGTATACGCTCTTGTGTATTTTGTTTTCTTTATTTTTCATTTATAGATCATATTTTGGATGCATTGAAAATCACTTTTTCTTTTGATTTCAATAGTTTTCCATTTATAGGTCGTAAATTAGATTCGCACTTTTACTTTTGTCTTTGTGTTTCATTTATTTATTTGTAGATCGTAATTCGTAATACGAAAACTAGAAAAATCGCTGTTGTACTCAACTCTTTGCTATGTTTATACCCTATACTCATTGAAAACGTGTAAACAGGGTATAATGTTTATTTTCATTCATAGATCACATGGATCGTATTTGGGTTGAGTCGAGCACCAGACTATTCGCACTTTTAGTTTTGTTTTCTAGTTTTTCCTTTGATTTATTTATAGATCGTCAATGTTTTCGCACTTTTACGTTTGTTTTCTTTGTTTTCCATTTAAAGATCGCATATGAGATGCATCGAAAACTAGAGTACTTGCACTTCTTTATTGTTTTCTATGTTTATACCCCTGTTTTTTTTTTTTTTTTTTCATTCATAAATATTCGTAGATCCTATATGGAATGGATCGAAAACTAGAGTATTCGCACTTTTATTTATGTTGTTTTTGTTTTATCATTTATAAATCGTCAATGCTAAGGATGAGAAACTAGAGAATTCTCACTTTTACCTTTGGTTTCTGTTTTTTACATTCATTTATAGATCTTTTGATTTCCCATTTCCTTCGATTTTTCATTTATCGAATGTTATTGTTAAGGATCGCAAACTAAAGAATTCGCATTTTGATCTTTATTTTTAACATTCATTTATAGATCGTTTGTTTTCCAATTCTCTTCATTTGTAGAAAGTCAGTGTTAAGGATCGCACTTTTTCCTATGTTTTCCTTGTTGGGTTTTTTTCGTTCATTATAGATCGAAGATGGGATGTGTCCAAAATTTAGACGTTTCGCTCCTCGGCTATGATTTCCATGTTGCTGGTGCGACGCTGCTGGAAGTGATGATGATGGTGATGATGATGGCGCTGATGATGATGCTGATGCTGCGACGACCTGTTAATTGGCTCCGACGTGCCTCCATCTACGGCGGATGCGCACGTGCAGACGGCGGCGCTGCGATGATGATCGCTGCTGCCACGCCGCGGCACCAACATCACCAATTACTAGAGGACCGTCTCGTTGGTGTTGGTGCAGGTGCGGGGGCCATTCACGATCGAGTACTTCGAGGAGCTGTCCTTTTTGCCAGCGATCCGGCCCAGAAAGATCTCCTTGAAGGTCTCGCGGAACTGGCGCGACATTCCGCAGTAGATGCCAAAGTTAATCGGATAGCTGAGCACCAGAAAGAAATTGGTCAGCATTATGAATATGTTGGCAATCTCATAATCGAGAAACTCAATGATCAGAGAGCTGACAATGTGCATGGATGTGACCACGGCAATGGGTATCTCGGCGATGAGGAACACCGACACAACCACAATCAGCATCAAGGTGGTGCAATTGGAGTCCCTCAGCTTCTTGCACTCCTTCTTACGATTCTCCCTAAATAGCAGCTTCCGTCGCTCCTGGGCCTCCCGCAAAGCGGCGAACAGCAGAATGTTGAGTGTGACCAGAATGATGCACGGCAACAGATTGACGAACACCACACGGAACAGATAATAGCTGGTGTAATACAGATCGACGCCGATGTATTCGTGTACCCATAGCGAGGTCTCCAAATGGCAAACTTCTGTCTCGTTGCCGTTCCACTCGATCTGAACCGGTAGATAAGTGCGATCAAAGAAGCGCGGCAGCTGATGAAGAAACGCCAGCAGCGCAATATAAAAGGTGCAACGCTTCACGCGCGGCATCGTGCACCAGGTGCGGGCCATTGGGGCGTGGCAAACGTAGATGTACCTGTAATGGAATAGTTATCGATTATCAATTATAGGTATAGAGTTCATAAATGATCGCAACTTTGAATAGTTATCGATTAACATAAGTGTGGGTAAAGTTCTGCTGATTAGATTATCGGTAATTTCGATTTTTAGGACTATCGTATTTGCAATTGAGTAGTTATCGATTAATATAAGTGTGGTTAAAGTTCTGCCGATAAAGTGTTAAGTAACTGATTTATAGATTATCGGTAATTTCGATTTCAGGGATTTTCGTACCCCCAATTGAGTAGTTATCGATTAACATAAGTGTGGGTAAAGTTCTACAGCTTAAGTGTTGAGTAACTGATTTATAGATTATCGGTAATTTCGATTTCTAGGACTATCGTATTTGCAATTGAATAGTTATCGATTAACACAAATGTGGTTAAAGTTCTGCTGCTTAAGTGTTGAGTAACTGATTTATAGATAATTGGTAATTATGATTTCGGGTACTTTCGTACCCCCAATTGAATAGTTATCGATTAAGTGTTGAGTAACTGATTTATAGATGATCGCTTCTTTCGGTAGCTGGTGCTGAGTGTACAGATGAGTATTTAGGTTGCAATCCCAAGCCAAAGTTTTGGATTGTTGTCTTGAGCGTAGGCTTAAATAGTGATTGACCAAAAAAAATTTGCTTAAAAGCATTTACATTAAATTTTATGGAACACTTTTTAACAACATGACAGAGTTTTTATTGGTACTTTATAATATAGTTGAATGATCCACTCAAATGTAAAATATGTTATGAAAATATAAATAGTCTCTACGAAGATTGTTGGCGGTTATTTATAATCGATATTTTGTATTTTTAACGCACATGAGATTTAAGCCAGCAGAAATGCTTATAAAAAGTAACTGTTATCGACATTTCAATGTTCTATCCAGCTAAGTAAATGGAACTAGTTAAATATTATACATATATATACGTGTTTATATATATGTATATGTCGCAGCTTATCGACTGTTCAAGATTTTGTTCTTGTGCTTAACCAAAATTTACATGTGTACAAAAATTTTTAAATGTGAGACAAGGGAATGCAAATTTGATATCTCGACAGCTACATATGGATATGTGTGCATGTGTGTGTGTGTGTGTGTGTGTGTGTGTGGCATGCATCAAGTTGGAGTTTATCTGACGGCCATTAAAGTGTCTGGCAATGGGTTTTATTCATGAAACGTTATCCGAGTTAAGGCCTAAAAGCGACAACGTGGCCTTTGCGCATTTGCCTAATATAATTTGATGGCTCAGCCGGGCCAAGGAATAACCCAATTTGGTTGCCACAGATTTATGATGGCAACGTGTTGACAATGTCGTCACCTTTCACCGCCAATCGAGAGCCAATTGGCAGGTGAGCTCCAAAGCCATCAAAGTCGATCTAAGGGGAAACCAAATGAAAACGAAAAAAAAAAAAGAAAAGAAAAGAAAAGCTAATCATCTTTTAGCATTAGAAATTCATAATTTGAATCATATTAATAATTCAAATAATTTTTCCCCGTTGACAACTTGCAACAAATTGGGGCAAGTTGTGGCAGCTTAAGAAAACTTTTGCCGGCTTTATAGTTTTTACTCAAAGGTTCAAAGTTGCGGACACCAGAGTCCGGTTTGTCTTGGAGACTAATTTATGCGCATAATTATGGACACGCCCACAGCTGGAGGCTGAAGGCTGGAGGCGCCGCGCCGTGGCTGCCACTTCAAAATGATTTTCAATCAATCTTTCATTGAACCTTTGTCAAGCGGGGATTTCATTAAAGTTGAAAGCAATCGCAGGCAAAAGAACGGGACGGAAGGCACGACTGCGAGGCTGCGTTTTTGTCCTTAAATGGAATTGATATTAAATAATTGAATGAACAGCATTTAGCCTTCACTCCCCCTCCTCCTCGCTGCCCCACCACTCGTTCAGGACACTTGTCCTGTGTTGTGATCCTGTCCACAAAAGGGCAAAATAAATCAACGAAATAAACGCAATTCATCGGGCCAAATAAATAGTATGAGTAATTAGAATATTCAAAGTATTCAAAGTGGATGAGCACAAATGTATTTAAAATATTGCCACAAGGACTCACACAAAATGTCCTTTCAGAGCGATTCATTTACAGTCGTTCAGTTGATGATTCATTGCGTTAATTTGGTAGCTGGCCAAATGTATAATTACCGCTACTTCAAGTTATTAATCGATTTATCGCCGCTCCGATTAGTCAAAAGTAACCATGAATTAATTGCGATTCATTGCAAAAGTAATTGCTGTTCATTTCATAGATCAAAAGGCATTTCATTTGGACACTGTCTATTTACTGTAGGTGAGCTCTAAACGGGTTGTGCCTGACTAGAATATACCCTAAGGTCCAAATCAAGCTAACATTTTAGGCATTTTAGCTTTCCTCGTAGCTAAATTGGGATACTGAGATTCATCATCATCATTAAGTCTGAAAATATTGTCTCTCAACAAGTCGATGCAGCTAATAAAAACGATTTCTTTCGATTACTTTTATGTTATTATCGATTGGGTTACAGCAGCATTTAATGTATGCTTGAATAGTGCAATAAAAATATGTAATAAAAGCCGTTCCATTGCATACTTAAGCTTTTAGCTTTAATTGCTGCAATTAATCAATTTATCGCTTATAGATCGATTAATCGAAAATCAATCATAATTAATGTTGAATTAAGTGTATTTCCAGTTATATGAGTTCTTATGCATAACTACTGCGACTTGTGCTATAGTGCTGCTTTTACACACACACACACACACACGCACACACACACACACTTGAGTGTTGGAGCTTGTTAGAGAGTTCAATTTGTTGTTCGATTCTTTTACTTTCATGCAGAAAATAGAAAATGCCCATGAAAATCACTTGAAATACCGTAAGTTGACAGCAGCGCAGCAGGACAGCAGGACAGCAGCAGCAACAATAACAACAAGAATACTGACAACAGCAACAACAACAACAACAATAATAATAGAAGCAATAATAACAATAAACGTTGACTGTTTTATCGCGCATTTGTCCTCGAGCAATTTTCAACGCATTTTAGAAAATGTGTGCTGAGGGATGTCTGTTGAATGTGTCCCCAGCTACCGCAACAAATTATTTAGCTATTTGCTACAACACACACACACACACACACACACAGACACTGGCAACCACTTGAAGCGGTCCATGTCGCATAATGGCACAAATATTTATGACTATTTTCATAGAACATTTTTGTTGCTGTTGTCGCCCGTTTTTTG
This sequence comes from Drosophila pseudotalamancana, assembly GCA_037075185.1. Lineage (NCBI taxonomy): Eukaryota > Metazoa > Arthropoda > Insecta > Diptera > Drosophilidae > Drosophila > Drosophila pseudotalamancana. The sequence goes on along the minus strand of JBAMCK010000693.1, from coordinate 526,383 downwards.
TGCCTCCAAAATTTGTTTTTTATATACATATATATATTTTTTGCAAGCTGTAAAATTTATGATGCCACACATGAGTTAATAGAACAATGCGCCAGTCTTTACAAGTGGTCCTTGCCCCGTTCGGTTGCGCCTCGCTTTATGCCACTCAACAGTTTTTAGATGCGAATGCGAAAAATAATATAAAAAAAACCAAAAACAAAAAAAAAGAAATATAAAAAAGAGTGTGTGGAGGAGGGGGGATTTAACACACTTAGCGATTTATGTTGCCAATTTTATAATACATATATTAGTTTATTGTTTTTCATTTTGCTGCTGTTTTATTCTTATGTTTTTTAATATACTCGAAGACAATGCGCATATAAAACATTTACAGCATTGACCCACTCGCCGAGGTCCTTAATGTTCTTTCCATTCCTTATTTATGGCCTGACAGCAGAAAACAATTTGTGCTTAAAGACAATTGACACTTTGTGGCAACCAACCATCCATCAATTGCGAGTCCGAGTCCTACGGACTTACTTAAATGTGTGTAAAATAAATGCATTTCCAATATTATATAGTATATTTATATCTGGAATGGGATGGAAATAAAAAACTATGTCAACCCATTTCTAAAATAGTCAATAGACTGGTATTTGAACCCGGGACTAACGACAACTCATTCAACAATAACTGGCAATTACATTATTATTATTAAATATAACACAAATTTTTAATTTAAACTATAAAAAAATTAAAAAAAAAAAACTATTTGAGTGATTTTCTTCATAAACATTACTTCTATATATTTGAAAAAAAAAATTACATTAATAATTATAAATAAAAAAGCAGATCATATTTTATAAAACTTTCGTATCTAAGTTGGACAGCAATATTTGCCAGTCATTCGCCAAAAAGTATGCAGTAAAGGAGGAAGAAGGCGACAAGAGATTTGTAAAACAAACGCGATTGATTGAGCGCAGATGCACACACTCATACAAGCATACATACACACACACACACACATACGCACACTTATACGTATTGACGTTAGTGTCATGTTTGTGGCCATTGCCAGAGGCAGCCGCAACACGCACATTATTCATACGACGCGTTAACTGGACGAAAATTTCCTTTTCATTTTTTTCTTCATTGAGTGCGTGTGTATTGACAACTCGGCAGACGACGTGACCGACAGAGCACAGCTGATTTATTATGCCATTGACAACTGAATAGCTCTCGCAGTGTCCCATTCAATCAATCAGTCAGTCAGTCAGTCGGACAGCCGGGCAGTTGATGAGTCGATATTTAAATATGTAAAGAAGTGAGTAAAAGTATTTATTTCATATTTACCTTTGAACGGCCAGGGCCAGAGTCAGCCACACGGAGATGGTGTGGCACATGGCTGGCATTATCTGTGGATGAGAAAAATAAGAAGAGGAAGTAGGAGAATAAGAAAGTAGAGCTTAATTCGCATCAGCAATCAAGATAAATATGAATTTCTCTGTGTATAAAGAAGTGATGGAGTTTACGCTGTCGCAATTCGCAAAATCAATTCAACTTTTAAGCCTTAATTAAACACATTAAAAATACGAATTCAGATATGCGGATAAAATATTTGTATAAATGCGTTTATCTCAGGAATCAGAAGAGCTCGTGACCTCATATTTATAATATATATTTTTATAGTTAAGCGGGATGCTTTTTATTGTCTTAATCCATTTTCTTTATACAGAGCAGAAATTATATCAAGAGTTGTTTTTTAAGGCACGTGTCTGATAATATGTTTGTGTGTGTGTATAAATGTGTTAATCTCAGGAATTAAAAGAGCTGCAGACTTACAATTTTTAACATATATTTTTGTGAATCGTACGAATAGCAAATGAATGCTTGTTCTTTGATGTCTTAACACAGTTTCATTATAGAAATGAAAATTCATATCAACACTTTCATAATATATTGAGATTTGAGAATGTTATGAGATTTATTTTTCCTTAGAGTTGGTTTTGGGGTATCCTCTAGTCTAGCACAGGCCCCCACTAAACCGTTAATTTTGTATGTTGCACCAACAACAACATTGTGCGTCTGGATGCGGCATGCGCTTAAAGGATTGCAACATTATGCTGCAGTTGCTCACCGTTGCACAGCGTTGCAATTATTCTGCCTGTTACAAATAGTTGAGCTTAGAAGAGCCGCCGCTGCTGTTATTCAATGCATTTTGTAGCTAACATGTTGTACAACACGCGTTGCCATGTTGCACGTTGCCAGCCAACTGCATTTGTGCACCAAGCTGTGGCCTAATCCGATTTATGACAATTTTTGCTGTTGTTGTTGTTGTTGTTGCTGTTTTCTTTTTTTTTTTTTTTTTGTCATAACAGCAGAACATTTTGTTGTTGTTGTTGTTAATGTTGAGAGGCACTCGAGCCGCTGCTCAGCTGACGCATTAACATGGCCATTAAACGAGACGAGAGAATGAATGAGAGAGAAAGAGAGAGACAGAGAATGGGGAAGAGAGGGGTATATAAATTTCAAAGGGAAATGTAACGAAATCTTCAACTTTAGTTGCAATGGTCGCCTGGCGGTTATTACAGCCTTTGTGTATGTGAGCTGAATTTTATGGCCGTCATACGCAGATAGCCGGAGATGGAGACGGAGACGGAGTTGGAGACGGAGACGTAGACAGAGTTGGAGACGGAGTTGGAAATGGAGACAGTGGCACACTCCATCCGAATGCTCAACTGCCCGTTCCCGTTGTTACTTAACGGGGCGCAGCATGGAATTTAGCTGGTACAAATCCCCTGGGAGGCCAGTCACAGCACGTAGCAGCAGCAGCAGCAGCGGCAGCAAACAACAACAATAACAACAACAAGAGTAACAACGGCGACAACAATGGAGCACATCTTATCAGCTCGACACTACTCCATTGAAGTGAGTAAACAGTTTTGCTTTATGCCGCCATCTTTTGCCATCCCTCAAATGCAACCCCCACTGCTACCAACCCCCACATCACCGCCCCACCCCACCCCAACCACAATGGCACACCTCTTCTGCCTGTAAACGAGCGCCATAAATTGAAAATGTTGATTAATCAAAGCAAACGTGCGACAACGACAAAATTCGAGAGCTGAGCACCAAATGAATGAATGAGTGACTGAGTGACTGAGTGAATGACTGAATGAATGACTGAATGAATGAATGACTGAATGAATGAATGAATGAGTGAATGGTTGAATGACTGGGTGAATAGTTAGCCGCTTGGTTAGCTTCGTTGCGAATTTTGCGACTCTGTTTGGGTCTTTGATTATGCTGACAGAAATGACAAACAAAATGCAAACGTAACCCGATGGCGATAACGATAACGATAATGATAACGATAGCGATACAGCCAAGGGTGGCAGCAACAATAACGGCTCTCAATACACAGAATGCTTACGCGTCATACATCACCAGCGACAGCGACGGCGGCAGCGACGTCGACAGAGACAGAAAGGACGCCCAACTTGCAGTCAAGCATTTTATTTAGGTCAATGAGCGTCTATATGCCACCCTCCTATTTACACCCCCAACACCCTTGTTAGCCCTTTCTGCCACCCATTCCCCCGCAATCCTCCACCCCGCAGGCCCAACGCATGCCACTCATTTTTCCACCTTGCCCCACATTGAAGCGCACCCTCTTGAACTTGCCCCAGCAATTAAAAGATGCTGCTGCCGCTTCTATAGTAAACAACACTAAGCCAAACGCGTTCCCGTTTTATGTTGTGTAGTGTTGAATTGTGTTTTGTGGTTTTTGGCTTCATTTTTTTTTCTGTGGCTGGTGTTTGTTTTCGCTTGCTTTTTGCTTTTCGCTTTTCTTTTTTTGTTTTTTTGCTTTTTGCTTTTTGATTTTCGGTCTTCGCTTTTTGTTTACCTCATTGAAAATGCTGTAGGCCAGGCACATGGAGACCGGATGCATGGGCTTGTAATGATTGCCAAATGTGTACATATACCAGAGTCCGGGAGCGGGGAATACGACAGTCAGCAGATCGCATATGGCCATACCTGCGAGAGAGAGGGAGAGAGAGAGAGAGAGAGGGTGTGTGAGTGTGACAAATTGGATTAGAGTGCGTATTAATGGGGGATGACCAGCCAACCCTTTATTTGGGCTCAAAAACAAGTTTGGATTTTGCTAATTTGGACCTTTGGCTGGGTCCAATTACAGTTGAACCAACAATTTGAACTAGTTCAAAAGCTCATTAGGTCTCTCATATTAACTTGTTTATTACTTTTGATTGCAACACTGACATAGCTTAAGGTATTATTTATAATTTAGCCAAAGGCATATTATTTATACTCTATATGAAATATATCGATTATCTCTACACTACTTATCGATAAAATAGTTGAACTTATATTATAAATGATTGCTGAAATTTTACTTATCCACAATTTTAATGCAACACTTTTATTGCCTTTACTAAAATGGAACTAGTTACAACTTTTTTATGACTCTTTTATTAACTTGTTTGTGCATTGCAATAAAATATGAAGATAATTCAAAATGTAAACAATTTTACCTTAAAATCGCTTATCGGTTATCGAGCCTACATATCGATAACTTAGTTCAAATTTTGGGGACCATAAAAAATTAGAAATTAGCTTTTAAAAGTTATGAATTCCTTACTAAAAATTTTACTTATCTACAATTGCAATGATTTCTTACAACATTACGTTGCGTTATGCAACACTTTTACTGCAGTTGGCAACAATAAAATGGAAAGTTTTACCGCACTCTGAATTGGCCACAAAAGAAGTTTTTAATGTCATGTTTTGACAGTAACATGAAAAAGTTTGTTTGCAACTAAAAATTACTGACAGAACAAGTGAAAAGCGAATGCGAACAGTGTAAGGAATAACAAAATAACAGGTGAGTTTTTTTTACACCTGTCTCGACAAGGTTGGCAAAACTACATTAAAATACATTCTCATAAAGATAAGATTTGTGAACTGGAGAAATTGACAACTCAAACTTGAGCAAGATTTCTTGGTCAACAATGTTTCAACAGTGAATACGAAAGAGGTTACAGTTAGCTCCATATATGTATCTATATGTATGTATATATATATTATTTATTTATAGCTGTGTCATAAGCATGTGTTAAGTGAAATATTATGGTATGACAGTACGGGAAGTCTTTGATTGAATAAGGGAATAGCTAACTAACTTGTCCCCAGTTGTTGGCGCTGTTCAGTGTTGTGAAGTAGTCAATTAAATAAACAGTTACTTTAATTAGTTGCAGCCACGACAGCAGCAACAAGCGCTTAATCAACTTTCTGTTCTATTTGTAATACATTCTACTTGGCTGCTGCATTAAAGTTCAAGTTCAAGGCGGAGAAAGTCGCTAAACGCTTCAACTACTGAGCGAGCGAGTGAGTGAGTGAGTGAGTGAGTGAGTGAGTGAGTGAGTGAGTGAGTGAGTGAGTGAATGACTGACTGACTGACTGACTGACTGAAAGACAGACTGACCCACTCATTCACTCACTGAGTGTCTCTTGACTATTCTGCTGTCCTGACCTTTGCTCCATGGGGGTTTCGTGTTCCATTCAACTGTTGTTGTTGTTGCTGTTGTTGCTGCTGCTCCTCTAGCTGGGCAAGTCAAAGTTCATTTCATGTTTGGTCTGCTGTCATTTATTGTCGCTTAGCTCGCCTCTCACTTGTCACCAACGCTGGCAGCCAAATGCGATTAGCCGCGTCCTTCATCCGTCCGCCCCTTCGCATTCGCGCATTCAATGCGATTAACCCATTGACTGGCAGCATGGTGTGTGTGGCATGCCACAGTTATGAAATGCGCGTCACATTCAAATGGAACTCCTAACTAACTGCCATGACAAGGCTTATGACTGTCCCTTCTGTAGCTTACATTGTCTTACGCTTCGCTCCCATATTTCAGCTGCAGATACCGAGGAGTGAGAGTTTTGGTGGGTGTTACGTAATCTCTGGCTACAAATTGCATTGACAGTTGGCAGCCGGAAATTGAATCGCCTGCCAGTGATATCTGTCTGTCTGTCTGTCTGGCTGGCTGGCCGAGTCGTTAGCCCTTCGATGGCTGCTCTTCTGGCCACGTTTACTCACATCTGAGCCACTTAGAGCCCGATCCACTGGCCAAGTCAGCGACTTTTCATAAATCAGTGGCAAATGCCGCACAGCTCAAAGCTCCCCTTTGCGCCATCCGCCTAGTCAGTCAGCCATTAGCATTACACACGCTATTAGAATATCTCAGCATTACTTGGAGTTGCGGCACGCAGAATGCGTGCCACAGTATTGAGGGTGTGGCAGGAGTCGGAGCGTGGCACGCACTTTGCCAGCTATTTTGAAATCTCGCAAAACTTCTGCCTGATTTAACATTGTGCGGCATTAAATGGATCTGCGCCCGGAGCTGGAGCACAGTTTGGGGGCGTGGCCACTCCCCCCAATGAAATGAGACGGAATAAAAAATATGTAATAATCATAAATATGTTTTTTGGGCTAAGGAGCTGAGTGCAAGGCACATCACTTGCAATCACAATATCGATTTGTCGATAAGTTTAAAGCATAAGAAAAATGCTTAAATCGAGCTGTTGTTAACCGGCTTTGCTCGGTTACAGACTATTGCTTCAATTTTAGATTATGTATCATTAACTATTTGAGCTGTTGACTCAATTTCAAGTTTTGTTAATTACTCAATCAACAAACGTATTTAAAGTGTCGCTCTTCTATGAGATTCTCATTCATTGAAATAACTCGCAACTCATCAAAAAGTTTAAGTTTACAGTTTTTACTTAATCAACAAACGTATTTAAATGTAATGTAATGTAATTTAATGTCATTTAGTCTGTCGCTCTTCTATGCGCTTCTCATTCATTGAAATAACTCGCAACTCATCGCAAACTTTAAGTTTACTTTTTTTTCCTCTCGAATTTATTCTCTTGCCTACTTTCGTGTTCTTAGTTTTTTTTTCTCTCATTTTTTTCTCATTGTCTCATTCTACTTCTGTTTATAAGCCATGCTCTTACATTTTCTCTCCTCTTTCTCCTTCCTTCCTCTTCTGTTATTTCAGGGGTATCATTTAAGAGTTTACTCAGCTGTCTTTTAAAATCTGTCAATAGATACATGAGCACAGTTAAATATTTGACTGTATACGAGTATGACGCAGTCGGTTATATCCGACTAATTATCTATTGCTATCATAAGGGAGTTACTTTCTAGCTATCAACTTATCAGTAAATAATCTAGTATAAAGCTTATATATACATAAATCTAAAGAGTAAACCGATGATGATATTTGTAAATGGAGTTGCTTTGTCGCTTACCCATTAGCACAAAGTTGGTGGGCGTTGCCATACTTTTCTTGCTGAGGACAAGCACAATCAACGAATTGGATATGATGGTCATGAATAGCAGGAAGGGCATGCAGTAGCCGTACAGGGGCAGCGCATAGTCCAACGGTGAATCGCAGGTGAGATTCCAATAGGACATATTACTGTCCATCTGGCGGCATTCGCTGCCCAACTGCTGCTGGTACGAGGCATAGTCGAGGCTGTCGTTCAGGCTGGTCGCATAATCCACGAACAATAAATGTGTGTGATTGAGACTCGCCGCTGGGGCACTTGACCCCAAATTCTCGGCCCCAACTCCAGCGACGGTGGCCAGCGGACTATCTGAACTCGATTGGCCGTTGGCACGTGCTCCACTGGCCGCAGCGCTCCACTGATAGAGCACGTCCGTTGCGGATACATCGTAAGAATATACCGTATTGTTATCGATGCCGGATGCCATGGCTACGGCGGTTGCAGCCGCGGCGGCTGTCAAGGTTTTTGTGACTGCCGTTGACATATCCTGCAGTTCAATTAATATACCTTGATCGACTCTTCTTCTTCTTCTGGCCATATATCGGCCTTCATATCGAATGCGAATAACTTTCTATATCAGAGTCTTAAATCTTACATCGAACTTGGAAATGCGTTTCAGATTTCTCTTGGTTCACAATTGATTAGCTTTACTGTAGTTGTAGTTGTTGTAGTTCTTGTGTCGCTGCTGCACTTATCGAATTTAGCAGAGCTGCTTTCATCGTTTTCTCCTTATATATTTTATTCCTTTGTTAGTCTGCAAAGATTGAAATCAATTTTTGTTGAAAATACTTTTCACAAATAAAACTCGTTGGAGAAAGTTTTACATGTTTGGCTTGCATGTATTTTGTACTTTTGGGCTAGACTGCTTCTTCTATTTCTTCTTCTTCTTCTTCTTCTTCTTATTTAATGACCCTTTCAGGCCAAAACTTTTCCCATTCAGCCCATAATAATGGGGGACGGCCACAAAAATATACCCTCTAGTTGCCAGCCGGCCAGCCAGTTGATAAAACTAAACCAAATGATGCACAGTTAAATTGTTGACGTTCAAATGTTAGCAAAATCATGAATTATTTGCCAGGGAAACCGCAATTTATTTTTATTATATGCAGCACTCAAAAAACTTGTGAATATATGAGCAGACGTGTTGACCTGGTCAGGACGGACACAGTCTTTGTTCCGCTCATTATGGCCATGTTTAAAATATGGTTAAGCGTAAAGTTTTGTACGAGCTGAAATTTACATATTTAGTCATATTAATAGTAATATTGATAGTGATACAAGTCTACCCTATGTGCAGGGTATCTGTCAGTCGTACCCAACAGTCTTGTATTTACGCTTAAATCGGATTTACGTATCTGATAACGCTTAAAGTACATCGATTCAATTGCATTCACAATTAATATCAAGTACAACTCTGCTCGAACATCGATAAGCCGATAGTCAATCGAGATTCTTGTTCATGTTGTTCATGGTATAATACTAATTAGCATAAATATTAATTGGAAATATCGTATGTAAGCCGGAAACGCTTGGAGTATAATGAACACTTTTGAAGCAGATGAAAAGACTCGAAACCTTCAAAATCCTTTATAAATGCAAACTTCAATAAAAAAAAAAGACTTTTAAGTAGGCTGTATCGTAAATTACGAATAATTTTGGATTGTTATAGACACGCATATAGTAAAACGTACAACGAATTAAGAACTGAAATTCTATAGAATTTTCGGTTAAACTTTCGGTTCGATTCATGGAATAAAAACAAAAGGATTATAAACGTTTATAAACTTTGAATGCATTTTAACCACACAGCATGTAAAAATGAATGTTCAAGCGAACTGGTTCAATTTTCAGCTTAATTTGCAGCACAACTGAAAGTTTAACGATTGTAAAGTGAAGCAGTTAGTATTGCTTTTAATATATATAAAATAAACCGAGACTCAGAATGCATGTTCTATCGAACTGGTTCAGTTTTCAGCAAACTTAAAGCGATTGTAAAGTGGGAAATTAAGGATTGCTTTGAATACATCCGGAATCCAAGTTCTAGCGAACTAGTTCCGTTTTCGGGTCGATTCATGCAGTGCAACATGTTATCAAAACCGAAATCCAAAAAAAAAAAAAAAAAACCAAATGTGAAAACTAGAAAAACTAGAAAACCAAAAACAAAGGTTCCATCGAACTGATTGAAGATTGTGTTGGGTTCGATTCGATTCAAGGACTGCAACATGCAACATGTTGCAGGCTAATAAAACCGAATGCCAATCAGAAAGAACCTCTGCCCCATTTATTGTTTAATGTAATCCGTAAGTTAGGTCGTAAATATTATTGCGCTCCTGCCTCTATTATGATCTCTGACCCGGACGGAGACTGTTTAGCCATGGAATGAAAGCAATTCGTATGTTTATGGTTTTTAATGGCTTTATTTTTCGCAATCAAGCGACACACCAATCCACACACACACACACCCACACACACACCCAGACATACACCCCGACATACACCCTGACACACACTTGAGCATTCAGAGCGGAGAGCGTTCCACAAAGTTTTGCCAGGGACACATTAACCCACATAAAAGAGACCCAAAACAGACTGGCGACGGTTATGGCCAAGACTATTCGATGGAACGGATGGGCATGGGGTTGCGGTTGGGGATGGGGAGGACCAAAAGTCGCGAACTTGAAAACAAAATTGAATATGTCCTTTAAGGCATTGCCATATTTCGCAGACACACTTTCCCAGCCATGTTTTACATGCCTAATGCCATTTAGTTGGCCATTGATAACACAATGATAAACATTGCGCATACGTCACGCTGTCCACTTAACAAATTTCTGTTGGGAAAAAAAGCAAACATACTTTTGGCCACCAATCTGGGTCAGCATTGAATGAATTTTTAACGATTGTGAATATTCACAGTACATTTTATTAAAATATTTATTTATTATCATTTCACTTTGACATAAATAATAAGAGCTGATTACGATTACAGTTATGGTTGATAGCAATAAATGCAAAAAAAACAAAAAAACAAAAGCAAAATTAATCAGCTGAAGCTTAAATAATGTTTAAATTTAAATAGCAAATGAAGAGAACTGAAGGCTCTTCTCTATTCGAGTTTTTGTTTTCCGGATTTTAATTTGCGATTATTCACAATTGTATAAATTTAACAACTTTAATGTGCATCACTCCAAAGTTTCACATTGACCCTGTTAGAGACTTCAAATCAGTTCAGGAATCTCCTATATGCTTTATCAATTGTGCAATTGGGAGTAGACAATCCCATTATAAATTCAATAGATTTTGATGCTCTAGAAAACTACTTTGGCCAGTCGACCAGGCTGTCAATACCGGCAACTGGAACGGCAATCGGGCTGCAATCTATCTAGCTAACCAAGTTTTCCACTTGGCCTTGTCGTGCGAGCCACAAACCGCGGCCCAAATATGTCGAGTCCTTGCTACGCTAGCCACAACATTTCTGGGCATGTCGAGTCTCGAGCAGAGACTCGCCCTAATTGGCCTTAAAAATTCAGAGCAGTGGGCAGTGAGGTAAATACCATGGAATTCAACTCTAGCAACTTAAGAGTCTTACACATTGCAAGCCAGACAGCTTGACTGTTTGTCAGTCTGCCTGTCAGTTAACTAAACATGTCCAAATTATTTGACCAACTGCCTGCAATCGATAGCTGCAAATTTATATAACAGTTTCTCATACTGCAATTGCTTAAAGTCTATGTGGATATTAAACTATCGTTTGGCAAATGAAGAAGTATACAAAAAATTAGTTTTCTCCATCTGCTTGTCAAAGTTAACAATAACAATAGTTGTCATATCTATATCTAATAGTTTTTTAATTAAGGCTTATCAAAGCTCGACTTAATGACGGCTTTGCTAGAAACTTGTCACTTTATAAAAACTTTATAGCGATGATTATTCAAGGGCTAAGCTCTTGGCTAACAGTCAGCTACGAAAGCCAAGTTAGAGTGTGGCTTAATCAATATGTTAAACGCCTCTTGTCTGTGATTTTGATTGCCATTCGAGTCGTTTGAATTTGTAGTCAACATAAACCAGCCATTAGCATCGTCCTCAGCCAGGAGCGTCTTTGCTCAAGAACTACGTGAGTTGTTTTCCCATAAAAACTTTAACTATCGCACAGCTGTTGGCTGTGGATGTTGGCGGCTTCCAAGAGCCGCCTTACGGCTAAGCCACCTGCTCCACATTCGCGCCGAGCTGCAGACACCATAAAGCCACACACACACACACGCACACACGCAAACACGCACACACTTATGCAGTGAAGACATCATCATAAAGCGATTAGTGAAACTAAAAGTGCCATTAAAGTGCCTCAGACACAGGCTTAAATGCAAAAGGCTCGAAGGACATTTAGCATTCAGCTTGCACCGTGCTCAAATAAATGAATGAATGAATTTCCAATACTTGGCTCTTCTGCTTCCCAATATTTGGCAGCAGTAGGGTATATAGAGCTAGCCGTAACAGAGCTTTTGTTGGAGAACAATGTGAAATACAAGCATAAACTGTAACATGGAGTCCGCCTTTTCCCTTTTATATGTATATCTGCTTGTCTAAAAACAGGGAGCTTACAGAGCATGTTTTAGTCGCTCTTTTTGCATTCTGCTTTACTAACGGTATCTGCAACGCCCATTTGACGCCCAGTTTGAAGCGCTTGTTTTGATTCCGCCAGAGCAAAACAAGCTCCAACTCAAAGCAGATCAACTGGGACGAGGACAAACACGAGGACGACATCAAAATGAAAACAAGCAGAAAATGTGTTTGCGTTAGTTAGCCGAATGTGAAATACACTGGGAAAAACATTCGTTGGCTTATGCAGTAACAAATGTGACACGAAAGAAAATTCGATTTGTATAAGCTGAACTATTGTTGAGATTGACTGTAAATGATACTGATAATGATAATGATAATGATAATGATAATGATAATGATAACGATAATGATATTGATATTGATAATTATAATTGAGCTAGCTAGATAATGATAATGATAATGATAATGATAATGATAATGATAATGATAATGATAATGATAATGATAATGATAATGATAATGATAATGATAATGATAATGATAATGATAATGATAATGATAATGATAATGATAATGATAATGATAATGATAATGATAATGATAATGATAATAATAATAATAATAATAATAATAATGATAATGATAATGATAATGATAATGATAATGATAATGATAATGATAATGATAATGATAATGATAATGATAATGATAATGATATTGATATTGATATTGATATTGATATTGATATTGATATTGATATTGATATTGATATTGATAAAGATAATGATATTGATAATTATAATTGAGCTAGCTAGATAATGATAATGATAATGATAATGATAATTATAATTGAGCTAGCTAGATAATGATAATGATAATGATGATATTGATAATGATAATGATATTGATAATTATAATTGAGCTAGCTAGATAATGATAATTATAATTATAATTATTATTATAATGATAATCATAATGATAATCATAATCATATTCATTAAATATATATCAGAAACTCTATTCTGAGTTAATTATTAAGTGTGTACCTATTGATAGTGAATTGTTGAATACCCTTGAGAAGGGTATGCGCAGCTTAGTTGCACGCTTTGTACAAAAGGCAAAGAGCGCGACATGACAGCGATTTGAGACACTTTACAGACTCCGGCTTCACATTATGAAGCGGACTTCAGAGGATTGGACTTTGAGTGGACTGTCTGGGAACTTTGAGAAGCGGCCGTTGAATGGCTTAAGTGCGCGTAATTCGACGTATTTTATTTATATATATATATTTTTTTTTTGGTGGCCACCGCTAGTAAGAGAAAGAAGAAGAAGAAGAAGGCGAAGACTTTTTGGCACACAATTTGAATGGCCTGCGCTTTTGTGGTCCAATGAATAAATTTCACAGCCAGTGGGCAAAGCAAACAGAAGCGAGTATGTGGCAGGATTTAAGGAGGAAGGAAGTGAATGGCTTGCGTGTATGTCAGCCAGAGCACATAATTAATTCCCTAAATAATAAATGAAAATGAAGAAAATTTTCTTGGTCCGCCTGGGGAATCGAATGCGGTTAATTTTCATTCTGTTTGCATAGCCAGGTCACAGAATCCCCACATAGAAAGCGAAAGGGAGGGAGAGCGGAGGGTAAGTAGTTGCCTCTATTTGGGGCATGGCTGTGCCGATTAGCCGAAATTGCATTTAATGCTCGCCTCACACTCTGACGAGATGCGACAAAAGGATGCGAGGCAAATTTCACGCCAAGTTGTTGACTTAATCATTTGTAATCGTTTAATGCCACATGCTTATTGCCAGTCAGCCATTCAGCCATTCAGTTAAGCCACGCCTCCACTGGCTGCCAGCCACTACCCCCACTCCCCCCACCCGTTCACCAACCCCTACTCATTTATCTGCGTGCCATGACTCTGTTTGGCATACAAAATGAGCTTCGAGCTCGAGCCGTGGCTAACGCCGAAACTTCGCAGACACGCCGAATTAGTAGTTCACATACGCAGTGGCAGGGCCACGCCCACCAGCAGCGGGAGCCACAAAAGAAAAGGGGCGCTCGAAAGCGATTGCTGAATCTGAATCTGGATTTGAATCTGAATCTGAATCTGGGTTCGAGTCGCTTAAAGCGTTTAGAGTTTTAGTGTAATCGCAATGGCAAACTTTTTCGATTTGGGAATTAAAATAAAAAGCAGCAACAACAACAATGGTTACACAACAGTCTGTATAGCGGTACTCCCCTCTCTCCTCTTCTCGCTTAGATCATGAAAAAAGTTTTCACTTGGCGCCCTAAACGCATCGCTGACGCTTTTCGCTTTCGCTTTAATGGGCAAATCCAGAGTGTAACCTCCGACCCCTGCCATTGAATATCCCGAATTCCCACACTCCCTCCACCGCCCCCCCTCTCTCTCGTCTCTAGATAAGTGATAAGCCGACATACAAATTGCTTGTGCCAGACGCCAAGTTTCGCAGCACGCAAACGTTGCCTACTTGAAGGCGCATTCGCGTGCCTCACAGCAACAAAAGGATTGACCGTATAAATGTGGCCAATAAACATTTTGAATGGCAGCCCTTATAAAGAATATATGGTACAATTGTACCAAAGCCGGTACGCTTCTTATCAATTGGTACACGGCATATTGTTTGCTTTGAATGGTACACGTTTTATTCCTACAGCGATTGATTTTAACAATGTTACGGGTTGGCAATCAATTGGAGGATTCAGTAAAGTTAGGGTATTAAAATTGCTTGATCAGAAATAAACTAACTTTTTATATATATTTTTATATAGAGTATATGTAGTTCAGTTATATACTTTAACAATTGTTATTCTCAATTTGATACATTTTTGATAAAAATAATCTTTTTTTACTTAGATCCTCTATTAAATACCGTTTCAGTTTCGAAGATTTGTAAAATATGTAATAAATACATGAATGTTAACTAAATTTTGTCTTTAGAAAGATCACTGAGTTAATCACTTTTTAGCATTAATAATGGGCTATATTAAAGGGTATAAAATTTTTGCATTTTCATTTTCTCTTTCAAGAACTGAAAAGCTAAAAAGCTGCTTAAATAAACTATTATAAAAAGAAATCAAGTGAAATGGCTGAAGCTTAAGCTTTTGCACTGCTTACACCTGACTCACCTGTCTGTCGCAGGGCATTTCAAATGGAACTTTATTCACCGTACTTTACCGTTAGTTGGCTGACAAAGAGCAAAAGTTTTAAGAGGTCAACCAGTTCATAAGAAATCATGCTTAAAACTATTGCAGTATATGGAAACTCGGAAAAGTAAATATATCACAGAAGATTATATAAAGCTTGCCAATGGAGTTTGAGGAGGGGCGATAGCAATAGGGGATGAGGTTGGAGGGGATGAGGCAGGAGACTGCGGTAAATGCAACATTTAAGTAGCTGCAGTGGCAACTCTCACTGACTGCATTAGCTATTCAATTGAAATGCCAAGGGCTGAAAAAGGGAATGAAAAGGTGTGTTTAAGGGTGATGATGGAAAGGGGTGAGGGGGGAGAGAGGTTGAAGAGAGTAAGAGGATAAGTCTGTTAAGGTAAGCGAAGCGCCGGAAATGAAGTCCAAAATGTTCGTTTAACTTAACGTGCCACATAAAATGGGTTCAACAAACTGTCGACAGGTGTGCCAATGTGTGTGTGCGTGTGTTCAAATGTATGCGTGCGTGTGCGTGTGCGTGTGTGCGTTTGCGTGGATTTAGGTGTCTTTGCAATGCAGGTTTGTTATTTGTAAACGTCGCGCGATTTACATAGCAAGGCGAGCACCTTGCCAAAGCTAAGCTGTGCGTTTACCGTTACAGTAACAGTTAGTGCAGCAAAATATGCAAATGGCCGACAAACAGACAGACAGACAGACAACCAGGGAGAGAGAGAGACAGAGAGACAGTCAGACAAAGAGGAGCTGCGATTCTGTCAAGTCGCAGCGGGGAACCTTTTAATATTTAATGCGGCGCCGCATTAAATTTCATTCAGCCGCAAAACAAAATTATAAATTGACAAATATAAAAAAAAAAAAAAACAGCAAAAAATAAATAAATAAAAAAAAAATGAGTATGAAAAATGTTGTTAAGGGGTAATGCAGCTAAACGCAATTTGCTAGATTTATAAATCTATTTAGCTCGAGAAATATTCGAGTGGAAAATAAAAAAGTTGTCGAGGGCAAGTCGAGAGATAAGAGACAACGTTTCAGATTTGAGAGCTGGCTGCACTAACCGAGGCAGCTATATGGAATATGAAAGGCGATAAACATGTGATATATCATAACATATATATATACATATATATATATATATATATAAACTGTAAGACTGAGCAGAGATTTATTAACAAGAAAATAACTTTATAATGTTAAAACTAAATGCGATAGCAATAACAATAGATAGTTATCTATATAATATAATAAAGATATAGTTAAGTATCTTAAAGTTATTTCACTATAATCTAGTCTGTCATCGAGATATAGATATAGCTCTGACTATTTGTCGGACAAAGGAGAAAGTTAAAAAAATTGAAGTTGAATGCAAATTGTTGTTTAAATTTAATTTTAATTTAAATATAAATAATTGATTTAAATAAAGTTTTTATATATATATATTTAGAATAGCATATGAAAAGAAAAGGGCATAAAAAATTCGTTGTTTATTTTGTCTTGCTTTTGCCTGTTCCTTATGTAACAATACGCTGGCATGCTGTCTGCCATAAGCATAGCATATATTTATATGTATATCTGTGTGTGTGTGTGAGTGTGTGTCACCATTACAGTAGCTGGCGGCACGTGCTGGCAACGCTGTCAAATAAGAAGAAGCAGCAACCAAAGGCAATCGCGTCGTTAACATATGTTGTGTTCAAGTTTCTCGACCAACTTGCATGTATGCTTGCCTGTCAGTGTGTGCGTGTGTGTTTCTTTAACAATTTGGCAAATGTTTGTTGAAAATATACGAGCATTTCATACATACACAAACACATGCACAGACATTCGCCAAGATGAACCGGCTGGATGGCTCGAGCGTTGACTAAAAAGTGAATAAAGTGTTGGGCCTAAGATGAAGCGCGCGCACACACACACACACACACAGACACAAAATAAAACACTAGACAACACAGAAAAACAAGAAAAATAAGTGCTTAAAATAAAAAACAAAAGTCAATATGTTCAGCATGTTTAACGCCCAAATACCCTCTAAAGAAAGCGCTAAAGAGTTGTCTTAGGAGCTGCTCGCTTAATATTTAATTGTTAAAAATAAATTTCATAGAAATTTTGAAATATTCTGAGCAGATTTTTGCTTTATTTTTATTATATAGAAACGAATTAAGAAGCTGCTGCGCCTCTTTTTCGCTTACTTAAATTAATTAGTACAACTTTTTTTCTCAGACTTTCGATCTAATATAATGTTTAGTTTAACATTAGATGGCAAATTATCAAATAGTTTCGGGCTAATTATTGGTATATTAAAAAAAATTGGATGTGATATCCTAAAAAAATTATAAATTTCTTCTGCGTTCGATAGTCAAGAATATATATTTAAAATTTCACGTCTTAAACTTAAGCAGTTTTTGAGATCGTCGCTTTCATACATATCGACAAGTGAAAGGAACTCAACTAGTTCTAGAATTAATCCCGACTTAATATGTATATACTTTTTCTTTATTTACCTTCTAGATTTATACATAATTTCGCATATATTTAGACAACTAACATACCCTGCGCTATCATATTCAAGGGGTATACAAATTCGATGTATGTAATTCCTTGAAAGATTTAAACAAATTTGAACAACCCGAGCGCATGGCTCAGAAAATATATGCTTAAGGCCATTTACGCACACACACACAAAAAGCCACACACATACATATACAAATAGCTAGGTGTACTTATGTGTGGGCGAAAATATGTTGAAAAACAATTTCATTTGCGGCGCGCCGTGCAACCATTTGTGGCAACATTGCTGGCACATTTTTGTGATTGTAAAATCAACACTTGAGGAGCTCACAAATTGTGCCGATCCCCAACTTAAGAACCAACTGGAGTAAAAAAAAAAACTGACTCGAGGATTGGTTAAAATATGCTCTGACCTTATGACAGTGACTTAAGAGTTATCGGAGAAGTCGGCAGAGAAATTTGTTGACCAACTCAGCATTTAGCAAGTCGTGAATTTAAATGCAGTTCTTAGTTTGTACAGGGTAGCAGTCAGTCGGGTAAAACTATATGAGAATATTTTTTTTTTTGTAGTTTTCTGTCCGGTGATTGATTGAGTATCTAGCGTTCATCATTGTAGTAGTTCACTGTATGAAAAGCGATCAGAGAAGGCTCGATGCAAGCAGCTCGAATGAAATTGAAGCCTTGTGCCTGCGTAAAGTGAGGGAATGAGAGTGAGAGCAAATATGAGCGGCAGGTGTCGGCAGGTGAAGCAGCGGCTAAGCTTCATGCTCAATGTACTGTAAACCGTGTTGAAGGCCCAAATGGGAATAGTTTTTGCGGCTTTCTCTTGCCAGCCTGTCAAGTGGTTTGCTTTCCTTTCGTTCTATGGCCTAAACGCCACTTGGCACAATTGCCAACTGCCAACTGCCAACTGCCAACTGCCAATTGGCAATTGGCAATTGGCAACTGCCTGTTGGCTGTTGCTTGTCGTTGTCACCTGTTCGATGAAATGCCGCAATTGCCACAAACACCGCTTAATCCAGGCCTCGAGCCACTTTCTAATTGATATTGAAAAATACCTCAGGCATTTAATAAAATTGCGCACATTTCTGCAATCGCTGGCATTTATATTAATATATTAAGTAGCCGCCCTGTTGGTTCTTATGGCCCACTTGGCCGGCCAATCAGTCCCAAAGTTCCGGGGGCTTTATTAACGCTTTGGACGTCATTAGGCTAACACGGCCGCAAATTTAATAACAAATAGTGTCCATCAACATGTCAGTGCAACAAAACAATAGCAACATTGCTCTAGTTGGACTTGTTGTGCCCGACTCGCAGATACCCTGCGCTACCGCAGGAAATTAATCTACGCATATATTTATACAGTTGTTGAGCTTCTCTTTTTCCTATAATTTCGATTTTTGTTTGTTTTAAGATGCAATTTCTAGGGTATAAACATTGTCTCTTTACTCATTTAAAGGTATGGAAGGAATATCGAATATATCGAGTATTGCAGAAGTATGCAAAATTTGTGACTATACCTACCTCTAATACCTATTTGAATGTCTTATAGATCTTAAAATATTCTAGTAGTCTAATTATCGGTTTTTATCGATATTCGGATATGGCATGATTTATCGATTAGACTAATTACTATCCCCTTTTTTAATTGCTGAGCCCAACTCCGTCAAAACTTTTTCTGCCTGCCGCACACATTCACACAGAAACGATGTACCCTACTTTGACATTTGCACTGTGTGCAGGGTATAAAAAGGAAAAAAAAAACAAACATCTGTATGTCTAATATGACAAGCCACTGATATGAGTCGAGGCACTCGCCAGCTGCTGTCTGCTGATATTAAGGGCTCACGTCAGAGATAACTGTGAGAGCGCTGTAAGGGTTGGAATGTGCATATGATATATGGGAAAGCACCTTATCGAAGGCATAATTATGTACAAAATATTAACACACACATGGCTTCTGTTGCAGCTTTAAGCTAGTACTATATAATACACTCGATTTTAGACTTGAATAAGTATTTTAAATAATGTTATTCTCTACATAATCTGTTAATGATAACAGCCGCTGTTAACTGTTAACAGTTGAATAGGCAAAAAGTTATCTCAACTCTGCTTTGAAGCCAGCTTCATTCATTCAAATGTTGTGAAAAATTTGGAGAGCCGAATCTTAAGACTCGAACCACAAACTTTTTCTCAACTTTGATAAATTTGTTTTGGACTAATAAGAGAAAGTAAAGTTTAACCGAGAGGCAATGCCAAATGGATTTATTATGGAGCATTTGCAAGTCCATAACATTTGTTACACCAAAAGCGTAACAAAAAGTTGGCCAATAAATCAAAGCAATTTATATAAAATTTTTTATTTGTTTTAGTTAAAAACTACTGAAATTTTAACAAATTGTAACAATTACTCAACCGCAAAGCAACAACTGTTCACAGTTCAGTCTGCCATGAGTTTTGCCTTTTTGTTTCTATTTAAATATATATATGTATATATTTTCTTCTTTTTATTGTATTTATTGTATTTTCTGTACATCAGCATTTTTGCTTTACATATTTCACATATTTTATGGATATATTTATTTCTCTCCCTCTCTCTCTCTCTCTCTCTCTTTCTCTGTAGCAAAAATGAAATTGAAAACTCCAACACAAAGTAAAGTTAAATAATAATAAATGCCGAACAAGCAAAAGGACGTTGTCAGGCAACCAGCCATAAACTGGCTAAAAATAATAATAATAATAAAAGCAACAAAACTGGATAGAGAAACATTTATAATGATGAAAAACATCAGTTTTTCCATTTGATGAAAAGCAAAGGCTTGTCGCCTTTGAAATGTCGCCAGCTTAAATAAAGAGCTACAAAATCGAATTCAATGACTCGGCACATCAATTCAATTGGAACTAGTTCGCAAATAAAAGATTTTGACACTCTACTGACATTTCGTAAAACAACAAACTATGAGGTTTCCATTTAACCACAACTATCATTTCCAACTTTCAACATTCGAGTTGCAGTTCGAAGACAATGACAATTGCTTTTTGCTGACCTCTGTTGTATACTCTGAACCCATTGAAAATGTCTACAAAGGGTATAATGTTTTTGTGAAAATGTATGTAACAGGCAGAAGGATGCATGGCCGATTATATAGAGTATATACATATGTCAAATTTGATGTGTCGGTCCTCTTATAGCAAGCACAGATCGAGTTTGTTTCAAAATATCGATAACCTTTTCCTTTTGCTTATTATCGATCAGACGTTATAGTTCAGACCAGACAGCAGCATCTTCTCACATTGAATTTTCCATTTTTTTTAAGCTTTCGAATTCTTGAAATTCGCAACTAGTTAAAGCTGCGCTGCAGTGAAAAGTTATTGATTTGGATTGCGTTTTGTAAACACTTCAAACTACTGTATATATATACTGTATATATTATATATATATATATATATATATATATATATATATATCATATCTATAATTATGTAAAAAAGTTCGTAATATTTTAACGTTAACTGTCCATTTAAAGTGTGTTTAACATGTAAAAATTCTATTCTATGGTCTCTCGGTTAGAATCAAATTCATGGATTTTTATAATTAATTCACATTAAAATGTGAAATTTGATTTTTAATTGCTAATAATTTTCCATAATGTGACATCAATTAATGTTAAAGTGTATACAATTAAAAATGACTGCATAATTATTAGATTATTCATAAAATTGACATTGTAATGTGAACACTAGTTAACAAAAGTATTACACTGTTCAACACTAAATTAGTTGCATGTGTAAATAACGTATTTTTGCTTTAAATTGTTTGAGCAGTCGAAAAACAAATTGAAATGCACATGTTTATGCATGTGTGTGAGTGCACATGTGTGTGCTTGTATGTGTTTATTGGTCCATGAATCATTTGCAATTTGGCATCGTCGGACATTCCGTGATTGTTTATAGTGTTGATTGGCTCAATAAATAGCCGTAGAGCACTAGTACGGGTATTTTTTGGCATATCCGAAATGTGGAAGCGCGAGTGCAGCTCAATTGGACAATAAAAAATGGCATGGCTATGAATAAGGGGTTGGCTATGGACAGGGGTGGGGGATAAGAGTCGAGTAAGGGTAAGGGTAGCAGAGCGTTAACTACGTGCGTCGTATAAACAAACTCAAAAATTTATTTTTACCCACAATGCAGATATGTATCGTATACACATGCATATGTATATAAATATATGTATAGGGAAAGAAGTTGGTAAACACATACATATGTATGGGAATATATATTTCTGTGTGTACACTGTACAGTATATGTAGGACTCATATCTGTGTTTATATATTTAGATTGTGGTCGGAGGCGCTAAGCGATTTACGATCTTGTTAAAGAAATATTCGTTTGCTGAAAGAATATAATTGAATTTAATTAGTTTATGCTTCGTGCGCCTGCTTCCAATTAGTCTTCCTTTTTATCGCGTCGCTTTGTTATTGTCTGCTGCGTGCCCCATTCGGCATGCCCCAACTTTTGATTGACATTGTGTAAGAATCCGGGAGTGTGACTCGCTTTGCCATTTGGCCCACTTAGCCAACAGCAATTCTTGTTGTTGTGGCTTGTGCATTGTTTTTCCTTTCACAGACAAAAGCTTAAAGTTTTATCACAATTGTATTTAATTATGCGCTGCCTTCTGCACACCCCAAACAGAACGAGATAGTCAAAGAGATAGTGAAAATGACAGACAGAGCGAGAGAGAGAGAGAGAAAGAGAGATTGCGAAAAAGCATATTCCACAAGTTCGTAATTCCCATTGAGATGCGCAGCAATTGCTTTGTGGTACGCCATAAGCACATTACTCAATTATTCACATTTGACAAGCGAACGCTTCATAAAGAACTTCTAAATGCAAAAGCAATGAGCGAAAATCTCTGGAAAATGCTGATGCGGAAAATGTGGATAATGTGGATAATGTGACAAGCATTAAACGCAATTAAAACGAAACTTTCATTCAGAACTGTAAGTGGGCGTGTTTCAGACTTCAAGAGGAGCGCAAAAATTGCTCCACAGTAAAGCATTATATAATGTTTTTCCTAATGTTTTATATAATCCCCTTTTTATAGAAATCAAAAATGATATTCGAGCTGAATTCCTCTAATTCAATCCCAAATGTTCTTCAAGCCAACAAAAAAGTTTGCAAATGTGTTTACGTGTTTCTCTGACCCACTTTTATATACATACAAATATATATGTATATATGTATATGGCCATAAATAGTGTATGCTATTTGTTGGCCATTAGGCACGTGTCGTTATAATTAAGGCTAAGGCGGAGATAAAAAAGATGTTAAGATGTCAGCCAAATAGAAACGAATCAAATGGCAGCCGGACGAATCATTTTTGTCGACAAGACATCCGACCACGACTTCAACTTCAACTCCAACTCCAACTCTAACTCCGCCTCCAACTCCAACTCTTACTCCAGCTCCGGCTCCGGCTACGACTCCGGATGGTCCGTGATGTTTATGGAGCGTTCGTAAATACCTGGCAACTGCAAATGGAAATGAAAATGAAAATGGAAACGAAAACGAAAGCGAAAACGAAAATAATAATAATAATAATAATCCAAATACAGTTCAGCAGACACATCAACCAAACGGCACGTCAAGTGACGGGCAGCTCCGTCCAGATCCCAGACTCCGGACTCCCCTACCTAAATATCAAATGCCAAAAACCAAGAAACAGCGGACAGAGGTGCCGGAGCTGAGAACTGAAAAGTGGAACTGGAACTGGGAGCTGATGCTGATGATGGTTCTGTTTCAGTCTCCGTTTCGGGATGGCCGTTGGGGGCCACCAAGTACTCCGATGGGGGAGACGTTTGCTTATTGCGTATGAAATCACTTAAGTCTCGGTAAACAGCTCCCAGTGGCAACATAAATATGAACTTAAAATGGTCAGAGAACGCGACAGAGAGATAGAGAGGGAGATAGATACAGAGAGAGAGAGAGACAGAGAGTGTGTGTGAGAGAGATAAAGATAGAGAGGAATACAATAATACATAATATAGCCCACTTCGGGCCTACTTTCAGAATGTTAGCCGGAATTTCGAGTTCGAGTTCGAGTTTAACTTAAAGCCTTAATGTGAAGCTGTCTATTCGTGGTAACCGAATGGCCAACAGAGGCCATTCGTCTCTGCCCCTTCTACCCACTTTCGCAATTGGTACTTGACTGTCACTTCGAATTGCTGAAGACACATTCCACAATAATCAGATAAGAGCAGCTGTAATATATTCAAGGAGTAACACCTAGCTTACAGCTTATTAACTGATATTCTTATCTCCAGATAAGCTGAGAAGCTGCGAAACTGAGCTATAAGAACACATCAACAGTTAGCTTCTCAGTAACTCTCTTAAAGCTAGTTTCTTTTTTAGTGTTGGGTAATACACGTTTGTACGAAAGAGAAGCAAGTTTAATAAATATCTAGATCTATAAATTAGCTGAGATACTGAGGTACTTAGATATATAATATATAGATAACACATTAACAGCTATCTGTTTAATTTTAATTCTATTATAGCTAGTTTTTTTTCTTTTCAGTGTTGATTAATACATGTTATTATCCAAACTGAAGCAATTACAAAAGCTGATATTCAAAGCTCTACATAAGCTGAGATACTGAGATTTTGAGTTTCTTACACATGAATATTTTAGTAAATCTCTCATAGCTAGTTTTAATATTTTTTTGAGTGTTGAGTAACACATGTTAATCTATTAAACCTTCAGCATTTTAATAGACAAAAGGAAATCTTGACCAAGATATTACTTTGTTATTTAGAAGTCTTACAAAACTGACTTTAAATCTGCACTCAAAATTATTTTGAATAGTGCTTAAAATCCCTTTAAATTAAACTCAAATAACTGCAAATAGAATGAGAGTCACGTAGTTCAAGAATGAACAAGTTCATTTAAGCATAAAGACTGGCCATTGAGATGCACAGCTCTTTAAGCACTCATAATCCAACTTGATCCGCCTGAAATATTATCTTATCTCGAGGTAAATATAGGCCATTACATTGATAACGGGCTAATTGAATTGGCCAGCTCGATATGATGTGTGTTCCCTTGTCGCTGGCCATCAGGGTGGCCGGCCAAACAACCTGCCAGAATCAATCGAAGTGAATCACTTTTGTAGCATTTGGCAGCACTGGCCCCAACACTGACTTTTGCAACTCCCACGAGGTCGTCGCACGGTCGCCAGGGAGTACTGTACCGCCTGTAGGTACGATAATGTTCTTCTAATCGAAACAAATTCCCTTGACTGATGCGCACATATATACATGTAATAAATATATACATATATATATAAAATATGTAACTGTATATAAATATGTATACATACATATGTTGTCAGTTACATATATTTAGAGCGATTCCACTTCATTGAAGCGTCGCCAAGTGGACATAATTATTGTTGTCCGTGTGTTTGGGTCCATGAACTCTTAATTTCTATAGAAATTCAATGTGCTGTTATTTTATTTTTTTTCTCGTTGTTGTTGATTGTTGTTTGTCGTTTGTTGTTAAGCAAGTACTGTTAAAGCTAGCAGGAACTTAAAATTTAAGTCCACACAATAGATTTGCATATATTAAGGCGAGTATCAAACAAGAGAATCAATTGAAAATCCTATAATTGAGTGCTATAGACGCACGCATATCCTGTGAATAATCAATATTTCAAATAAATCTCTATTCCAATCTTTGTGAGGATTTTTTCATGTGGAAATCAAAATTCATGTTAATTTACGAAATTGTTGTTCATCGGGTAAAATATTAAATTATGATATATTTCTAAGAAGGGAATTTCTCGTTTTGAATTCATGCTTCTAAATAATGGATGAGTTTATAGTTATGGATGGATATGTTTCGTGGAAGAAGTATTACATACAGTATATCATACATAGTATTGTTGTACGTAGAACTTAATATTCTAATAACTACTAGCAGAAAGTTTTCTATTACCCAGTTCCAAGTGTTATAGAATAGAGTTCTTAACATTGTAGTTCCTAGTATTTTATTTAATTCCAGTTTTTAGTATTCTAATTGTTGTAACCTTACACTTTGTATTGTAGTACGTAATGCTTCATTATAAATTACCTGGAATTGCAATACTTAGTACTAAAGTACCTGATACAAATTATTGTAGTACCTGTAATACTCTGCAGTACCTAGCATCTAGTATTGTGGTACCTAGGAATTTACCTTAGTCTTGTAGTATCCGTAACACAGTAATTTTTATCAAATTATTGTAGTACCTTTAATGATTCACAGGGTATTTCGGCGTTCAGCTTCCGTTTGTCACTAGTTAGGCTGCAACGAGAGCTGCTCCTGACAACCTCTCAGTAGAACGAATACAAAGGCTCCAGAAACTTGTCACCCATTAAATTAAGTTTTATATTGAGACGCCTGGCAGACCGGTTAACGGTTATTGAATTAAATGTCTGTCTATCCGGGCAGTACTCTACATCTAAGTGACAATCTCCACCTTTCTCTCTCTCTCTCTCTCACTTGCTCTTTGCCTTCCAGCAATTAAATAAGAAATTGCCAATTAGAATGCCTATGAACTCCTCGAAAACTCTTGTAGGCATATCAAATGAGAATTATATATGCGATATATACGATGTTTACTTAAAGAACTATCCATCCATCGATGCTTGAGAGGCCATTGGACTGTAGCTTAAGCTCTGTTTGCTTTTGCTTTTGGGGTCATTGAGAGCCTTGGGTCAACACTTAGTCGGCTTTGTCTCAAGTGCCAGCTAATTAATTAAGTATTTAAAAGCCGAGAAAAAGAAACTCTCCAATATTTAATCAAGTAAAATAAAATGCGTCTGGCCCATAAAACAAATTTATTTAAGTTCCTTGACTTTGAAAATATAATTTAATTTTGTAGTACTTATAAAGATTTAAAGTAGAAAATAATTCCCTATTTATTACTCGTTTCTTTGTTGCTTGTCTAGATATTTTTGGAACTGTTTTAAAGGTAGAGTTCATAAATTTTTATGTAATTTTCATCAAATACTTAACTTTTACCAACAATAGAATTTTTTAACGGGCTAATGAGTACTTTTTGCAACACTGCCCTATAATCAAATACAATGACTATCAGTATTATGAAAAGAAGAAGAATCTCTAAGCTGCAAAAAGAATTTATGTCAAACTTGAATGCAAAATGAAAAATACTATAAATAGCTTTGGCGTTACACAACACTATCAGTTGTTTGGCAATAGCTCACAATGCTGCTCTAAACAATTAACAGTTCTTAGGTCGCTGCAGCACGACTGTGTGATACCCTTTAACCAATGCCAAGGATGTTGCGTTGTTAATTTTTCTTTTTGCTAAGAAAAAACTCTGGTAAGGTTTTTTCTAAATAAATAAAGCAAGGGATAACATTTGATATATTAAAAAGTTGTGTTTTTTATTCAGCTATTGCTTGCGGTATAGTCTGAACGAGACTTTAATGTAATCTGCTTGCGAGGGTATTTAATCTTCTGAAACATAAAGCTGGCTATTTTTTTCACTCTTTGTTGTTGTTGTTGTTGTTCGGCTATTCACGCCAGCTGTACGCCAAAGATAGCAGACGAGGTCGCCCCTATATGGTGGCTAACAGATATGAGGTTGTAAAGGGGGGGTTGAGGGTGGGTATTGAGTAAAGGGTGGTGGCGAGGGGGTTTGGCATAGCTGGAGGGCTTAAAACAATAAAGCAATATTGCGCGTTGCTGGACAGGCATTGTCATCTTTTGATGCTACCCCTGTTGCTGTCTTTGTATGTGTGTGTGTGTGTGTGTGTGTGTGTGTGTATGTGCTTGTGTGTGTGTGAGTTTGCTTAGTGAGATTTGGCTTAATTAAATTCCGGCACAAAAGGATTATTTTGGCGCTTTAAGCTGTACATGTGATCGTCTTTTTATGCCTTTTAACAAAAGTCTTAACGGCTTATTGTGGTGAAACACAAACACACTCACACACACACTCACACTCACACTCGCAACACATACAAAACTGTTGCCTTTGAAGGCGCACATAGATTTTAATTACAACTATAAATCATAGTGCAAGAAGCAAACCCTTCGACTTATATTAATGACAGGCACACACACACACACACACACACACTCATACACACAGACACAGTTGTGTAATACGCACACTTTTGTAACTGAAACCCATTTAAGCACCAACACACACAGAATTTTAATTCTCAATGCTGATTACTTAACATTGTGGCCCATTGCTTTGGGCCAATGATGCTGGCCGGGATCGGTTCATTGTTTGGCCATTGTTCTTTGGTCTACTACTAGTGTTCTCTGTTCAACGCTCGTAATCAGTTGGCCCAAATTTACAGCCAGCCGGCACATAAAAGCTCTACATTAAAAAGTTAAGGGTTTGTTAGTTAGTCCACTGCCAGCTGGCAGGCAGTCGAGCTCCACCCACAAGGCGAACCTCCAACCCTTTAAGTCTTTCCTACATGTGGACTACAAGTTAAGAGAGAGCCTGCAAAAGATGCTGGCTAATGGTACTGACATACTTTATGGGATCGTTCTTATGCTTTATGGCTGCACTGTGGCCAAACTAAGATAATTTTCGTAATGCAGAGCTCGCCAATAGGAAAATGCCATCGGGAGCTCACATAACAAGAAAATCCGGTTCTAAAAACCAACAATAAAATGTCTAGAAAGTAGCTTTTAGTTTTTAATGATGTTGCCATTAGTCCAAATTATGCATGTGAGACCCATTTGAGACTATTTTCGGCAACTATTTCAAAACGAGAAGCTTAGATCAGTACTGGAAGAGATTGCTTGGTGGGGTGGATCCCTAAGCTAAGGTCTTGAGCACGTGTTCACCATCTGAGTATTGAGCCTGCACACAGATACTTTCCTTAAATGCGAACGTTAAGATATATTTCAACAAGGTGAAGGTGGTTTAGGTGAGCTAGGTGGTCTAAGTGGTCTAGGTGGTGTAGATCGTCTGGGTCGTGTAAGTCGACAAGGACGTCTAGGTCGTGTAGGTCATCTATGTGGTTAAGGTGGTCTAGGTCTTGTAGGTTTTGTAAGTAGTCTAGGATCGTAGATCGTCTGGGTATCTTAGGTGATCTAGGAAGTCTAGGACGTATGGAACTTATGGAATTTATGGGTCATCTAGGTTGTCTGGGTCGTCTAGGTCTTGTAGGTTGTCTAGGACGTATGGGACTTATGGGTTTTATGGATCATCTAGGTTGTCTGGGTCGTTTTGGTCTTGTATATCGTTTGGGTATCTTGGGTGATCTATGAAGTCTAATACGTATGGGATTTATGGGTCATCTAGGCTGTCCTGGGCGTCTAGGTCTTTTAGGTCATCTTGGTGATCTAGGTGGTCTAGGTCGTCTGGGTCGTCTAAGTTATCTGCATCGTCTAGGTCCTTTAGGTCGTCTAGATGGTCTAGGTCGTCTAGGTTCTCTTAATCATTTAGATCGGTCTAAGTGTTAACGAACCTCAGACTTAAAATGGGTAAGCCAAAAATGGAGCAAATCTATAAAAATGACAAAAAGAGAAGAAGAATCAAGATATGCTCTGCAAGCGTTACCTAGGCCTAACCAGTCTAAATAAAGAGTATCCAAACAGTCTACTCCACCTTAGGAAAAGGAAAATCACAGTGCACTAGACTACTTAAAATTATAATAAACCGTGGCTATATTTTGCTCCCTTCTTCCTCTCTCTTTCTTTCTCTCTCTATCTGTGAAGTCGCAATTGTCACCTCGTAAAGTTGACTATGGAAGTTTGATCCCAGGGGTTCGAACTGACGTCTGGCCACACATAAACACGCGCAACTCCCCACTAATTGCGATGTGGCAGATAGCATAAGAAAGTTGAATCCCACGACGAAACAAGCCGCTGCTCTCAAAGCCAGTTTGTCAGTCATTCAGTCATTCAGTCAGTCAGTCACTCAGTCGGTTAGTTAGTTAGTTGGTTAGTTAGTAAGTTAGTTAGTTAGTTAGTTTTGAATGGGTCGACATTGGAGTCGCGTACAGCAATTCCCAATTTCCCATTAAGAGGCCACCAAATCTCGACCAGACTGGCGCGTGTGCCACATAAACTTGTTGTCCCTAGTTGCTATGTTGCTGTAGTTGTTTTTGTTGTTGTTGTTTATTATTTGTGATTTCAGCACTTGCCACTTGTTTGTTAAGCATTTTAAAATCGAAAAAGCGACGCTCGTCAACAGCAACAGCAACAATGGCAGCAAAGGTCACATTGTTCATTGTCCAGTGCTGTTCATTGTTGTTATTGTTATTGTCGTTGTCGTTGTCGTTGTCGTTGCTTTCATTATTGTTGTTGTTGTTGTTGTTGTCACCCTCAACCTAAAAACGAACGCCCACATCTGTCGCTGCTGTTGAAAGACAAGCCAAGTGGCATTCAAAATGCCAATCAAGATACGAGCTCGCAATTTACGATTGGCCAGCAAGGAGAAGCAGCAGCAGCAGCAACAACAACAACAACAACAACAATAATAATATGCTTAACAACAGCAACTGTTTAAAGTGAGTGCAGCCAAAGATTGTTAATATTTGTTGGCTTCGTTTTATCTGCCACACAAATGTTGCAATTGAATTTCTTGCCATATTTCATTTATCACAAATTTCTTATAGACACCCACAACCCAAGTTCGACCCTACAACAAAAAAAAAAAAAAAGGAAAAAAAATGGAGCCTGGGATAACCCCCAAGTGCACTTGAATACATATTGAGTTGCTGACAAGTGGCTGCTTAATGAATATTACAACAAATCTGTTGCTTTACGAGCCAAGTTCTTAACTTTTGCCCTTAGCTTTCAACCTATTCGACATTTTCTTATTTTTTTTTTTGCAATGCTTGCAGTGGGAAAAAATCTCGAGAATTAGGTATAAACTTTGTGTATTGGTTTATTTGATTTACAGTTAACATGTGCAGAGAAAACTTACGTTTAGTGAAGTACTTCTTATCGAACTGCTTGTCGAAGGACATGCGAGTGGAACGTGCCGACAGCTGCAAAAAATGCAAATCCTTGTAATACTTTCTGATATACATAGGTATAGAATAGATAGATATAATAGTGTAAATAATAATAATAGTACAAATAATACTAATAATATTACATGTAATTATAAGATAAATTTAAAAAAAAATATAATAATTATTATTATTGTAATATTAGCAATTTATTTATGCACTTTATGCTGGCCATCGATTTGCTCAGTCTCAGCCTTCAGTGCTTGGCTCGTTTATCACGCATACGCCCGATGGGCTGATGGGTTGATGGGTTGATGGTTTGATGGTTTGATGGGTGGGTGGGTCACTTGTTTGACTGACAGCTGGTGGGGAGCAAAGAATTGAGACGACCCTTTTGGGCGGCAGCATTTAATTTCAGCGCTTATTTATTTAAATTTTGCATTATTTTTGCATAATTTTGTCACTTGCAGCCGCTGGCGCCGATCAACGACGGCGATGAGTTATGTCTCGACTACCCTTAATGCGGCTTGGGGTGGGGGTCTGATTTGTAATTTGTTTTACTTTTTTGTTTTTTTTTTTTTGTGTTGGGTAGATGCCATCCACAATGTTGAACGCAAATAAATTGCTCAAAAGCCGCGGCCCGACTCATTAAATTTGAAGTAAGGTCAAATGTTTGGGTGCTGCCTGCTGCCTGCTGCTAATTGCCAGCGGCTTTGGCAGCCTAATACACACACCCACACACACACACACACACACACACACACACACACACACACACATAAAAATGCGCAACCCTTTCACAAATGAGGGTCAATGTGAGGACATTCGCATAAACATGCAATAAAAAAAATAAAAATACAAAACCTTAAAGCAAACAACATTCAAGCTCTGAGTTTTGATCCTGATAATTCCATATAACACCATCGACCCGGGACTCCCCAGTCTTTACAGAGTACAATGCACCGCCTGTTGCCTGTTGCCACAGTTGCCACAGTTGCCACACGGCCGAGGCAGGCGGCAGTTGCAAGTTTATCTGCGTTTTTGCTCGTCTGTCTGAGAAATATATTTATAAAGGCTACTCAGCAGATTGAAAGTCTCTTTCTTTGCCTCGCTGTCGTTTTTGTTTTCTGTGTCATCCAATTGCCTGATTGGAAATCCTTTTTGCAGCATCCTACCCGATGTATACCCTGTATGCAATACTAATCACAAAAGAGGTTTTTATGCAGAGGATAAAAAGTGTTTCAGACTCTTATGTTATCCCTGAATACACGAGTTCTAGACAACCTGTTACAGGGTATCCACTTATCTGCTTTTTTATCAATGATTCTGTGATAATATTATTTTCTTGCAGATTATATCAATCATCTAAATTAAAGTGCAGAATGAGACTAAGAAATGGTTCTATTAGTAGCTAAGTTTTAAACAGGGTATAAGCAAGTCGCGCACTATTCTTATTTTTGTTATTAATATTATTTTTTTCTTTAATTAGCAAATTGATGTCTCCTTGGCCTAGAGCTAAAACTGCTTTACAGCCATAAATATAAATATTATATATATATTAATGAATATAATATATATATATGTATAAGCAGTATATATATATGTATATATATATATAGTTAAGTTGCCAGACGAAGAGCAAACACTTGAAGAAGAACAAAACCAATAAATGCAAAGTCTTTGGCCTGATTGTCGTCCTTCAAGTGAACTCATTAAAGTTTGTTTGCTGTTCGCTTTGGCCGAGGCTAATTGCTGTCAATTTTGTTATATTAATTAATTAAATATAGTAAATTAATGTATTTCAATGATTATTGTACAATATTCGTTTGCTTTCATTGTATACCCTGTACTCAGTGGTAATCTTTAAAGTGGGTATGATGTGCTTTGCGATCGCTATGACAGGCATAAACAGATTATAGTTACAATCTGGATCAACAGCATATTCAATTCGGGCGCTATTTGTTCGACTGTCCATGTGCATGAATGCGTCGATCTCGAAACCTAGAAGAGTTAGAAACCTGAAATTCTACCTGTAAGTTATTCTTGAGTGTGCGCAGGTAGAGTTTGTTTCAAATAGTCGATCACATTTTTCGTTTGCTTGATATCGATGTGAACCTTAAGATTTTTAAAGCACTCTTCGCACAGTCCGAGCCAGCACATTTCTTATCCTTCCTTCTCCGTTTATTAACTGCTTAGAGTACCTGCTGGTCGAGCACACCCGGCTAGAGCTGCCCAACTTGTTATCAGATTACTTATAAATATTATGAATAGTCGACTGTTCACCAGCTGTTCGAGTGGTTCAAGTGGCTGCAGTGTTGCCCATCGTGCGGCCGCTGACATTTGGAGCTTGAACTTCAAGGGTTGCCACTTAATTTAAAAAAGAATTTGCAGTTTTCATTG
This sequence comes from Drosophila pseudotalamancana, assembly GCA_037075185.1. Lineage (NCBI taxonomy): Eukaryota > Metazoa > Arthropoda > Insecta > Diptera > Drosophilidae > Drosophila > Drosophila pseudotalamancana. The sequence goes on along the minus strand of JBAMCK010000693.1, from coordinate 493,403 downwards.
GAAACGATTGGCTTTCGGTGTCCCTCTGGTCTCTGGCTTTGATATGCGCTGCCTTAACGTGAAAGTAATTGCACTTTCCGAACTGTCGACTGGACGAGAGGTCGCTGCATTATATTAAAGCTGGCAGCTAGACAGACAGTCAGACAGACAGACAGTCAGACAGGCAGGCAGGCAGGATTAAGTGTTAGAACGGGTGGAGCGGAGTGGGCAAGTAACTTGGCTAGGACGACAACATATCCAGTTAGCTGTCCAGCTGGCTGTCCGTTTAAATCTGTGTGAGCTGAAGATTAATATGCAGACGCTGCGATTTGATGGAGCAGTTGGGCAAACAGACAGCCGGACCACCGGACGGACGGACGGACGGACGGACGGACGAACGAAGAGACTGACGGATAGGCGGACGGTTGGACCGACGGACAGACAGACAGATAGATGAGGCGGACAAGTAAACACTTTGAATAAAAGGATATTAGGCGCCGGCACGCGCATTCTGAGCCGAGATTGAGAGACGATTTTGGCCATGGCAAGCATATCCTGCTTGCATATCCTGGCCGACTCGTATTAGCAAAGTTTGACCTAGCATTCTCTTTCGCATTTCAAATGTGTTAATAATACAATTTTATTTATCTGAGCACACACACACACACACACCTGTACATGTGTGCATGTAAATTGTCAAAAAATTTACGATACGTTTCGCTCAGTGTGGTGGGAAGCCTGGTCAAAACTTCGTTGGCCTGTCTGACTACTTTTGAAAAGGGTTTGACATTTAAGGCACACGTCCCGCATTTAGCTGAGGGTTGGGTGTCTCAGACCTGGGAGTCTGGAGGTACGGGGTCGGAGCTTTGCAAAATGACAAAACGATGTCTAAACGAGCGTTGAACGAGCAGCAAAGAAATTGACCAACAAAGGAAATATTCACATATATAAAAAATAAGGAGAGAAAAAAGAGGCGAAAAAAAAAACCAAAAAAAAAAAAAAAACAAAATGGAACAAGTAGTTGGTAAACGCTGGAAGCTGGCTGAGGCGTGCGACCCTTTAGCTGGTCAGTGCTTAAGGCACACTCACACATACACGCACTCACCCTCACACACACACACTCACACATACATATTTGTTCCTGCATGTGTCTGAGCAGCGCCTAGAAAATTGGGCAGTAAAACGCAAAGCACATTTTGTATTGAAGAGCAAAATCACTGCACAGTGGTTCGAAAACAATATTAAGAAATTGTTCTAAGCAAAACAAAAAAAGAAGTATTTTCCGCAATTATTTAAATCGAGTTACTCCTAAAATAATAACAAAGAGAAAAAACAGGCAAATGCAATTTGCACCACTGTGCAGTGTGTTATACATACATTACACACACAATCACACACGCGTGCAGTCAAAAAAAAAGAAGGTAAATGGCAGCGTCGGCCCTTTGTTAAATGTCTCAGTTGATGCAAAGGCGGCGCACGGTGCGTATGCTTAATGTTTTATGCGTACAGAATGAAATAGAACGAAATAAAGAACGAAGCAAATAAATAAAGACATACAGAAATAAAGCAAGAAAATAGAACCTGTTCGAAATAAAAACACTTAATTCATTCGTCCTGAATACCAACCAGGCAAAAGTCGCTTCAATTTAAAAGAACTTCACTCAAACAGTTCTAGAAATGGCTGCAAAGGTGGTTTTTGGCCCGAACAGGTGTGGCAGGTCCTTTAACGATATGTGATTATTTGCCGTGCTATTGAATGTAACATAATATGTAATATAATGTCTAGATCGGATATCAGATACTCGAGGTTTTTGCCTGTATTAATAGTTTCCGTTTATCGATAGTTCCCAGACGAAACATTTTAGCAGATAAAAAAGCGATACTTAGAAATATATTAAGCAATAATTTTTTTTTTGCATTTTAGCAGTCTAGAAGTTAGGAAAGCGAGAAAAAAATTGTTTTTAAAAGGTGTTTCACTTTTTATGATCGAACATATAGAAGATGTAAATGCGGACAACTTCTTTTTTATTTTACATACATAAAATCGATTAATCGCAGATACTTTGCCTATCCGGGATATTGAAATATCGAATAGGGAATCGGTAATCAAGCAAGTCATATTCTGAGTTTACTTTCTTTGATCATACGAAACCGAAGATGTAAAATCGAGAAAAGCACAATATTATTGAATATATCTAATAATAAGTCATATTCCTTACCTTTTACTTAACACTTTTGTTCAGAAATTCACATTCTTAGATCGCAGTCAAGAGGACTTGGAGCACAATGTGGCATACAAATGGATCTTATTAGTGTTGGAGTCGATTGTGTGGCTGTGCAGAAATGTATCCCTATTAAAATAATTTATTTGTGTAGCTGCGATAACAATCAATGTGCAGCGTTTGCCAGCGAAAAGCCTTTCGGTCACGCAATCATCAATATCGGATGTCATAGGTGATGGCTGCCACCTTTTAAGGGTGAGAGGCGGTGGGCATGGCAAATGTGACAGGCCAAATTATAGGAGAGCATATTTTTGAATAGAGCAATTTGTATCTGTGTGGCATTCGCGTCTCCCTCTGCGGCCCATCGTTTATTTTGCAATAATGCCAATAATAACAATGGGCGCGCGTTTGTTTGTTTGCCACTTGATAAATGAGAAGCCAGCCGGGGGCAGCGGGTCGTAGGCTCTGGTAATGGCCCCAATATCATGGCTGACCCAACCCCTTGGTGTTCGCCCTTGCCACAAAGGTGTTAACTGTGATGGTCGCAACGGTATTTGTATTACTTCCACACTTATTGTTCGCTCTCTTGTTTTCGACAACGGCCCAGCCTTTGATTAAGCTGTTGGGCGTGTCCCAGTTAGCATCTGGTTGTTCAGTGGGCGGGGCCGAACAGGCTGCCCATATATATATATTTATATATATATTGTATATATATATATACATATATCTTTAGCCTTGGAGCATCTAGCAACAACAACGAAAGAAAGAGAAAAAAATAATGGGAATCGCCTTCGTGTTTCGACTAAATGTGGCCAACTAGCCAAGACAAGATGAATGTATCGGATACTATAAATTAAGCCCATTGGAGTCTGTAGGTGACACAGAAATCTCTTCTTCTATCTACCTTTGCTTAACGCCTTTGCGTGCTCACAAATATCTCTGACATCATACAGAAAAAGTTAAGAGCAAACTTTTTATCTTTCGATGTGTTGCAATCAATAAAGCAGTTTATCGCATTTGCTGCTCAACAATTTATATAGACTTGACTCTATTTACCGATATCATCTTTATAGCTGGAAACAAGCAATGTTTTTAAATTAGTGTTGCCTACTTGCGGGCGTTTGAGTAAATAATTGCTTCATTGGCAATTGGAATGCATGCAAAGTAGCTTAGAATCAACTTATTTGCCTGCTCGATGTTCGACAAGCATTGAAGCATTAGATAAGATGTACTTTTTCATCTGGGAATCATTATATAAGCGAGTATAAAGAATATAGCTTAAATTAATAGGACTTTAGATGTGCACTGAATTGAAATTAAATCCTTCTTCAAATATTGTTTCTATTATATGACAGGCACTTCAACCTGTCAACTTAACTTTAACAGCATGTTAAGCTGCTTGTTAACTTTAAATATCAACGTTGACAATGAGCATAATACTAATGTATGTATGTAGCTTAGTTTAACAGCACATAAAAGTGTTAAAAAGTAAACTCTAACATTTTGTAACATTATGTTAAAGTGATTGCAACAATCTAGGTACTGACTGTTGATTTTAATTATCTATAACAGCAATTTAACCTTGATTCTCTTTAACTTAACAGCAGGTTAAAGTGTCTGTTAGCTCTCATTAAGCAAAGCTTAATAGGGATAATAAGCTTTGACTTAAACAGCCTGTTAAAATGCTTGTTAATTTTAATGGGGTACAGCTAAGAAGCTCCCAGTTAACTTTGACTATCTACAGTTAAAGAAGAGTGCATGTTAACTTTGCATGTTATTAGTTTAACAGCATGTTAAAACGAAAGGCAACTTAAGATTTATGGTCAATAGCTTTGATTGTCTTCTGTTTAATATCAGGTGATTGTTAGCTTTGGCAGCCAGCAATTTAACTGCATGTCAAGCTGCTTGTTAACATTGAATGAGTGCCAGAAATCGATGTAAATTACGATTCTATAAATATGAGAAACTTTAGCTGTAGGCAATTTGAATACACTTAAGTGACAAAACTCTCTGCATTACTTTTGAAGCTTTCATGTGTATTTATATATAATTATTAATGTGACTGTGTGAGTGTGCGTGTGTGTGCATGTGTGTGCTTTTGTGTGTGTGCTTATTATTAAACATCGAAAAGTGACAATTTTTTCTTTCTATGTGTCGCTGACGCACATTTTAATGACAGCCTTTCGATGATGTTGCTGTGGCTGATATTGTTGTTGTTATTGTTATTATATTTGTTGTTGCTGTTGCTGTTGTTGTGATTATTGTTTCTGTGGCTGCGGCTGTGTTGCTATACATATCTATTGTCGATTGTCAACGTGTCTCGTCATCAGTTTTACGCACCACTTGTTTTCCGGCTCGTCTGCCACATCGTCGCATGCAGACATTTGATTTGCGCCAGTGTTGGCAAACGAAACCAAAGAATTTACATATTTCTATGCTGTTTCAATTCAACTAGAATTTGTTTACTCACACTTGCTGCCCGGGGAACGGAAAATGCCAAATGCCAAATGCCAAATGGCAAATGGCAAATGGAAAGTGGAAAGTGGAAAACGGCTGCGAAGACAACGAAATTGTTCAAAATTGACACCGCGTTATTATTGTACCTCAGCTGTATACAATTCAATTGATTTTGAGAAGCTGAAATGATTGAGCAACAGACGAGACGAGACATGATGTACTGCGCGGTACCCTCTAATTGTTATATGACAGCGAATAGAAAAAAAATATTAAGAGCTAGTTGAAGTATTTTCTAAACTATATCTTATCTGTATTATCAAAATATAAATATATATATGTATACAATTTGATGTTATACAACACTGAAAGGCTTCTAAATATTCAAAATATCTTTTATAAAATATATACTCTATTTATATAAATTATCGATTATAAAGATCTATGTATGTCAAAAATTTGATGTTATGCCACACTGAAAGGCTTTCAAAATATTGGCTTTATAAAATGTGAGTAAGTGTAATGCCAACACATTAAATTCCATGTCTTGATTTTTAGCTCATTTTTTTTGTTGTTCACCTTGACTTTATATTTCCAGTCTGACACCTGTTTATGGGCCATAGGGTATAGACACAGATATATATATATATATATATATATATATATATAATATATACATATATATTTGTATATATATTTACACAGATATATAGATATCAAGGACGACAGTCAATTTATGCATCAAGCGAAAAAGTGTTTCATTCCTGGCTTTATCTGCGGCAATCAGCTTCAATTGCTTTTTGTTGCCACTTAAGTGGCAAACAGCTTTCAAAATATTGCTGCAGCTGCAACCCAGACGCACTGCCACACTTCTCTTCTTCTTCTTCTTCTTCAACTTCCACTTCTTGCTGGTATTGTTGTTCTTATTGTTGTTGTTGCTTATGGCCACAGGCTCATTTAACAGCGCTTCCACTCAAAGTTGTGCGTAATTTTTCAGCTGGTTTGTTTCTTCTTCCTCTTCTACTACTGCTTCTGCTTCTTCTTGCTCTTCTGCGTCCTTTGCAGCTTTTCTAGCTGCACTTTCGCTTGGCCCCCAAGTGTTTCCTCTCAATTGTTTTCCATTTGGCCGGGTTAGCTGGGCCACTGCCTGATTTCCTGCTCGGTTCGTGTTTTTGGCCTGAAATGTGAATGTTTTATTGTTAGCCCACAGTCGGGCATTTGTCTTAGCTTAATTCCATTGCTCATCTGCTCAAATTGTTTCAGCCACTCACAAAGTCTCACTCGCAGTCACAGTCGCAGTCACAGTCACAGTCACAGTCGCAGTCGCAGTCGCTGTGGCCCTTGAAGTTCATTAATTTTTATGGCACAACTTGAGCCACAAGTGAAGCCAACTTCTAAATATGATGCAAAATCTCAGGTTTCTTTTTTACAAAAATAATAATAAAAAAAAAAAGAAGAATGAAAAAAATAAATAGAATAATATGGAAGAATTTTTATTGTTTATACGCCGCTGCTTCACTTATATTTAACATTTCTTTGTATCAAGATTTTCCTAAATGTATATAAATATATATGTACATATATATATATATATATGTATATATGTGCAGTTATAATGCGGCAATTGGCTTTAGAGAACACATTAAAGTGAACTCCAGACTAAAAATGGGAATTGTGAAATTCCACTTGCGAGACAACATTGCGTATACGCTATGTGCGCCAGCAAGCTGTGTTGCAGGGCTTAGCCCTCAGGTGGGCGATAACTGCAATGTGGCTAACGGTCCGTTTAGGGTAATGCCAAATGAATGCAAAGATTGGATCGTTTTGGCCATTACATTTGCATTGTAGCCCAAGCAAACAGCACGAGCAATATTTAAATACATATTTAAGCCAGCTTCTGAGTAGTTGGATCTAAGCCGAGTTACATTAAAAAGCACGACGTGCTGAATGAGATTTGGCTATAAATAATCGTTATTTAAAAGTCTTGTTTAAACAAAGCAATTGGACTTAAGCCCAAGGAAAGTAAAGGGATCTCTAATCTGTAAAAAAAAGAAAAGAAGTCTGGAAGAAATTGTCTTTCTGTTAACTAAAGCGATTTGCTAAGATCAATCTTTGGCATTGTCTAATATAATAAACTAGGCTAAAGGATCTGGAATATGAAAGAGATTAAATTAAAGTTTATTCCAATTTACTTTAAAGCCTGCTCTTGCATTTCTCTTTATTTTATTTTGTCTTAAATTTTGAATATGAAAGAAATAAAAACATTTACACAATCACATTTCTAGACTAAAATCTCTTTCTCAGTATATTTCCATTTAATAAATCGACTTTCGTTGTCTTTTATATTCAACAATGCGATTTGCTTGGCATTTTGTACTTAAATTATAAATAAAATGAAGTAAATAAATCTTATATATGAAAGAGATTAAAACATTTGCACAATACACATTTGTACAATAAAATTTCCACAATAACATTTCTACAATAAAAATATCGTTTTCATTATATTTTGATTGTGGAAATTGTCTTTCGTTATCTTTTGTGTTCAACGAAGCGATTTGTTTTCATTTATCTTTGGCATTTGGTCCGAAAATAAAATAATTGTATAATCCTATACCTATAAAAGGAGAAGAAGACCAATTAAAAATGTTTATCTGACTCATTTTACAACATTTGCATCGAGTTTGATTTTAGCTTCTGCTCAATTATTTATTCAATAAAAAGTTTTGAATGGAAATTATAAATTTATCAGCCAACAGTTAAAAAATAAATGCAGTTTGTTCTTCTTCTTCTTGTTGTTGGTGCTGTTGCTGTGTGTAACTGTATTTATGTTAGCAATTTAAAAATTGATGATTTTCAATTTAATTGAAGCGAAATAAAGTTGCAAATTCTTAAGCTATTGAATTTGAGTTTCAAAATAAAATTATTTGAAATTTCATTTTCATTGCTGGCAATTTAAAGTCTGGCATCGATAGTCGGCAGGTGTTTTCTGATAACGGTGTTTGCCCACTTAACAGCTGCAGCTAAAGAGCTTGTTGCAGGGCAAACAATTTGAGTTGTTGTTATTGTTGTTGTTTCAGCTTGGCGACACGCAACAAATGTTGCTGAATTGCAATAAAAGCGAAAATAAATGTCAAACAAAATATTGCGTATACGCAATGTGTGGCCTCAAGCTGTGCTACTGTATGTGTGTGTCTCGTATGCAAATTGCGTGCGTGGAAGCTGGCTTTAATAAGCCACGCACATAACGGTTAACAATGGCCCAATACAAAATGTGCCGCAAATGGCAATAAAGACGAGCAAATGAGATCAACGCGCAGTTCAATACAAATGTATTTTCTTATACATATAATATATATATGTATATGTGTGTGTGTATGTGTATTATGGGTGCGTATGTGTATAATGGGTGTGTGTGCGTAAGCTGCTTACTTTTTGTTCCACCTAAGTCGAATAATTGTGCAAAATAATAATGTTGCAACTAATTGGCGTAGCTAATTGTCTATGTGTGCGTGTACGTGCCTGCGTGTGTGTGTGTGTGTGTGTGCGTATGCCTGGGGAGTGGCCGTAAAGACAAAATGAATAAATAAATAAATAAGTAAAAAAAAATAGCTGCAGTTACGCACATTTTTACTGTTGGGCCTGGCCCGAAGAACTACAAAAAATAATTGAAGCCAACCCACACACAAATTAATATCTGCCTATGTGTGTGTGAGTGTATTGGTGTCCCTTACTTTTTTGATGTTTGCACAGCTATAATATTCGTAATACTCATTACTTGGCTTCTCTTTCTCTTCTTCTTCTCAAATGTAACCGCACTGCTGTAAATTTCCATATATATATATTTTATTTATATTTGTTTACTTTACTTCTTCCTCTTCTTCAGCTTGCTGTTGTTTTTAGCATTTTAATGAGCCTGAAGTATGCCTTGGCAACATTCCTTTGCCTGTCCAATGAATTTTCTTTGCCATTGCGTATCAGTTTTGTCATTAAAACTTAAACTGTTGTAGCCAAGTTTAACTGTGTTGTGTCTGGGGTGGGGGTGGGATGGGGGGTGGGCAAAATATGACATAATTTAGGTAACATCATAATCATCAGCAGCGTCCCTTCATTTGGGAACATCATTAGGGGAGAGAGAGCGACTAGAATGTGAGGCTTAATCAAGCTGCGGCTGACCGTTCGACAAGTTGCTGGCTAAAGTTTTTATGCTTTATTACACAACACACACACACATACACACTTGCACACAGCTTTGTTTTATGCGGCAACTTAATAACTTTGACAAAAATTTGATGGCAGGAGGCGAAACAAATTGAAGAAAGCTGCAACAGGGGCACAGAATGTGGCACATTAAATGCTGCGTTAAGCGCAACGCCAAGCATTAGCACCTAACAAACATAGTTTGCACAGGTGGGTCATCATCAAAATGTGCGACACCTGTGCAGCCAGCGCATAAAATCAATGAAAGTTCGCGCATTACGTATACGCAGCGTTCAACAAGCAGCTCAGCCACAAGGTCGACCAACACAAAAACAAAAAAAAAAAAAAATAAAAATAAACAACTTATGTAAGCCGTTGAGACAGGACTACCTGGCCAAGTGTTTTGTACCTGTATTTTGTTTTATATATATGTACATAATGAGTATTCATTATGCAGCACGCCAAGCCGAGGAAGCGGCAAAGCAGCGAAAGCAACGAAGCGGCTAAGCGACAGCCGCTCCGCTTGTCGTATACGTAACATGCAGTACGTATAATCTGTGCGTGTGTGTGTGTGTGTGTGTGTGTGTGCATGTGTGTGCGTGTGTGGTCTGGCTAGTGGCTTTTGTTATTCATTTAAGCCGAGAACATTCTCAGCCACTAAAACATTCGCCAAGCGATGCGACAAAACAAAAAATATGTTACCCATACGCCATGTGCGACGCAATTGCAAACAGAAGCAGTTAGTGTCGCAGTCTCACATACATATATATATATATAACTATATGTTTATATATATGTTTTTATATATGTTATGCATTGTTGTGCTGCTTATCGTTTATTGTTTATTGCATATTGTCATTGGTTTTGCTCTAGCCTTAACCCTCTCCCCGCTAAGGGAAAAGAGAAAACAAGTAAGAAAACTTCAGTCGGGTGTGCTCGACTAGGAGATACCCCGCACAGTTTAGGAATTTTGCTTATTTTCCACATGCTTACATAATAACATATTTAATAATAATTTTTGGGTAAACGGGAGAAGTTTTCCACAATCCGAAGAAGACAAAAATGTTTGCTAGTGCTGAATATTAACATTTTCTGATTACACTTTCTCTAAAGATGTATGAAATATGCACGCCTAACTAAAACATGTTATCGATAACACACAAATGAAAAGAATTATCGATTATTTGACTCGAACCCGATCATTGAGTGCTATAGACGAACATTCATTTCAAGTTTCAAGTCTCTAGTTCTTAAAGTTGCTGAAATAAACAGATTCATACATGCGGACAGGCGGACGAACAGATCAAGGGAATATCTTCAAATATATATGGCAACGGCCACGCCTCTTTCAGCCAGTTACTGGCATATGCACAAAAACAATATACCCTGTTGAACCCAACCCATTGCCATGGACTATAAAATTCAATCCCTTTTCATATATTCAACATATCTGTAAGCAAGGGAGAATTTATATAGGAACAATTTGAATAGGCAAAGTTCCTCTTTTGCTGAAGCAAATATTTCGCTTGATTGCGTTTAATTCGCTTAGCTCTGGCTTATGCATTAATTAAGCAGATGCGTTAAGCCAATTACTGTTACAGCTATGCATAAATATTGCTTATATAAACACTTAACTGATGGCCAAGGCAGTGGCTCAATGCATAAATCATTTGGCCATAAGCAGGAGATAAGGTCAATAAATCAAAGCTCTCGAGTCGGGCTTCGCAGTTCGATTAGCTTAACGCTTAACTAACGCATTCGCCGGCTGTCATAATAATAAACAATAAGCAATAAACAATAAACAATGACCAATGAGCAATAAGCAATAAAAGAGAAATAAGCAATAAGCAATAAGCAAAGATTGCACATTGACAATTAATTCATCAATTTAATTATTATTGACAAATGCAAAACTCAAAAGTCTGCGCTGTGCAGTGATTCACCAGTTCACTAGTTCACCAGTTCACTAGTTCACAAGTTCACCAGTTCACTAGTTCACTAGTTCACTAGTTCACAAGTTCACCAGTTCACTAGTTCACTAGTTCACCAGTTCACTAGTTCACTAGTTCATTTGTTCAGTGGTTCGCTGGTTCTCTGGTTCAGTTGTTGGTTCATCAATTGTGACAGCATCATTTCTTGTTTTCATGTCACTTTAAAAGGGGTTTACAACCTGCCAAACAAAAACAAACAAAAAAAGAAAAAAAAAAGGAAAACAAAAAAAAGACGAATGCTTAAATTCAAAGAAAAATCTTGTAGTTGAGGAAAACAACTGCTGGCGATAAAGTTGTTTAAAAGGGTTTCCCTGAGCGAAAGTTGCAACAGACGAGACAGTTACAAATACCCTGTAAACGAAATACAAAGCAAACAGCGATAAATCTATCGATAAGTAAACCAAAACTATTTCTCTTGCTTAGACTACAATATATTTAATATAGATACAAAGTTCCATCCATAAAAGTTGAGTAAATCAAACCTTTGCGCTGCATTTGCTCATTACAGGGTATGTAAAGTGGCCAGCAGAAAGCGTGCTAAACAACAAGCAAGCACTTTATTATATTTGATTTGTGTGGGCGTTTTTATGGGCGTGTGCCATTCAGAATGACAGACGATAGATATGATATATGATATGCATATATAAGTATGTATATGTATGTATATATATGGATGATTTATGTGTATATATGCTCAGCCATAAGGTGAGATACTCGGATGTACAAGTGTGTTTACATAATCAGTAAATTTGATTATATAAGTGATTAAATAAAATTGATGGATCCACACAACAACAACGACAACAACGAGAGCAACAATAACGGGAACAGAGCTCATAAACCAGGCCGCAGTCAGCAATATTTCTTGTCTGCTTATTTTATGCCCATATACCCATTAAAAACGGCACAAAAGGGCAACATAAACTTATGCAAATGTGCCACAGAAAGCAAATATGTGTGTATATGAATATTCTAACCTTTTTTTTTCTCTTTTTGTTTTGTTTGCATTTTTGATTTTTTATTAGTATTATAATCAAAAGAATTTATTTTACACACTTTTACGACTTGCAAGTGATTTGGCTGTAGATACCCTGCAAACATTTCGAGCCGCTGTCGAGCGTTTTAAATTGTCTGCACATAAAACAAAAAACACAAAAAAAAAAAAAAAAAATAAGAAGGAAGTCATAATAATTTGAATTTAATCTACACAATTTATATTTTTTACTGTCTGTTTCGAATGTTTTGGCATTGTATATGGGATCTGTAAATCTTTCATCAATTGCCTAAAAATACATTAAAGAAAAATAAAAGGAAAACCAAGAAAGCACAATCTAGTCGAATGTGCTCGACTAGGAGATACTCTCGTTGATTTGCAAAGCTATTTTATTTTTATATTTGTATCATATATTACGTTTAGCTTTTATATTCATTGTGTGTGTGTCTCCTTTAGAACAAATATTTACTAAATTTTATAGCTCTAACTCTTAAGGTAGACGAAATAAATAATGTGTTATCGATAACATGCAATCGATAATAGTTATTGATTATTCAAAAAAATATCGAAATGCGCGAGCTTTATGCAAATCTACATATAAAATTTCACGTCTCTAGATTTTATAGCTGCTGAGATAGACGCTTTTGTACATACCGTCAGATCGACAGACAAATTTTTACACCAAAATCATTATACCCTGCTTACCCATTATCGATAGGTTGAGGGTATTAAAAAAACATCTTTATTTTGGCCTTAGAAAAAATTCTCACATCGAAATGAGTTAACAGAAAGCAAACTACATTTTGGCCAGCAAATTATATCAATTTTATATAAATTTATGCATTTATGAAATATGAAATTTTAACGAAAAAATTTCAATTTTAAACGTGGCAAACGGTGCGTATGCGTAATCAAAGCCGTTTCCAAGAAAATCCGTCGGTAAACGTTTCAATAACTATTTTGATTTGTGTGTCTGCACTTAATTGAGTTGCCACAGTTATTCAAATATATAGCTTAAGTACACACACACACACACACCCACACACACATGCACATACACACTCTCATGTTGTCTAATGATGTGTTAATTATGCGCGCACAACAATTATGAATTATAAACGTTTCATTTTGCTGGAGTGTTAACTAAACCCCTCCCCCAGCCGCCTTGCCCCCTCCCCCGCGCCGAGCACACGGCATGTGTTATAATTACCGGTCAGGTGTGTGTGTGTGTGTGTTCGTGTGTGTGCCGTGTTATTAATTGCAGACATTAGTCAACAGTTTTAAGCGCAATTATATATTCCATTTATTTGTATATTCAGCATATATATACGCACACACATACATATTAATATACATATGCATATACATATATATATATGAATATATATATATACATCTTCTAGGTGATCAGTTAATGGATGCTGATGTCAGCAGCAAATGAAAGCGAAACAAATCGAATTGCTTTCAACTTTCAACTTTTTGCCAAAAAATTTGCATAATCGGAAAATTTCAATGAAGTTGTTTTTGTTTTTCTTTTACCTGGAAAAGCGAAAGACAAAGTGCTCGACTTTCGAATAACTTGTCATGCGTGTAAATAATGTCTATAATTTATTTACATATGTTTCACTCACGAAAAATGCGAAAATTCACGGCGCAAGCAACGTGTATAGAAGTATAGCCGAGTAGATACCCTATAATTTGCTTTGGATCTGCTCAAAATTAGTTGAATACATTTCGAACAGAGCTGCTAGTAATCTAGATATATAGATATATACTATGTGAAGCCTAGATATAAATGGATAGACATATAATATCATAGATATTTTTTTCATATATCGCATCGGTGTACGATTTCATATAGCTGCCGGAATACATGAGTTGCAAAAAAGTGTGACTATGAAAAATCTTTTTTACTGTAAAACATAACGTAAAACAAGTTTTATTTTGTATACACAAATCAAGTGTTTCTTAAGACTAAGAAGTAAGACTTGGGGTTAACTTAAATTGAAGCTAAGCAATACTTTCGATATTCAGTCACAGACAAATTTATAGTTTATATACACACACATATATTTGAAAATATTTTGATAGTCAATCAGGAAATTGAAAAAAAAATACTCACTTTTATAGGGTATGCACGCAAGCACTTTAAACTTCTTTGTGTTTAAGTTTGAAGCAGATTGCTCAAATATCTCAAATTTCTGAAATTCTAGAAATCTCTGAAGTAGTTGGCCAATGCTTAAAGCGGTTTCAACTATTTGTGGCCAACAGCGAGTATTTGAAGTACTTTTTATTTGTTTGCTTTGCTTTTTTTTAGAGTGTTAAATTGCTTGCTCCCCAGAGAGGTGGAGGTGGGGGAAGAGGGGAAGGGAGAATGGAGAATGGAGAAGGCGCCTGATGAATGGGAATTGAAAAGGAAACCTGTTGCAGCAGCAGAAGCAAATGGAATAGCAGGTGGAAAATGAGGGTGGAAAATGGAAAGGAATGACTGGCTAGAATCCTTTGCTTTGTTTGAACAATATTTGTACTTTCGCTTCGGGCCCATTTGATTGCTTGGACCGGCCAAAGTTCTTGGCCAAGTGGAGGCTTTACTTTCATTATCAGCTGCCAGCTGTGAGGCCCTGCTTATTGTTTATTGTTTGGGCCCTAATTGCCTCACGCCGCCTGAATACATTTACATAAGTTGGCAACCCTGGCCAGCGAAAGGATGTGGCCAAAGATGTGGAGAAGGATGTGGAGGAGGATGTGGCAAAGGATGTGACGCGCCTCTCATTTGTTTTCTTTTCATTTTTGGAGCAGATGTCAACGAACCTGCGTCGGCATGAATTCGCTTCCTCTTCGCAAACTGTTTACACTTTTCTTCTTTTTCATTTTCTTTTTTTTTTTTTTTTTTTTCTTTCGGCTCACAAGGACACCATCCAAAGCTGCCGATTCGTCCTGCATCAGCGCGATACTAAATCTAAGTTCAATATGTTGTCGATTTAACATATTTCTCTCTAACGTTCGTTCGCACATTCGTACGTGTGTGTGTGTGAGACTGTGTGTGTGTGTGTGTATGCTCTTCCATTTTTTGTTGGCAAGTAAACAAAGTGTTGGCCCAATATTGACAGAGCCCATGAGCCATGCTTACGTGTGCAACTACGTCATCGCAGCACATCCGAGCGCCAGGCCAAGTAACCCAATCGAAGCCAATGGCCAATCTGTGAACATCCTCCACACCTCCCCAACACAATGAAATTATTGAAATGAAATATATTTTGGCAACTGTCCCTTCGTCCATATGTCCCTCTGTCTGTCTGTCTGTCTGTTTATTGTGGCATCGAATTTCGGCCGATTATATTACCCAAAGAATCGGCCAGAAAGGAATTCAATGTTTAACAATCTGAATGTGTGCCTTGTCATACGATATTCGAGTTTTGACGAATCTCAGTCTCCAAGTGCCAAACAGCTAATGAGCCGTACACCACATCAATTCATAGGCCAACATATATATATAATATATATATATATATATATATTTATATATATATAGTTTATCTAGTCAGCAAATCAAACACAAAAGCAGTTCGATCGAATGTCTTGGCCTTTGTTTTTTAACTTCGTAGCTGCAACTTTTTAGCTGTAAATATTTTACTTTTTATATACATACATCTGAACATTAGAATTATATTTCCCACACATGCATCGTATAATTATAATACAAAAACTTAGCAAAAATACGCGAGGCTATAATTATTATATTTTTTTATCCAATTTTCATGAAGTTTTTGGTTTATGTTAATTAAAGGCAAATTTTTATCTTTCAATATGAGTTTTATTCAAAATCTGAATTATGCAAAGTTTGCTTCTTTTGTAGCGGAATATATGTATAAATAGTTTGATTACTGTAGCTCTTAATATGTTCGAGGTAGGGTCGAAAAACTTACAGATGCTATCGATAACAGGTAAACGAACAGAGTAATCGATTGTTTGACACAAACTCGATTTACGAAAGCTATAGACGAAGATTTTTGTAAAATTGTAAGTCTCTAGCTCTATTGGTTGCTGAGATCGACGCGTTCATACATACGGACGGTCGGACGAAGGAAGGGACAAACAGGCGGACAGGCGGGCAGGCGGACAGGCGGACTAGGCTTAATCGACTCGGCTGTTGATGCTTCTCTAGAATTTATACTTTTTATGGGGTCGGACACGCCTCCAAAGGGTATAAATATCAAAGTAATGCAAGATCCTCACGTTTCGTTTCTAATTTTATTAAAAAATATATAAAAATTTAGTCAAAATTTCTTTCAAAATTTTCAATTGCTCACAGATCTATTGAACATTTTGTATAAGATTGTGAACAGTTTTCAGCTGGAAAAGCGTTTTTTTTACCAAGGGAAAACATTTCAAGATTTAATTTACGAGTTGTCAAACTTTTTATTGTTAACCTGGCTGGAAGGCACGCATTTTTAATGGCCATTTGTCAAGGTGACTTAAATATGTGCTCAGCACTCAATCAACAGCAGGTTAACAACGGCCAAATTAGAATTTCCGTTTGCGCGAACAACCAGTTTTGGCCAACTTGTTGGCCGGGCAAAACGGTACTCGTAAAGTGGAAAATGGGTTGGGAAAAGCGGGTCGAGCCGCTGCTGGAGGTCATTAAAATCATGATTAGCAGCCGGCAGCCACAGGTGCCATTAAACGCAACCAGCCAACAGAAAATGGCCAAAAGCAAATAGGCCAACTGACCGCAAACAAAGGCAACAAAGTTATGAGTCGTCGGCTGAGCCGCAAGAAAAGTCAACTTTTTTCATCTTAATGTTTTTCTTTCAATAATTCGTACTACTCTCCCCCCCCCACTCCACCCCCTTCCATTACCCCTTAAAAAGGGCTGCTGGGGGTTGGGCTGGGGCTGAGGGGTTGCAAGGTAGCCAGCGAAAGGGTTTCAGCCGGGTTTTGTGTGCTTTTTGGTTATGGCTGCGCTTTGGCCGGTTTAAGTTTGCTCTTCGCCTGATTTTCCAGCCTGGCTTTGCCCGCTTTTCGCCTTTGTGCTGCACTTTTTGTTTGCTTGCCAATCGGGTTTTCATTTTCCCCAATGCTTTTCTTTCGTTTTTCATTGGATTTTGTTTGCCGTGCGGTTTGGCTGCAGCACAAAAAAAATCAAATGTTTATATGCAGCTGTATTCCCTTCTCATTCCCTTCTCCCTTATCCCTTTTTTGGTTTTCCGTTTTGCGATTTTTGTTGCCCGACAACAAATCTTCAATAAATGATGCGCTCCCAGATACCATTTCCAGAACAGCCAGCCGAAGGGGTGTATTGGCTCTTAGAGGTGTTTTGGCAATTATTTCTATTATTATTTTCTCTCTCTCTCTCTCTATCTCTCTCTTTCTTTCTTTCTCTCCCCCTCTCTCTCCCTCTCTCTCTCTCTCTCTCTCTCTCTCTCTCTCTCTCTCTCTCTCTCTCTCTCTCTCTCAACTATTTCTTTTATTTTTTTCTCTGTCTCTCTCTTTCTTTCTCCCTCTCTCTCTCTCTTTCTTTTTTTTCCCTCTCTCTTTCTCTCTCTCTCTCTTTCTCTCGCTCTCTCTCTCTCTCCCTCCCTCCCTCTCTCTCTCTCTCTCTCTCTCTCTCTCTCGCTTTCTCTCTCTCTCTCTCTCTCTCTCTCTCCCTCCCTCCCTCTCTCTCTCTCTCTCTCTCTCTTGAAAGTGCATTTCATAAGTTTCTTGTTATTGAAAAGTAAAAAAAAATAATGGACTAGCTCTCTCCCTCTTTGTCTATCTATTTCTTTCTCTTATCATTTCCATCTTTTTCTGAATCTTTTTCAGCCTTCTTTTGGTTTTTATCACTTTCATTTTCCCATACTTCAAATCCCTTTTTTAATTTTTTCTTTTATTTTTTTTCTATTTTTTTTATTTTCAGCATCTCTTTTACGATCTCCTTCTCCTTCTCTTTTTTCCTTGCTTCCGTAGATCGCTTTTCTCTAACACATTCTCTTTTCCCATTTTCCTAAAGCTGTTTTTCTGTCCCATCCTTCCCCTCTCTCTTTCATTCACTCAATGTCTATCGCTTTTTCAGTCTCTTTGTCTCTCACTCTCACTCTCACTCTCACTCTCACTCTCACTCTCTCTCACTCTCTCTCTCTCTCTCTGTCGCTCTCTTTTATATTCGCTCCACTTTCTTCTATATTTTAATTCTTTTATTTCTCTTGATCTTCCTCCCCATTCCTTCCTCCTCTTCTATATTTATTTTAAATTTTCTGTCTCTCCTTCCCTCTCTCATTTTCTCCATTCCTATATTTCTCCCTCCCCCCTCTCTCAACAGCTCTCGCCCAGCATCCCATTCATACCTTGCCAGCTTCTACTCCTCATTACAGGGTATTCATCAAGTGCTGCTCGTCCCTCTGCTCGAGTCAATTGTTGGCCAGCTTAGCTGAGGATGTCAAAGGTCCTGCCACTGGGCGGCCGTTGAATGCCGCTTGGTTCATTAATGTTAATGACCGTATTGATTTGTATGTGTGGCACGTGTGGCACTTGCCTCACATGAGCTCCGCTTGAGTTGGGCTTCAATTGAATTCTGCTTTGGCCTTTGCTCACTTTGTGGCAGCTAAATTTTGAAAGCTTGCGACTTTGCAACACCGTTGCAACAAAGCGACAAATCCGTTTCTCTTTTTTTTTTTTAATTGCTGTAATCGCATTATTTACATCGCACATCATTTAAATCGGCCCACAGCCACGCCCACTTTGCAATAACCAAAAACGAAAATCGATCAGCAATATTTGAATCCGTCCGAAGGTCGGAAATTTGCTAAAACTGAACATCCTGTCATATGGAATCTGGACTTTCGACACTTTTACAATTTCCAACATGACACAAAACGTTGAAAAGCAAAACTTTTCAGTCAAGTCGAAGCTCAAATGCTCTTCCAAATACAAATTTAAGAGCTATTTATATTTAGCTTAAAAGAAAGTAAGACTTATATATGGAATGAATCTAAAAGCAGAATTTAATTTTTATTAAGTTTTTGCTTAGTAAAATGTTACCAAATTCTAGGCTAGCTAATGGACTCGAAAGGTAGCGCAGCACAGTCGAGAGTCAAGCAAAAATTTCCTGCCCGACAAGATTTCTTTTGCCTTCGCTGTATTTTTCTTAAGCAAAAATGCAAAAAGAAAAATAAAATGAAAATGAAAATAGGAGACGGAAAATTTTTATTATTTGCTTCGTACACTTTAGACTCTTTTTCTAGGGCGACTTTTAACTTGTTTCGCTACCAGCTTGAAGGCAAACACAAAACAACAAAAAAACCAAAAAAAAAACCTCCTTAACTATTCGCAAGTCTCTAGAAGTTGCAACATTTTCAGGCAGCTGCTGCAGCTGCACCCTTTTTCTCATAGCGCCCATTAAAAAATCCAATATCATTTTTATTCTCATCTGAAAAACCCGTTAAGTAAAGCACTTCAGAAATATTTAGCACTAATTGAAACTACAAAGTAAACATTTTTGCGTGTTTCACAAGACAATTTATTAGAATCCTTCAAAGAGAGACTTTCTTATATGGCCATCAAAAATATCTGTAAAATCTGATATATTTCTAATAATAATTAATTTTCAAGAATTTGTTTTTTTATCTTAAGCCAAACTATATTTCTCATTGCGATCGCAAGATCTAAAATTCAGCTCTTAGATCGACATTATCAATATATTAAAAAAATTCTTTTAATAAGATGTAAGATTTAAATTAAGGCTTAAAATGTTATCTTAAAATGAAAATTAAAATCTCAAATTTGTTCTCGTCGGTTAAAATTTATTTTTTTAAATGTGTCCTCGGATTTCACTATATATTATAGTTAGTCAATTTAAATTTATGGCTAAAGATCATAGAAGGATGTTTCTATCACTAAAAAATATTATAAATTAAACTAATCCGAATAATTTTGTTAATTTGTTCAACTTTAAAATTTAGAAGAAACGAACAAACAGCTCGAGCAAATCGGTTGATAGCTTACGATTATATGGTATATATATATTTTTTATAATAATATTTTTAAGGGTATTCAAATTCATATTTAAATTCTTAACCGCAAGCCCATGCTTCCTTTCAGCACATATTATCGCATTTTTTGCAATTTAAAAGTTTTGCTCTTTGTTAAAGTTTTTAATTTAATTAAAAAAACATTTTCTCTTTTTTTTTGTGTTTTTTTCTGTACTTTAACTGAAGAAAAGAAAAATAGAATTTGAAAATGTTTTAAACACAGCTTAAAAGCCATTTAGATCTATTTTCAAAATAGTTGAAAGCAAATAAATTGTATTATTTAGAACTAAAAGTCAGTCAGAAAGTTCGTTAATTAAAAGTAAATATTCCACATTAACAAAGTGACCAAGGTGGACGCGGATGCGAATGCGAATGCGGATGCGGATGCGGATACGGATACGAAATGTATTTGTATGTGCCACTGGCCGCAGGCAAAGACCGTTGGAAAAACTGCACAGCGAATTCCTTTCCGCAGCAGGAAAATCTACCCATCTGCCACCCCTTTACCTTTCCCCTACCCCTAAGTTTGCTCTATTTAGAAACTTTTTGAACACTCACCTGTGAATAACTGTTTATTCGAATATAAATTCAAGCACTGCACTTTAACACCAAAGAAACACAACAAAAAAATATTGTCTTGGGCCTTTAACGATTTGAATTGAATTCAGTTTTTTGGGTAATGTTCGAATGTTTAAAACACAAAAGATTCAATAAAAATAAACATTTGGAAAACATTTATTTTTGGCTAGTTTTTTGATGTGGCACATTTGGAGGCCGCATAGAATAGAAACCCAAAAAAAAATAAAACCAAAAAAAAAAAAAATACAAAATTATTCAACTACGCACTTTGCCAAATGTTTAAAAACTTCAATATTTATGTGTTTTTTTTTTTTTTTGAAATTGTTGTTATTTGCTGTCTTTGATTATTTTGTTAAATGTGAATGCCGAAACACAACGGTAGAATTTCTGCTATGCTGTGGAGCTCGCTCCTGGGCTGTGCGCTCGCCTTCAAAAACCCGCAACGACTGAATCAAAACAAACAAATTTCGTTGGTTATATTTGAAACGGTTTTCCATGCATGGACGCTCGGCGACGATTTTGGTTGCTGCGGCTGCTGCCGCAGTCGCTGCGGCTGCTGTTGCTGTTGTCGCTGCTTTTGGCGCTCGAGCGCTCGACAGCTGCTGCTGC
The DNA here is from genome assembly GCA_037075185.1 of Drosophila pseudotalamancana. Taxonomy (NCBI): domain Eukaryota; kingdom Metazoa; phylum Arthropoda; class Insecta; order Diptera; family Drosophilidae; genus Drosophila; species Drosophila pseudotalamancana. The sequence continues at coordinate 472,366 of JBAMCK010000693.1, read as the reverse complement.
TGCTTCGTCATTTCGGCAGTGTTCCCAGCGCGCCGAGCAACGTTTTATCCGCGAATGCTGCTTTATCCAGTTATCCGTTCGCCAGCCAGCATTCAACGTTTTATCCGCGCGCCTGCGCTTCGCCTTTTGTTTACATCGCCCCTGCAGAGAACAACTGTTTTGCCTGCTGCTTTGCATTGATACTTTTTGTTGTTGCTGCCGCTGCTGCCGCTGCTGCCGCTGCTGTTTCTGCTGCTGCTAACATTTGTAACGGTTTCTTTATATTGAACTGCGCTTTGTTTTCCATTTGGCCTCTTGCATTGTGCCTCTGCTCGCAGCTGTTGCTGCCTGCTAGCCGCGCTGCTTTCCTTTCCTTTGCTTTGCTTTGCTTTAGGTGTTTGACACTTTACCGCAACATTCACGAAATATTCATTCGCTCGCTCGCTAACTCAGACAGTCGGCCAGTCAGTCCGTCAATCACAATTTTGCGACTTTTGGCACTTTTTGCACACAGCGACTTTTTAATGCTCTTTAGCAGCAAAGCAAAGCAAAAATAATAGAGCACTTGAATACAGATATAAGCATATCTTAAGACCTTTTAAGCTTCAGATTTGAGAGTTGCTTAAGTTGAAATATTTTGAAATTTGCGTTGTTAAAATAATAATAATAATAAATAATAATAATAAATAACAGTAATAATAATAAATAATAATAATAATAATAAATAATAATAATAATAAAAATTAATAATAATAATATTTATTATAATAATAATAAGAAATAATAATAACAATAATATTAAGTTTTAATTGCTATAAATAATAATTTTTTGCTATAAAATAATAATTATAATAAGTTAAAATTATTTCTTTTATTATAAACTCATATCTGACAACTCCTTTTCCTTCGACAAACTGCACATGAAAAACGTTATACCCTGCTTAGTTAAAGTGCATATAAAATTTGTTTTATGGTTTTAACTGTGCGTTACTTCTTCTTCTTCTTGCTGCTGTTGTTGTTGTTGTTGTTGTTTTCTGTTTTTATGCTTTTGATTTAATTTGTTGTCTTGACTTTTGGCCATTGACTCGCAGCGAAAGATGTCAAAAGTCATTAACTTTTACGCGTGCTCCATATATCTGAGCACACACACTTATTCCATATCTATAACTACACACACACGCACACCCAGACACAGACACAAACACAGACACAGACACAGACAGACACATTATTACACGTATATAAAATGCAATTTCCTTATCAGCCTTATGGATTTATTTATGAGGTTTGTTGCGTCTATTAATTCCTGTGCCCTTCTTCCAACTCCTGGCCATGATTTCTATTGTGGTTTTATTTGATTATAAGCCTATATATCTATATCCATCTGTATTTATCAACGAATTTGATTGGCGCTTTGTTGTCGTTGTTGCTGTCGCAACTCCGAAATTTCGTCCTTTCAGCTGCTGTGGACAACAATTAGAAGTTGCCTTCGCAGATCACAAGTTGAATGACTTTTATTGGAGTCTCGACTATACGACTCCCCTATACCAGATGCTATCTCCAACCACTTCTGCTTTTTGAAATTCTGCTAAATTGATTTCCTGTACTTCATTTTTTTTTTTTTTTTGTGGACAAAATATTCGAAAGTGAACATTTTTGTCGATTGTTTCATATTTCTGTTGCCTCCAGTCTCCGAAGTTTTGGCCAGACAGTCGTAACATTCGATGAGTGGTACTCAGTATTGGATAACATCTCGTTATCTTCTTATTTCAGTATCCCAAGCAACACTCATGGATACAAATGACAAATGACAAATGACAAACAACAACCAAAATGTACTCCAGAGTATCGTCGAGTGGCCGATAGAGGATTAATTTCTGCTTTTAATACACGTGTGTATACTGAAAGGCAATTAGAAATGTTCACCATTGGGTATCACCGACTGTGCAACACTCTGTTTGTACTTTGATGTCTGATTTATTAACTTTATCTATAGAGTCTCTTAAGTGAAATAATTTCACTTCAGTTTATCAAATGTAGCTTTGGACTCATTGAGAGTATTTCAAATGCTTTTAATCGTATCTTTTGGTACTTTTCAACACTAGACACGTTGCATACATCTATATTATAATTCAGTATCATATTGTACAGCAGCTAATATTAAATATATATCGAAACTCAATTATACCTAACTTTTATATAAATAAACAAATAAAATATATCGAAACATAATTAATTCGGAAATTTTCTAACACTGGAATTATAAATGTACTTCTTCATAAATTTAATCTAGTTTAGCTTATCAAATGTTTCTGTGGCATAAATGAAAGTATCTCAAAAGTTTTTAATCGTATGTTTTGGTACTTTTCAACACTAGACACAATGCATTTATGATATGATTATCTTAAATAATGTCTGTAATTGATGAACAATAAATAAAAGCTAGTTTCACATAACAGTTGGCTGTAAATTTGATGTGCAATTCATTCGATTCTGTCGATTTGTAATTCCAAAAATTGGACAAGCTTCCAGTTGGGGAAATATTTTGGGGACAGGCGATACGTCGACTTGATTCAGATTGCAACGAATTGTCAGGCAGTTGAAAGGAAACCACAGTTCGAGATTTATAATTGCATTTTTGTGCACTGGAACGTGATTGAGAATTGATTTGCGAATTTCTCAAAATGTGAGAGACAAAAATGTTGGTTGCACTCTAAAGCGAAGTCCGAGTTGCTGAGAGCAGCTGAACTGATTTACATTTACGATATATGTTGCAAATGCATATTTGAACAATAAAAAAAATGCTTGCGAATATTACGCATACGCCATGCGCATCCAGGCAATGCACCTGGGATGCTCGCTTCCAGGCTCCGGATGCGGACTCGTTGAACAGCTTACGGTTTATTATATGTCGTCGCTTGTTAAAGTTGAAAAGACATTCCCTATTCCTCCTGCGTCACCCCATCATGTGTGTCGCATTCTTCAGTTACAGTTACAAGGACTTCCGCTTCCGGTTTAATGTGTTTGCTACTGCCGCTACTGCTGCTGCTGCCGCTGCTGCAGGTGTGTTATCTTCAGCGTAGTCAAATTTTACTGTAAATCACTTGAGGCAATAACAAAATGCCATCAGCTTGATACAAATGCACACACACACACACACACAATATCCTTGACTCACCTGCTTTGCCCTTGGCTTTAACTTTGCCAAAAAAAAAAAAATAAAGAAAAGAAAAGAAAAAAACAACAACAAAGTAAGGTGAGCAAATAAACGCGTTCGCGCGTTGGGTATGTGCGACTAGCAGCCACAACTTACATATATAGATTTTGTAGGGTATGTCTTAGCTGTGGCTTTCTGTTTGCATTTTGTATTGCCTTTACGTTTATTTTGCTTCACGCTTTGCCCTTTGAGCTGCAGGCTCGTCTATTGGGTTTCTTCAAAGATTTTGCTCTGCTGCACGTAAATGGCTTTGTTGTTATTCCTTTACAGCAACGCCCAACCCTTAACACCCCACACACACACACACCCACACACATACACCCCACCCTTGGCTTTGTTGTTTCGCTCAATATGGTGCAAAGGCCAAGGAAGAGGAGCCTCAAAGTATCTGAAGTAACGCGTGTATTTTGTTATTGGCATTTCTTTGCGGCCAACTGCCCCGCCCACTCACACTTACACTCCCACACACACACGCACACACACACACACTGTTAACCCCAGCACTTGGAATGTGTGAGCGTGTGTGTGTGCGTTAGTTACAAATTGAATTTATCGTATTTGCTTTAAACACTTGAAAATTTCCTTCGCCTGCATATTTAATATGCAATTCCCGCCAGGGTAGGGGCGCCCGAAAGGGGCGTGGCAGTTGACCCTGGTCTGAGCTTAAAGCGCAGCACTTCACGGCAAGGCAGGGCACATGTCCTGCGAGGACTCTTATGTGATTTAGCTCAACTTCAATAACACGTAGCACGCATCTGAAGCGTGTGCCACAAGATTCAAGTCGAGCAGCAGCCGGAGTCGGAGTCGGAGTCGAAGCTGGAGCTGGAGTTGGAGTTGGAGTTGGAGTTGGAGTTGGAGTGTGAGGATATAAGTGTAAAGAAGCTTAGCGCTTAAATCATGATTACCGCAGCAGCAGCAGCAGCAGCAACGAATGCTGCAAGACTTTCCGCAGCAGTAATTAGGAGATACATATTTGTTGAGCTCCGTACGTGCAGCCAAGCAGAGGAACAACCACCAATAGAGAAGGCAACAACAACACCACCACAACCACCACCACCGCCAGCAGTAGCAGCAGCAGCAGCAGCAGCAGCAGCTCGTAAGATTGCAGCCAAGTATCCTGCGTATGAGGCATTCCAAGTTGGCAAGCCAAGAAGCTGACTTGGCCAGCAATTTGCTATTACTTATCTTGCTTATTGTTCAGCATTTGTTTGCCTGTGTGTGTGTGCGTGTGTGTGTGTGTGCATTTGCTTATGCTGCTGGCGTTCCAATCACCCACTGTGTGCCAAAGTGAGCAGGAACTAGACCAGACCAAGTTTGTCTGGGCGGTTCGTATATGACATATTTGCGCTTGGCTCAGTTGTTGGCTATCAGCAGAAACAAGAACTGAAACACGAAGGAATGAAAGCACGCGCTGGTATGCCACCAGTGCATACCCTGTAAATCATTTGCCCAACAATTGCTCATATTTCGTTTGAGTTTCCGCAATGAAGTTATTAATCGATTATCAAAAGCACTGTGATCGATATTTGCGTTGTCATTTTCATCTGTGCGACAATCTATAAGTAGACTATCGATAACATAAATAATCGATAACATTCACAATTGTTCGCAAGTCACATCTACATAATACTTATCGATATCATAACAGCTACGTCTACGATCGATATTTATCGATGATATGCTCAACTGTGTCTACAATCGATACTTATCGATTTTATATCGACTCTATGTCTATGAGTAGCAATCAACCATCTATACCTTACTCATTCAAATCAAATTTTCGTATTACAGGGTATTCAGAGCACATATTTCCGCATTGCTATTTGCATTTCCGCTGTCACTCACATCTAAGCTCATCAAATCCAAATACGTTCAGCGAATCTTAATTCGATGTGAAAGGTAAAAACTTGTACAACTCAAATAGATACGACAATAGAAACGAGCTACCCGCTGGCCAGGCGAGTTGAACAACAGCTAGCCAGGGTATACGGAACGAGCAAAAATGATATATGTCTTGTCGTTGACATATTATTTATTAAGCTGTTTGCTGTTGCTTTAAATTGAAGTTAAGTTTTATCTTACGTCTCGAACTTGAACAATCAATAATTTGATACTGCTTTTCTATTTCTGTAAAGCTTCTCAGATATTGCAATATTTCATTAATAACATTTGATATTTGTACGCTCCTACTGTCAATTTAAGATCAAAGTAGTGGAAAAAGATGTCAATTGAAAATTGTGCTCCACGTGCGGAAATGGTGGAAAAAGTGTTGCACAAAAAAAAAAAAAAAATAAACGTTATGATAATACCCGTTAGGAATGTTCTTTGATGCCATAACGGGTCTGCCATGATGACAGACAGAGTTTGCTTCACGCTGTGCTGCAAATGAAACAAAACCCTTTTTTCTCGGTCTGCCCTTCTATGAGATTCTCATAAAGTCAAAGAAGCAAATAAGGTTCTCATGCTGTGGATATTTCAATTACAATTTGATTCTATTCTTCTGTTCCTTAAAGGCACATTTAAATATATGCAATGGGTATATGCTAGATAGTATATAATGCAGCATTCATTTACATGTATAGCCATATAAAATAATTATTATTTGGAAAAATGCAGAAAAAGTTTTCATATGAAAAGAGTTTTTGGAATAGAAAAGCATTAGTCAAAAATGTAATTTGCTGGTTCGCAGCTAAAGTTCAGACGAACTAATTACAGTTCCAGCTGCAAAAACACGCTTCGAAACTGCGCAGAAAAATAAGTTTAAATGCCAGCGCACAGAACTAAGTTAAAAAAAAAAAATGCTAAACAATAAAAAGTTCAAACATAACATGTGGCAAAACTCAAATCGAATATGCTAGACTAGAAGATACCCTAAAGTCCGTGTGGTGCTGCTGTTAAGCAAGAATATGCACATGCATGACAAAATTGGGGACCAACTAAAATGTGCATATCTGCCTTTTTCTATGTTTAGCAAGTTTGTTGATGATCCGATCTAAATAAGATTTTTTGTATGTGTTTATAATATTAAAATACGTACATGTTTATATTTAAAAATTAAAGTTTTACCCTATAATGAGGGCAATGGGGAGGTGTCAAAAATCTGAAATATTCAAAATATGAGTCTCTTCTTGTGTAATATATATGTATGTATATATAAAGATTTATACCCCTAGCTCTTAAGAATGTGTACGAAATATGCTTGAAAAACTAAAACGTGTTATCGATAACAAGCAAACTGTAAGAGTCATCGATTATCTGCATTACATACATAAATTTGAAGTCTCTGTCTTTTATGGTTGGCTGAGATCGACTCGTTCATATATACGCACAGGAAGACGAAAAGAAAGATGTTATTCTCGTCTTTATGGCCTATTTACCCATTTTCAATGGGAAAAGAAGAAAAGAAATGAATGTAAGAATTAAAATATGGAATCGAGGAGCATGTGGAAAATGAATTCTTGCCCGCTGGAGCTGTGGGGCAAGCCACCAGAAGATGGAGCCCAAGTGCTCTTTGATGGGGCAGACGTTTGCAGCTCAGCGGCTAACGAGCTAAATTAAAAGCATTAAGCTTCAGATTATATCAATATTAGCGGTACATAATTGTCTGATTAAGTAGATGCTGTGCCGCTTACAGCCACAGGCAGACGCACGTGTGTGTCTGTGTGTGTGTGTGTGTGTGCGGCAACGTGTCGTATGCGTAATTTAATTGCCAGCTTTTCGATATTGGCTGTGGAGGTGAATGCCAAGAATTTGGCTTTGAAGGTTCGTTCATGTTGGCAATTAGCACGTGGCTCATTTTTTTGCCTCTGCCACAGGCCACGCACACATGCATACATATATAAATATATATACAGTTAACTATATGTGCATGTATTTAGAGCCTTGTACCGCTTTCGATCTGAGAATATATTTGGTTGTGTGGCACTCAGTGAGCTGGAAGCTCAAATACCCATCAATTGATCAATTACAAACTTGTAGCTCGATGCTCTCAAATGAATTTTTCAGAATCGGCGCAGCAGAGCTTCGACGACTTGTGTGTATCAGATATGTATGTATATACATATGTATATAGTCTGAGGCTCAGTCTTACGAAGCATAATAAGTATGTCGCCTCAATTATAACTTCAAACATTTGTTTAGTCTAAAGGACGACCCCGGCATAGACTTGGCCCACATAATTGAAAGCAATTTTCTTATAGATGCTGCTGCTGCTGCTGCTGCTGCTTGTTATACCCTGAACCCATTGAAAATGCGTAAAGAGGGTATAATGTTTCTTGGAAAACGTATGCAACAGGCAGAGGAAGACGTGGCCGACCCGATAAAGTATCAACAGTCGAGTCGATTAAGTTCTGTTCATCTCTTTGTCCATCCGTCCGTCTGTCCGCATGTATGAACGCGTCGATCTCAGAATCCATTAGAGTTAGAGAATTGAAATTTTATATGTAGCTTTTCCAATATCACGCACATATCGAGTGTGTTTCTAAAAATCGATAACTGTTTCCGTTATTTTGCTATCGATAACACGTTTTATTTTCTCAATCATTTTCCGTGCATCTTTAGAGCTAAAGTCATTAAACTTATATATATATATATATGTATATATATATTCAGCTAAGCGAGACACATTTTTTGGATATTTCAAATTTTGGATATCTCCACCCATTTCCGATTATTGGCTAAACGGAAGCACAGCGCGGAGTTCAGGGTATTTGCTAGTCGAGCGCACTCGACTAGGGTTTTCGTGCTTGTGTTTGTTGCTGCTGCTGCTGTTGTTGTTGTTGTTTATAAAAACCCGAAAAGAAGTAAAACAACAAAAATAATAAGTTAACGTTTTAAGCGGCTTGGGAAGCGCATGACCTTGTCCTTGCCAATGGCAAAATGGAAATTGCTATGCGGCTCCCTCATTACAATTTAATGTCCTTTGTTTCGACTGCTCGCATTGCAGGCTTAGTCAAGATTTAAATGAAATTATGTACTTAAGTGACATGTTCAAATTTGCACACACACACACACTCTCTCCTGTCAGCCCTGTTAGTACTGGCTGTCAAATGTCCTTGTGTCCTGTCATTAAACAGGCACCCATTAAACCGCTTTTGGTTAATTAAAATGCCATCCGAGCTGTCGCCCATCCACATATATGAAGCACATTTGGATTAAAGGACTCCGACTCCGACTCCGACTCCGACTCTGACTCCAACTCCGACTCCGGCTCTGACTCCGGCTCCGACTCTGGCCATCGACTAAATGACTAAACAGAAATTGTGGCCTCATTGCAAATGTAATTAATCAGCCGTTCGCCTATTTGATTTGGTCAACCGCCTCACAGTTACTTTTCCCCCCTTTCCGTAAAATTTACCACGGAATCCAATATTTCAACTAGAAGTCCGGAATCCGTAAGCCAAGCCAAACGCTGACCTTTGCTGGCTGCCTGCCAAATTTCTACGGGCTGCGATTTAGTTTTTCCGGCTTGCATGCCAACATTTTCCTAAAGCCTATTAAAAGAAAGAAAATTCGATTTAAATTTCCGCTGCATTTTCCGTTAAGACTGCATTTGGCACTTGAGTACATGAGAATCGCAGAGAAGGGCGCTATGTAGAAGTGCGAGACTGAAAAAATCATTGGAAAAGTAAAATAGAAGGAATGCCATGGAAGACAAGAGAGGGTGAAAATGAAGTGAGGCGGAGAATTGGATATAGGAGTAGGACGGCTAGAATTGGAATGTGGGAACAGAGGAAAAGGAAGAGTAAATAAGAACAAGACCGGAAAAGAGGTAAAATAAAAAATTAAAAGCAAATATGTATGAAATTGACAGAGAGAGAGAGAGAGAGAGAGAGAGAGAGCGAGACATATAAAGAGAAAGAGGGGAATAGAGAGAGAGAGAGAGGAGAGAGCGAGCGAGAGAGAGAGAGAGAGATCTGTGAGTAAATTTTCAAAATTAGAATATTTTAAATTTCATAAATCGATATTTTAAATATCTTCTGTTCTTCGATATTTTAGGCCTTGACTGCAGTTCGATTTCGAGCTGAACTAAAGATTAAGCATGGCTTAGACTGCTTCTTCTTCCCCCCTCATGCTCCACTTCTTTATATATATCTCTATTCCCCCACCATTTATAAGAGATCTGTGAGTAAATTTTCAAAACTAGAATATTTTAAATTTCATAAATCGATATTTTAGGCCTGGACTGCAGTTTGATTTCGAGCTGAACTAAAGATTAAGCATGGCTTAGACTGCTTCTTCTTCCCCCCTCATACCCTCATGCTCCACTTCTTTGGAGCCTTGTCCGTGTTCATCTGTCGGTTTTGTATTGTGGCCACTCGACCAGGTAATTTATGCCTTGCATAAGGAGTCGCTGCACTTGGCAGCCTTTGCTAAATGTAATTGGAGCATCTGCACTCCCCCCCCCCCCCCCCCTGCTCAACCCTCCACCACCTACCCCTCCCCTTATACTGCAGGTCGAATGTTAAGCATTCATTACAGCCTTCGTGGCACATGTGGGCGTGGCTACAGGTGCGCTATCTATTTATCTATTTGTATATAAATTTATTGAATATGTATTGAAATCGGAATTTGTTTTGTTAATTTAGTTGGCTTTGATTATATTTGCAAATTCCTTTGCATTCCTTTGCTTTGGCATGGAAATTCGCAATGTTCAAGTGAATATCCTTTACAATTATTATTACCTGTGCTCACCTGCTATCGCTGACATTTTATATGAATGGAATTTAATTAATTGAGCTGCTTCTTTTACAGTCGTCGACGGCAGACAAAGGCAGCCCTTGCAGTTTCTGATGCGCATTATAAAAGTCCAAAATGAGTCGTCCGAGCGTTAATTGTATTGTCCTGACAGCTTTCACCTGTGTGCGTGAGAGAGAGAGAGAGAGGATGAGTTTGTGAATGAAAGGCAGCAAATTAAGCAGCTTTAATTACAACCAAGCAGGTAGGCAGCCACCTGAACTGGGAAAATAACAACAGGCCGGTTTCACGGAACATACAGTTAATAAACGTGTTGCACATACAACATAATGTGGCATGTAATCTGGGCACCAGGTAAAATCTACAAGTAAGCCTTTGCAAATTGACAAGCTCTTTCATCACAATGAAGCGCCATTAATCCATCGCCTGCACACTGATTGGACTTTTCCAATGGAATATCGATTCAATCAAATTTTACCTGATGTTATGTAAGGCTTAAATTTAAGCACTGACTCTTTAGTAAATGACTCAGCAAAACGAATTGATCAGTAACTTTAATTCCTTCAAGCTTTTGTGAATAAATGAAAACAAAGTCTTGCAGTATTGCAGTTATCCATATATTTATATTATTTATATATACAATAGAGAAAATTTAAATTAAATTTTATTTTGCAAAATTTTTTTTTTTGGTAACAGGTTTTGTTTTTAAGCCAATTCTCAATCATTTCAAATATTTTTTAAGGTTCGTGCTTGATTTATATATATGCATACATATACATAGCTATATATACATATATGTATGTATTATAAAAACTCAAGCAATTAGGAACTTATTCGAGGCAATTAAATGTGGCCCAAGTAATCGAAGAGCCATTAAAAAAGCCACTGAAAACACAAATTAAAACGTTTACAGCCAAAGTATTTTTTTTCTTTTTCGAATTGTATCAAAATCTGTTTCCAACCATCATTAACAATCAATGAGGCTTCAGCTATTTGGAAGTTCATTTCATGCTATCCTTAAATTAAATCTGCACTAAATAAACAGAGGTCCAAAAAACGTAAAACAAGTGCTTGCACTCTAATACCCTAGCTTTTAAATTTATATAATGAAAGTGCAAAAGAAATATTCATTCATATGCTTGTTCTTAATGGCATCGATACTATCGGCTACATGTTAGTTATCTTTATCATTATCGATAGTTATTTACTAGCTAATTCCTAAACGAAAGTTACCTCGACTAAGCATACCCTGCATATTGAAAAATTCAATATCCTACATTAAAATTCTAATAAATTAATTCTAATTGTTTTTATGCAATCGATACTATCGGCTAAATGTTAGTTCTATTTACTTCTATGGATGCTCAGCTAGATATTTCCTAAAAGAAAATTAACTCGACTACGCATACCCTAATTGTTCGATCTGCTTATCGAATTTGATTGCTTTACATCATTTTATTTGCGTGACTGGCAAAACAATATGCCCCGTCTCGAAAGCAGAGGGTATCGAGTCAAGGGAACATCAACACTGGAGCAACGCATTTGGCATTTAAAAAATCATTTAAATGACAGCGCTAATTGCTAATGGCCAATGGCTATAATGGGCCTCGCTATATGCGTCAATTGACCAGACCGATGGCCAAGCCATGGATCCCACTAAAAGACCATTCGATGTTGTGATAATAAACAAAATGGCTGCCCCCCGCATTCTGTTTACGTGTTAAATGCTCCACCCTAGTGGTCTTTGCCATTAACTTTGACGAATGCCCCTTTATGCCTTATTAATGTGGCAACGCAAGAAGAAGAGATCGCAAATAGACAGAGATTGAGATTGTGATACACATACACATACAAATACAGATACATATAGCATACAGCATACAGCAATACAGCAATACAGCAATTCAATACAGCAATACAGCAATACAGCAATACAACAATACAGCAATACAGCAATACAGCAATTCAATACATCAATACAGCAATACAGCAATACAGCAATACAGCAATGCAGCAATACAGCAATACAGCAATACAGCAATTCAATACAGCAATACAGCAATACAGCAATACAGCTATACAGCAATACAGCAATACAGCAATACAGCAATACAGCAATACAGCAATACAGCAATACAGCAATACAGCAATATTGCAATACAGCAATACAGCAATACAGCAATACAGCAATTCAATACAGCAATTCAATACAGCAATTCAATACAGCAATTCAATACAGCAATACAGCAATACAGCAATATTGCAATACAGCAATACAGCAATACAGCAATTCAATACAGCAATTCAATACAGCAATACAGCAATACAGCAATACATACATCATACATTATACATCATACATACATACAGACATACATACATACATACATACATACATACATACATACATACATACATCATACATAAATACGCATACATAAGCATGCGAATGCGAATTATCTGATTCGATTTGAAGCCTTTTATCTGCTTTAATTAGCTGAGCGAAGAGAATATTTGCACAGTGGTGCAAGAGCAGGCAAAAAAAAAATATGTTCTCATGCATTAATGAAGTAGAATTTGAGTGCAGTTCAAAGTACAGTGAAAACAAAATGTAAACCACAAAAATGCTTGCCTCGAAAACCGTTTTGCCTCCAATTGGTTGCAAGTTTTTAGCCAACTTTGGCGTTGCCCCAAAATTGATATCATAAAACCTACTCCGACACACATACACACAGAAACACACACACACAAATTGAATGCTTTACAATGCGCTCAAAGTGCAAACCATGGCAACGTTTTCATTGCTCATTGCCTATTCAGTCTGCTAACTTCATTTATACTAGACTTGGCAGCCTGCCCAGAGCCGAACTTGTGTACCCCCACCCCCGCTCCTGGACCCACCTTCTAGACTCATTCCCGGACATGCTTCCGACTCCCTTTTGGCCCATTCTTTCAGTTTTGGTTTCAGTTTCAGTTTCAGCTTCACTTTTAGCTAGAGCTCTCATTTGGCCTGCGTCTTACCTTTCAGCTGGGCTGCTGCTTGCACACACTCATACACACACACACACACACATATATATATATATATATGTATATAGAACAGGCAGCTGCAAATTTGTCGTAAATATTAAAATTTTTCATACGTTTATGCAAATTTACTTTCGACAACTTCACTTCCTGTCGCCGCCGCCGCCGCCACCGCTTGTGTCGGCATCCTTATTGTCCTGCCCGTCTGTCTACCTGTCGTCTTTATTGTCCTCCGTCTAGCTGTCAGCATTGCCTCCATCATCATCATTCGCCGGCAGCGGCGGCTGTCGTAATGAGCCACTCCTTGCAGATGTCTCGACTGCTTGCTGCGATGCCACTGTTTAAACACTTAGCCAAGCTGCACATGTGTGTGTGTGAGTGTGTGTGTGTGTGTGTGTGTGTGTGAGTGTGTGTTTGAGTGTGTGTGTGTGGATGTGTGTGTGTGTGCGAAGTGGTTAGTGGGGGCTACGTGTCCTTTTATATGACAATTTATTAAGTTGAAATTACATTTCAAATCATTTTCATATTATTGCAATGCACAAGAGAAAGGCACATGTATGTGTGCACACACACACAGATAGACTCTCCCACACACACGCACACACGCACAGACAAGCTTTGGGCGTGTAACTGGCATTTCGTAATAGCCGTGTAATATTTATGTAAATATGTAACTGTTGCCTACCTCGCCTGCTCGCCTGCTCGCCTCCTCTCTGCATCCTTCCGCCTACCTTCTGCATCCTTTCTCCATCCTGCTGCGTCCTTCGTCGCCTGTCAGTCAAAGTCTCTTTTGCCACTTGCTTATTTATTCATTTGCATGAAATGTTTTCACAAAGATTTTGATTTCATTTTCGTCTCACAAATCTCAGCGAGCAGACAAAACAAAATAGATAAATTTTCTTCTTTTTGTCTTTTGCTTTTTGCGTTTTTGTGTTCAGCCTTTGGCAACTATATAGATATAGATTATATATATTATGTTACGCTTTATATGCCATTCGGCTATTTATCATATCGAATTAACATCTACATTTGATATATATTCATTTCATATGCTGTACATTTATATATTGTTCTCTATTAAATCAAAGCAAGAGTAAAAGTTTGTTTTTTCTTCTATTTTCTGCTGCAATTAAAGTTTCTTCAAGTATTCAATATTCTATATATTAACCGTTACTTTCAGTTCTCATGCAGTTTAAATACCAGCAAAATAAATAATAATAAAATATTTACCATATTATTGGACTTAAAGTTGCCTTTAATTAAAATTTTATTTCTGTTTCACTAGATCGACAAATATTTTATTTTATATTAAATGTACAATTTGCGAGTTTTCAATGAATAAAACTCAGAATTTTCACAATTAAAAAATATTATTTAATTATTTGCTTTTTTTTATCGCATTTTTTATTTATTGTTGCTTTTTAAAATTTGGTGAAAAGAATTGCTTTTGATTGCAATTGAAACCATTGTCAAGGAAATCAAATTAATTTCAAAATGAATTTACGGTGAATGCAAATTAATTAGCGGTATTTTAAGCAGAGATAATTAAAGGCGAACTTTTTATTGCATTTTAAGTGCAACGAGAGAAATTGCATTCTCCCCATTCTCCTTGCCAATTGAATGCAAATGAAAAATGGGAAAACAAATCTACTTAAATATATCACAGAATGCTCGACGGAGCGATACCCTAGACTCTGCATGCAGCAAAAAACTTATACAAATGGGAATATATAGAATTTTAAATTATTTCAATATTTTGTGATATATATATATATATATATATTGGGAACGACTCGACTGCTGGATACCCTGGATAAATTAATTAAGTTTCACAAATTTATAGATTTTTATACATATTTGACAGTTGAAAGCTGCTTGAATTTAAGATACATTATGCTCGACTAGGGGATACCCTGTACTTCGAGATAAAAATTAAAATTTTTAAAAATTTGCTTTATCAGAGTATAAAATGCAAGCTTCTTTACTCAGAGTTGTTATATGCTCGACTATGCTATATCCTGTATTTTTTTTGGCAAAATAAAATAATTTCTTATATACATAAAATCTTCATGTAGAAATATAGTAGCACATTTTATTGTAGACTGCCTTACTAACAGATACCCTACAGATTTCTACTAATTTGAATATTTTGTTTACAAATAATATTTAATGCTTGCACTTAAGTGTGTTATATAAGATAAACATATTTTAACAACAAATGTAAATACCGTACCTAAGCCCTTTACAGGGTATGCGTTATGTAAAAATGAAATAAGCGCGGCCGCATTTAAAATGTTTGGCACGATGCAATGGGCCGCACGGTAGGGTCAACAGCAACAACAACGCCCACAGCCGTCGCCACGCCCACATTGAGGAGGCGCAGTGGCACGTACGCACGTGCCCACCTTTGCACGTTTGCACTTTTTGCGCCCACATTGCGCATACGCAGCGTTGCCTCCGCTGCTGCCCACACAAAAAGGAATCAGCTTTATTATTGCTGTTGTTGTTGTTGTTGTTGTTGTTGTTGTTGGAAGGGTCGTGTATTGGTTCGGTCACTGTTTGCGTTTGCCGGCCGACACTGTTAAGGCAGCCGGACAAGTGTTGCATACGAAATGCGTCACGGGATCTGCGGCCAGCGTTCCGGAAATGTCAGTCCAGTAAGCTCATTCAGCCGCAGCTATTGTTGCAGCTGCAGCCGCAGCCGCAGCCCCCTCTGCACTCATGCCACACGCCTTCCTACACGTAGCATGCCACAACTAACTATTCAGTTATAGTTGCGTGGCACGAATCATTCGACGGCTTCAGCTTTCGTTGCCATTGTTTTTATTATTGTTTTAATTATGTTCTGCTGCTGTGTGCATTGTTTTGCATTGCTAATTTTTCAGACAAGAAGTGCTAAAGATTTGAATTACAAAATGTGCTGCATACTTTTCGGCTGCAACAAGATTTTGTATACTTTAATTAAGTTTGCACATTGTGCTGCATTTAAAAACTGTTGGATATTTAGTAACTGGATCTGTTTCTCAATTACTTTTGACAGCTTACTAACAAACACACACATACATATACAGTTATTATTCAATCATGAAGTACAGAAAATTTGCAGCCAAAAGAATGTTTTTCGTACACATAATTCAGACAAATGCAGAGGATATCAATTACAAAATCTGTTGCATACTTTTCAGCTGCAGTTAAAATTTGCTTTCATTTTGAATCTATTTTGTTCATATGTTCAAAGTATTTGGTTTTGTATCTCATTTGCGCTGTACAGCTAGCTAAAGCACACACATACGCACACACATACACACACACTTACACACACGCACATCATTCAGCAATGCAAAAGATTTGCAGTTTTATTCTCCACACACAAAATGCAAGCGTATGAAAGAGATTTGTGTTTCATAAAATGTAGCATACTTTTCAGCTGCAGCTTAAATTTAATTTCATTTTAAATTTGGTTCATAGCATTTTAGCTCAATTTTGGAATAACTCACTACAGTGTCTCATGCTAGATCTCAATTGCTTTCGACAGCTCATACACACACACATACACACACACATCCAGCCACACTTAAGCATTCGCTATGCCTGCCACAAAAATGAGTTCATGTTTATTTTGAACGGTTTTCGCTCTCAGGCGTAATGTTGAACGTTTACGAACTGCTGTTCGGTGACTAGTTGGGAGCTATCATTAATTCCGGGATTCTGGCTACGGATCCCGGCCCATTCGACAGCTTATGCGTGCAACGGACTCCGTTTGGGGCAGGCAGGCAATATGCATTAGCTTCGCCTGCCACAAAATTACTTTTCACGCACTTAGCGAACAAGACGCAGGCCCGGATTCGCTTTGCCTGCCACAAAAATTAATAAAAGAAGAGGATATAGATATAGATATAGATATACACACACAGACAGACACAAACTGTGCACTTATATTGAATTTTAAGCTGTTGACGATAAAGGCGAATGGATTTTGAGCCACCGCCCGCTGCCTGCGTTCTGCCAGTTGTCTGCTAGCGGGGTTTGCGCCACGCCCCCAGCCCCATCCGCTTCACCTTTTTTGAAGGCGGCACAGAATCTTCACCTTGCCTTGTGTTTATTTGCCAACATGTGGCAAAATTATTTCCGCTCAAAAATCCACTTTCTGCCTTTCATTTTGTGTCCTGCCTGTCTGTGTGTTAGTGCGTGTGTTAGTGTGTGCTTTGTTTTAAGTAAATTGAAAAAAATGCGCTGAAAATAAATCACAGATTGGCAGTTTTTGAGCTCCATTGATGCCTGCCGCTGACAGTGGGGCAAAATACAAGCGACCCAATTGCACAAATGCCAAAAGGAAAAGAAGAGAAGAGGAAGAGAACGAAAAGCGGACTCCTGCTTCTGTCACATTGTCGCCGAATTAAATTAAGTTTCACTTTGAGTCTTACCATAATCCCTCCTCCATAAAATGCACACGCGCACACACCTACACACCTACACACCTACACACACACACACAGACGCACCTGTTGATAAAATGTCGTAAAACAAAAATAAAAAAAATAAAAAAAAAAATCACATAAATAGAACGAGTAATAGTTCTCTTTTTGATTTGTGCTTGACTGGAAGATACCCTGCAAACAGTTGAAGTAGGCTTGCGCAGCAGCTGCAGTGCTTCTTCTTCGCATAGCCAATTGTGATTAACTTTAAATGAAATTCTCTGAGCATAAAAAAAAATGGTTGCATTAATTATTTTTTCAAACTTCATTCAGCAAAAATAATATTTTTAATATTTATTCATTTTTAAATTATTGTATATTTCGAATCTTAATTTGTTGACTCTTTGATTTACCAAAGTTGAATATATCATATACATACATATGTAGCTATATATAGGTCGAATATTTAGCCTGTTACAAACAGTGTGTCAAAAACATCATACCCAAGGAAAAACAGAAAAAATCTTGAAGGGTTGTAGGGTATAACAATGTAAAACGCGAACAGCTAAGCCGAAAAGTGTTGAGCATGGCGCTTAGGCAGCCCCGCACCCCTAATCCACTACCCCTCCCCCCGCCACGAACTACATTGAACCCCCCCCCCCCTCAATCTGATTACCCCTCTGGCCGATGACAGTTTTTGTCCACACGCGCTGGTTGGCCGATTGTGTTCACACATCAGCTGTGATTAAAATTGCAACAGTATTTAAATCACCTGCAAATGTATATGTGTGTGTGTGTGTGTGTGTGGTGTGTGTTGCATTAGTAAGCCCCTCCCTGGGAGCCACAGAATAACAAAAGCAACAACAGCTCAACAACTGTTCCCATTCGCATTGGCTAAGGGGCGCAGCTGTTCCCAATTCTAACAAAACTGTTCCCAGTATTTTCTCTCTTAAGCATTCTCTTAACTGTGTGAACAGCGACAAGGCAACGCGAACATAACTGTTTCCACACGCATGTAAGCAAATTTTTGTTTCCAAATTTAAGTTAATAAATAAAAAATAATAATTTATTCATATATTATTGCATGAAATTATTTAATAGTCAATCGATGTTTATTATCATTTTTTGTTTTACATTTATAAAATGAAATAATAATTTATTTTAAATCTGTTTGGAATTGATTTTAAAAACTCTTTCATGCAATAAAATTTTTTGGAAATTTACATTACAAATTTCAATTAAAATTAAAAAAATTATTTTAATGCTTAGTTTTTATTTCATTTTTATTTTTCTTTTAAACATATTTTATTTATTTAAGGGCTATCTTATTCTCGCATTTTATTTGTTACAAATTTTAAAAATATTATTTGTTTATATTACAAATATTTGTATCGACTTAAAAAATAATTCTGAAAAATTGTATATGGACAATTTTGTAAACTAAAGCTATTGGTTAAGAAAACATTTGGCAAATGCCGTGATACCGTCAGGGGTATTTGCTAACAGGCTGGGAATACTTTCCCCTCTGGGAACAGTTAGCAACGTACTCCTCCGAATCTTTGGTATTACTTTTCAAACCATTCGACTCTGTCACCAAATATCATTAGATTATGCACCACAACAACAATAAGCAAGTAAGAACTCTCTGATCGGGTGTGCCCAGCTAGCAGATACCCTAAATAAATGCTGCAGCTGTGCTTCTTCTTCCGAAAAAATGTTGAAAATACGTCAACTATTAACCGTTCTTTTTCGAGGCTTTACTAAGTTTGCTAACTCCATCTCTCGAATGCTCGAACAATTATAATGTGTTATCGATAACAAGTTATCGGGAAGAGTTATCGATTTTTGAAAACTAATTCGATATACGCAACCTTAAGAGAATTTACATGAAAAATTTCAAGTCTGTAGTTTTTATAGTTTCTCGATGCGTTCATTCATAAGGACCGATGGACGGACCTGATCAAGAATATATACCCCCAATGGATTCAGCCACACCTCCACTCACCACATCCTGTTAACTCATTTTTAATCGGTATAAAAATCACACGTAGTAAAATAAACAAATATTTTTGTTTGTGAGACTCACACTCAGAGATTGCGATCGACTTATCGAACGAACAGTTATTCACATTTATCATGGTATGTATATGGGAAAAACCTCTTCAAACTATCAAATTCCGATTCATGATAGGAAAACCCAAAAGCTTAAAATGTTATCTATTTATAAATGGTCTTCAGCGTGAAAAGTATTTTAAGTTCTTTGTCTTCTTCTTAAATGTGACTACTTCTTATACAAACAACTACATATACACATACATATATATACATATATATATATTGTATATAGTATATATTTACATACATTTATATTTACATATATATATACATAATATTTTCATCATATTCTCAATATTTTTCATATAAAAATAAAAAAAATGATATATAATCTACATAAATTTTGAATAAAAAGTATGAAAACAGGGTATTTATTAGTCGTCTTTTATTTTATCAATAGAACACTCAATTTAAAGCAAATACATTTGTTTTAAATACAACATTTTTTTTCATATCAATTATGTTCGATCGGTTGCGCTGCTCTGCAGGACTTTAAAAAGGACACCCACAGGGTTTTCATTCTTATAATTAATTCGATTCAGATTGACAAACTCTGTATAAAAAGTTGACTATACTGCAATTTAATTTGATGTCAGACCTCGAAATGATGAGATATCTGATTGTCATTTAAGCAGCGCTCATAGCAAAGCCTTGATTAAGGATAATAAGTTGGGTTTTTGATTACATTTGATACCCTTTGATACCCTTTGTTTTACTTCCAAAAATTAAGAGGCTTATCAAATTTTTTTATATCAATTTTTGAAAATTATTTTTACAGAAAATACAGAAAATCTGATCCCCACAGTTCTTTTTCGTCTTCCACACTCTGAGTTATTTTTGGAAACAACATTTTTAAATAAATTTCAATATTAGCTTATAAACTTCATTAAAAAATTTTTTAATCACTAAAAAAAAAAAGAAAAATATTTTTTTGTAAGTCACAAAAAAAAGGAAAACAGAAGAAATTTTTAAATAAATTTTCAATATTAGCTTATAAACTTAATAAATAATTTTTTAAGCACAAAAAAAAAGAAAAATGTTTTTTTCTGTAAGTTTCCTGACTTTCTTACTTTTTAACTTGCGACTGGTTTAAAACTGAATCGTAATTCTATACCTTTTACTAATTCCACATTTTACTTTTATTTTATTATGTAAATATTCATTTATTTAAATATCTTTAAAATGATTTACTTTTTATTTATTTAACTTGTGTTAAAAAACAGTTAAAATAAATACTTTCTCTGTTTTGTTAACTACTGCATCATGCAAATAACTGTAAATTGAATAATTGCAATTTAATAAGCCTGAAAAAAAAGATATAAAAAATTTGTTTTACCTCAAAAAAAAAAAATATGCGCATATTTTCTATAAAATGCTTTTTATTGATTAAAAAAATTATAAATATTACATGCTCAGAAAAAGCAGCCAAAACTTCCCAAATAAAAAGTCAACTTTTTGCTTTTCATACATTTTATTTTTATTTATTTTGATAAACTTTAAATTGTATGGAATTGATTAAATATGTATGCATAATTGTAATACTTTTTTTAAACATTTTTTTTTTGTATATATGTATGTGTATAAATATGTATATATATGTTTTTTATATATAGATACATTGAAGGTAATTTGCTGATATATGCGAAATGTAAAAATAGAAAAGTTGAATAAATAATCGAAGGAATCGCTTCCAATCGATTAGGCAGTTGCTTTCTCCTAATCCAACTACTCCTTGTCCTTGCCGTGCTTTCCGTGCTTGCCGTGTTTTCCGTGCTTGCCGTGCTTATGGTGTCCGGGCTTGGAATGGCCACGAGACGGACTCTCTGCACGATTCCAACCATCAAATGCTAAAAACTGGGAATCCAGCCAGTTAAAGGGCCAAAAAGCGAGTCCACGATTATCGCCATGAGGTCCATGATGGGGTCCATGATGAGGACCATGATGGGGTCCATGATGGGGTCCATGATGAGGACCATGATGGGGTCCATGATGGGGTCCATGATGGGGTCCATGATGAGGACCATGATGGGGTCCACGACGATGTCCATGTTTTGGTCGACGATCCTTGGCTTTTTCAACATCGGAGCCAGAACCAGAGCCAGAGCTCGAACTAGAGCTGGAACTGGAACTGGAACTGGAACGAGAGCTGGAGCGATTCATTGAACGCTCATGCCGACGACTCTTGTGGCCATCTCCGTGTCGGTGTCCGTGGCCGTGTCCGTCCTTGACTCGCTTGTCAGCCCCGCCGTGAGGTCCCCCACCTCTAGCAGGTGAAAAGCAACGGGACTTAGACCTCGATCGGCTTCCCTGCGGTGCCGCGTTCGTCTCCAGGGCCCACGGCAGGCCGTCGCTCCGAAAAAACTGCTGCTCCATCATTGAGTAGGGGCCATGATGGGCACCATGATGAGGTCCGTGGTGGGGTCCGTGGTGGGGACCGTGATGGAGTCCGTGATGGGGGCCAAAGTGGGGGCCGTATTGGGGTCCAAAATGATGAGGGCCAAAGTGATGGGGGCCAAAGTAATGTGGGCCAAAATGATGCGGCCTGAAGTGATGAGGACCATGTCCATGACCATGTCCATGACCATGGCCATGCCTGTGGCCATGATGGCCATGATGGCCATGACGTGGACCGTACTTGCGACACCTGCCGTAGCAGCCGCGGCCGAACTTGTTGTCCGAGTCGGAGCTCGAGCTGCTCGACGAGGAGCTGGAGGAGCTCGAGGAGCTGGAGGAGCTGGACGTGGAGCTGACGCTGTTGGAGCGGCTGCGCGGCTGCGCCGTCTCCTTATCAGTCTGCTGCTCCTTCTCCTGCTGCTTCTTCTGCTTCTGCTCCTTCCTCTGCTGCTTCTTCTGCTGCTTCTTCAGCTGCTTCTTCTCCTTCTTGGACCGCTTCGCCGCACTCCTCTGGCCCTTGGCCTGCTCGGCGGCCATCTGCTCCATGGCCTCCTGCACCATGCGCTGCGCCTTGTACATCTTCTTCAGGGCACGCTTCATCTGCCTGCTCTTGAGCACCGGTTGCGGCGCCTGCGAGGATTCCGGCTGCTCCTCCTCGAACTCAATGTCGCAATCGATGGCCTCCGGCTCGATTGGCTGCTTCGCTAGCTCTGACATATTGGCAAAGGATGCTTTGTTTATCCTATTCAATGACAATAACGAAACTCAAGTGCAATGCTGCCTGCGCTCTTTCAATATCCTGCTCAACAATCAACAATCAACAACCTCAATTGCAATAACAACACTCAAATGCAATGCTGCCTGTTCTCTGTTTATATAGCTATCCCCCTCACTCTCATTGACTACCTCACTCAGCTGCGAGCTTCGTACTGATGACAATCGCTCGCCGGCCGGCAACTTTTATACGCTGCGGTCAACGTTTGAAAACGTTTACGCTGGCAGCGACGTCGGCGACCGAGCGAGCGAGCGGGAGAGGAGAGAGAGACCGCAAAGCAAAACCTTGAGATAAGCAGAAAGAGAGCAGGCAGAGGGGGTGGGGGGCCACGCTCGACTAACATCGGAGAAACTTATTGCGTCGCAGCCAAATCGCGAGCGCCCAAGCCGATAAAAATAACTCGTTTTCATATAAACAAACACACACACACACACACACACATATACATATAGATAGAGATGTATGTGAGCAATTGTATATATATACCTATACACTAGCTACATATTTAGACAGCCATTTGTTGGCTTTGTTTTTGAATTTCACAATATGATGAAATTTGTTAAACTTGTGAATCAGCAAACGAAACTTTTTCAATTATGATGAAATTCGCTTTTCAATGGTTTCTTAAATCTAGAATCTTCCCATTTATTCCCATTTCAAGCTGAAATCAAATAATATTCAAATAATATTCAAGTTGAGGGTTTCATGAGTCACCGATCAACGTAATGCTCCACAATCCGAAACTTTTCGTATTGTTCATGCATTAGTCGAACTGGTTCATATTCATATTCATATGCATACATATATACAATCGGATGATCAACACAATGCTCCATAGTCCAGATATATATCGGACTACTCATGCATTAGTCAATAGTCGATCATACTTTGAGGTTAGGTTCGAAAGTTGAGGTTAGATTCGACATTTTTAATGAGCTTTAAATGGCATTCATTAATATTTTGAAACTGATTTCAGAATCAAATCAGTTGCAATCTTCAACATTTTATTTATTTATATATTGAGGTTAGGTTCAGCAATTTTGATTGAAATCAAACTGCATTCATTATTAATTCGTATCTGGTTTTTATTAAGTTGCAAACTGTAATATTTTATTTATTCGAGCACTCCATAAAGAAAAAAACAAACACAAACTTCACAGTATTCGTTTAATTGAGGTTAAATAGCATCGAAAACTTCCAGTATTTAAATTAAATATCACACTGTTGTCTATTGATCAGTATTAGATCATCTTAATTGGGATTAGTATATATATATAGTACTTAGTACATAGTGTACGTATACACGTGTACATACATATATACATCATTTAATTTTAAGGTTATGTAGATTTAAGATTTGAAAAAGAAAACATAAGATATAAACAGATTTTCGTATTCAGGGCCACAGAATTGACTTTCAAAATTGTCATTTCATTGCTTTCAAATATATTTTTTAAGATCACTTCACATTGAGATCAAGTCGATCAGATAGGAGGTTTTCCCTTTAAATATTTTCAAATCAAGATCATTTTCATCAAAAAAAAAACACATAAATTTCATCCATAAGTATATCTCAAAGACTTTCTTAAAAATAACCACAATTATATTTCAGTGAAATTTCTATACAAATTTCGGATAGTGAAAGACTTTGGAACCACTTTAAAAGTATGAGCATCAGCTTCGGCACTCGCTTTAAGACTAAATATCACAATCTTTCTCATATGTATAATATGTAATACATGTACAACATAAGAAACGATAGCACATGGGAGGTTCTAGGGTTTTAGGGGATTGGGTAGAGACACAAAAACAAATACACATGAATAGATGAATGGATAATTGCATCTATTTGAATAATACGATTATATGCAATGCATATTTTCGAGTACTTGGGAGCACAAATATGGTACATATGTATGTACATGTATATCAAGATGTACATATATATGTGTGTGTATACGTGTTATGCAACCACTGCGCACTATTTGTTTCTTATTTCATTTTCAACAGCAAATTCAATTTGGATTTCATCACATCGTATCAAATAAAAAAGAATCGGACAACGTTCCACGTTCCTCGCTTGAGCGGTCGTCACTTAATGATACTGCCAACTGGTTAATCGAGGCGCCAAAGCTTTCAACGCTGGCAGCGCAGCGCGCGTACGCAAGCGAACGAGGCAGCGAATGAGGCCGCGATTAGGGCGGGCAGCATGTGAGAGAGCGAGACAGCAAGTCACATAGCGACAGCGCGCAAAACGCAGCGAGATTAAGTGTGGAAAGAAATGAACAAGAGAGTACGCGGGAGAGCAGCGGCGTGCAAATTGCGGAGAGATGAGTGGAGGGAAGAAATGAACGCGCAAGAGACACAGCAGAACAGCGGCAGCGTGCTAAAAATGCCGTTGGTCGATGCCTGAAAAGCTTTGCCAAGCAAGTTGGTACCCAACGATTGACAGTAGTGGCCGTAAAAGTTGTGCCAGCTCTTTTGCTTTATGAAAAGCGTGAATTTATACAATATACATACATACATATTTATATACTCTAGTGGTCTGGCCGTATTATGTATGTACATATATTGTTTCATTTAGACTTGCATTTGTATGATATGCATATCCACAGTAGTGGCCAGATTAGTACTAGTTAGATTTATGTGTTATGCATATTGTATTATATTTTTTATTTATTTTAAAACAAACTGAATAGTTGAAATATCAAATATTCTCAGCTGTCGGTGTAGTTAATGTTTTAGTTTAATGATTAAAAAAATAATATGAAATAAAATATTTAAAGTAAAATTTTTCTTTTTAAATTGCTTTGTTTTTAATTGGAAATTAAGAGTTAAAAATTTCATTGATCACATTTTAAGACAATCATAAAAAAATGTGGTGTATATAATTATTTTGGACGTTGCTGTCCAGCCATTTATATACATATTGAATGTACGTATATATGGAAAGCATTCCTAATGCAGTTGAAAAGTTATATGCCGCATATAACCTTCAGGTTGGGCAGATTCTGGGAGTTGCGGCAAAAGCGTTGCCACCCGTTCCAATGACGAAAGCCCTCCGAAGTTTGGATGCGCTTTGCGCAGGCGGAAGCCTCACGCAGATTCTCGTCGAGCAGCTCTGCAAGGGGGGCAACAAGTGGCTTGTCAAACGTGTAGCCCGGAAAAGCCGGAAAAACTCACCCTCACACTTGACATTGCAAACGCCGCCGCGTCTCGCCTCCTGACAGTAGCGTCCATTGATCTGGAACAGTCCGTAGCTATGCGATCCATTCGGATTCGTCGTCACCTTCCCTGTGTCCAACTCGCTCTCATGCTCCAGCAGGCAAATCCCTGCATAAAGATTAGATATGGCTGATATAGTATAAGATTAGAGGCAGGGCCAAGCACAGTTTACAGTTGCTCAGGAGGCTGCGCTCGAAGCTGTGCTGCTCGAGCAGCTTCCTCGCCAGCTCGCAGCGCATGAAACGCTTCCCCTGGACGAGGGATCCGGTACCGATCCACAGGCTGAAATAGAGCAGTGCAATTGTCGCGGTTCTCATATTGCGACTGAACTTGATCGCGAGGCTGGGACCTCGACGGCCGCCACAGATCTTTACATAATACAAATAGTCGATTGCTGATAAGCTTCATTTGCGTTGTGCCCAGCGCGATTGCAATAGATCTATTTCCCCCGGGTTAATTGGGGGCGTACTTTTCACTGTTCGACTGAGCCGAGGGCCGAAGTGAATGCAACTCCCCATATCGGATATCTAATGAATCACTATTAATGCCCGTTTAAGATATTTTAGGTTAACGATCCTGACCTTTTATTGTGTATACCCTATGCGCATTAGCAATGGGTATATCACTTTAATTTATCTAGTTCAAAATGTATATTTTATTATGTTCCCCATTTAGATGACCAGTAATCGATTGTTAGTGATAGTTATCGATCCACATAAGACAGTTAGATGTCTATAGGAATTGCCCTTTATATTTGATTTGCATTTTCCATTAAAAAAAGGGTGAGCTGAGCTTTAGGTAATGGGTATCTGCACGTCGAGCATTCCTTTTTACTTCCGCACGTTAACTGGTTTTCTAGCAGAAATCGATTTTCAGCTTTTGTTATTTGGCTTTAAAGTAAGAAACTCGTTTGCTCAGTAAATTAAAGAGATTTATTTTATTTTCCAACACTGCAAAAATCAGAAAGCAAGGCTTAAGGCTTGGATTTGTGGTTTTACAATATTATTTGTCTATATTAAGCCAAAAGAAGCATGAATTTTAGTTATAATTATGTGACTTAGAGCTATATATATATATATTGGCTACAAATTATAACTATAAAATATATATGTACATATCTATAAATATTTAAATAATATGTGTAATTTGTTTTGCTTTTCTTTTCTTTTCATTTAAAGAGAATTTCAATTTAAAGCTTTTGTATTCTAGTATTAATGTTGATATTTATTTTGCTCTGAAAGTTGAACCATAGATAAAGCAGGTAAAATTTTATAGCTTTTGTCTATTGAAAAGCTTAAGAGCTTGATAATAAACTTTACACATTTTGTTCGATAGGCGAATGCGATACTTGCTTTTATTTAAAGCTTATTTATCGATAAGTTTTCGGATTTGTTAGCTTAACGAACTTTCGCCACTTAACGAATATCACTTGACTGGACCTTGAACGAAGCTTAGTGTAGACTGCAACCAATAAATGCGCTGTTATCCAAGACACACACCTGATATCAACTGTTCACAAAATGTAAAATTTCTGCGCAGCTTCGATAGTACGCAAAAGAATTAAAAGTACCGACTGTTACACACACTGTATCTGGCTGCGACACAAGCTAGTTACGTAGGCGCTTGTGGGAGTGGCAGACCTAATATGAATATTATCACTAAGATGATCAAAAATATTACATTTATCGGTTTTCCTCGTAAAACTTCCGAGATAAATATTTTTTCCATGTTTGGGACAGAAAATGTTTCAAAACTAATATACTCGCTTAACTTTCGAAACAGGGTATATTCAAAGAGTGGAAAATACGCTCGCAGCATTTTGAGCGACTTTGAGTTCATTTCTTTACTTAAGCTCGTCACTGAAAAATTGAATATATTCTAAAATTCGGATGGAATTTGAAATTATTTTTGTCAAAACTGAAGATTAGAGAGTTTTAAATTTTAAGCAGTGCGAGCTTCATTGAAATTAACGGTGAATATACTATTAAAATACAAATAAATAAACTTCTCATTTATACGTGAAATTTTCGTCTCATTCGATTTATTTTCTTGTTTTTCAATGTATATATTAAATATTTTATTTTAAAAAATAATATAATCTTCATTTAAGTCCTAAATACAAAAAAAATTTTTCCATTTCATATGCATGTATATTTTGAAATATAATTAAATAAAACAATTCAGTTTGTTTATTCTTTTTATTTGAAGAATCGATATTTTTATAAATTTTTAATAAAATTCTAAAATTATGTATTAATTTAACAGATGAACGCACATTTTTACTTATCATAAAATATTGTTAAATGTTTTCAAATTTAATTTTAAGATTTGAACCTTTTTTTTTTAAATTTTAAACATATGGAATTTTAAATAAAATTTTATTCAAGCAAAACATGTTTTAAATGCAAAATTTATACAATTTTTTACTTTTTTGTTTCGAAGAAATAAATCTGTTTATATTCCAATATTTTACAATTTTATTTTATAGTGGCATACTTAAAATAATTTAAATGCATAATCATACAAAATAAATAAAATAATAACGAAACTAAAGTTTTCATATGCTGTAAATTATTTGTGGACTTGACTTTGGACTTTTGTACATTTCAATTCAAAATAAGATTTTGCTTTGTTTTATTTTAATTGTAAACAATTTAGTTAAATAAAACTACTATATAACGACTATTAAGTATTTTTATAGTATATATTTGTACAGTTCATATAAATTCTTGGAATATGATGCATGTCTATATAAATATTTATATTTTGTTTTGCCTTATCTGATCAACCTAAAGCCTAATTCATAGAAAAAAAACACAATAAAAAGTACAGTTACAGTTACAGTTACAGTTTTAAATCTATAACTTATGGCTTAGTATAAGTATTACTGATTACATTGACTAGAAATACGTGAAATAAAAAAAAAAAGCAAACTATATATTATAATACTTTAGGTGCATTTCCTTATAATCGAGTATCAATAGTCCGGTCTTCAAATTTAAATTTTTATATGAAAGTTAAACATTTCAGTGTTTTTTTTAACATAAAATTATGTAAAAAAAATGTTCATTCTACGATTGAATTTTAAATATTATTAGTGCACAGTCGATAAATTAAAAAAATATCTTAGTGTCTACATTTCTACGTAATGAAAAAATAAAAAATATATATATAATATATACAAAATTTTCACTTATGAAAAGATCAACAAAAAAAAAAAAATTTTTATTTAAAATTGTTTTCTATATATATAAATAGGACTTAAAAATCGTGATTTTCTTAACGTCTATAACGAACTTTTTTCGAACGAAAAGTTCTGAGCGCGTTTTCTGCTCTATGAATTTACATACATACATACATATTTTCGAACTCGAATTGCTGCATGACACACAAACATTTTATCGATTTACAGGGCTGCACAATGTGCACTCGTATATACCATACCCATATATTATCTCTAAGATCTGTGCGATTTTTATCTACTATGTATATAATAGGATATATATTTTTGCATTGTTTCATTGCACAGATCTTAGAGATGATATGAATGAACGTTGTACATATATGTATGAATGATATATAAAAAATAAAATTAAATGAATTTAAAAACAAAATTTTTCAAGCCTTATATATACATTCATTATATATTACATTGGCTTAAATACAATTTTTCAGTTTTATTCAAGTTTTAAATATTCGTAACCTAAAATAAAACTGAAAATTGTTTATTTTGCATTTAATAAATGAACTAAATATATTAATTTTTTACGGTGTTAGTAAGTGAGATTGGGCCTTAATAGCAATACAAAACTTAGCCGATATTTAGGAAATAAACTGCTGTCGCTAGAGATGAACTAGTTCTTTTTGTTAAGGCAAACAGTTCCGTTGTAATCCGAGCTTTTCAGACAGCAGCCCTGAAAGCACGCAGCACGGCAACAGCTGCTGCTACACACAGCTGCTGCCACACACACACTCACATACACACACACACACACACACACACACACACACACACACACACACACACACACACACACACACACACACTCACACACACACACACACTCACACACACACGCATACACACACGCACACACACACACACACACACACACACACACACACACATGTAGAATTGCAACCCCCAAATGTGCCGTTTCGAACTTGATATCGATTCGAAGGCCGACGCATGCGCAGTCGAAGCGAAGCTTTGCTTCGAGGTCGAGCCCGATGGCGAGTTCGGAGCACCGAGTCCGAGTCCGCGAACCGGTTCCGCGTGCGAGTCCGCGAACCGAGTCGGCGAAAGGCGACGAGTCATCCGTCCATTCAGCGCCAGTTGCAGTCGTTTGTGAGCGTTCGCAGCGCTAGGTACTCATCAAGTTTCCTGGTGCATTCGAAGCATAACTGTGACTGGACAGCGCAAGGTTGTCAACCTGCTTCTCAATACACACACACGCACACACTCACTCACACACACACACACACACACACACCAGAGAGCGAGCAAGAGAGGAAGCGAGGGAGGGAGAGACAGAGCGTGGGAGAGCAGGAGCTGTGGAAGGCTGCAGAGGGTTCAAGCGAGTTCCACGCACACTGAGAGAGCGAGAGAACGAAACACTGCAAAAAGAGAGAGAGAGAGCTAGAGAGAGCGAAAAAGCGCGTGTGTGACGAAATTCCAAACTGTTTTTTTTTTTTCAACTTCGTTTCCTGTGTCGGCATTAAAATTGTTGTTCTATTTGATGTTGTTTTTTTTTTTCAAGTGCGAGTTCAAATCAATGAAAGCGAAACATAAAAACAAAGTGCAAAGCAAAAAATAAATACACACATATATACATACATATATGTGCATAACATAACTGCGCAAAAAAAATATTTTATGTGATAACAAATGAAACAATTTTTTTTTCTAACATTTTTGTGCTTGTAAAATTTAATTTTTTTTCGGTGTCTTTTGCGCAAGAAGTGTGTGTGTGTGAGAGAGAGAGAGAGAGAGAGAGGGAGAGATAGAGAGAGCGAGTGTGTGTGTTAGTGCGTGCGCAGTTGTGCTAGAAGTAAGCAGAGAGAAAGAGATAGATAGATAGATAAAGCAGTCCAACCGATTGCAGCTGTTTTCTATAACTTTCCACGAGCAGCAACGAATGCAAATCATTTTCCGAGTTATCACACACACACATACACTCATATATATATGTATGTATTTATATATGTATGTAGTAGTAAATCGACTCGATTCTGTCAGACTTGTGCCGTTAGTCGGGAGCAGCGAGTGCGAAGGACAGCGAGTAGCGAGTTTTCCTCCAGCAGAGAGTCCGCTCTCTCTCTCTCTCTCTACCTCTCTCTCGCTCTCTCAGTCTTCCTCTCTCTCTCGCACACAGTTACTTGCGTTTGCTCTCTCATGTGTGGCTTCTACTACGTTCTACAATCAAATACTACGACGCACACACACACACACGCACACACACACACACACACACACACACACACACACACACACACACACGCTTTTTTGTTGCATAGTTTTTGGTGGCAGCGCAAAGAAATCAGCAACATCAACAACAAAAACAACAATAATAAGAACACAAGTTTTGATCGTTTGCTGTGTTTCTTTTTGCTGCGATTCCCTTTTACTGTTATTGTTACTTAATATTTTTTTTGTTTTTTTTTGGTTTTTTTTTTGTATTGTTTTCGCCGCTGTGCAGTTGCAGTTGCAGTTGCAGCCAAAGTGTTTGTTCAACCAATCGAAGCGAACGATAATAAAGAACAACAATTGATAAAGCAAAAGCAAAAGCAAAACCAAAGCAAAAGCAAAAGCAAAACCAAAGAAGGACAACAAAAAGGCTCAAAGAGCAGCCGCTGGACGGAAGCGACACAAAGACCAACAAAAACAAAGTGCTACAAATACAAATAAAACCACAACAACAACAAAAAACATAAATAAATACATATATATATATATATATATATATATATAAATATATATATAAATCTATATAAACAAAAACAACAACAAAAAGAAGTAACAAAATGTGCGCCTCGCTGCGTCGCCTTTGGGCAGCCGTCGTGCTTATTGGCACCGTGCAGGTGAGTCATGCAACACCAAAAATCCCAACAGTCACACACTCACACACTCACACACACACACACATTCACACACACACACAGACGCACACTCTTAGCTGTAAGCGTGCCGCAAAAATGTGCCAGCGAAAAAGAGACTAAGTTCTCGCCGCTTGTCCTTACACACACACACACACACACACACACTGACACACACATAGACTCAGACACTTACACACACACACACACGCACAGCTTTACGCGAGTGTGCGCAAATATTGGCTTAATTGAACGGTTTTTCTTGCACCCATTCTTACTTTTTTGTTTTTTTTTGTTTTTTGGGCACTTTTGTTTTGTCTTGCCAAACCCTACCCCCCCACACCCCTTCGGCGCCAGCCCCCCAGCTCGGTTTTTTTGCTGCCACCCTTACACAACACGCAGCCGAGCAATTTGCATAGGTAAGCAGCGGCCGCTGGCCGGCAGGTGTGAAGCTCGGCTGTCCGCTAAAAATTCCCCAATTACTAATCAAAAAAAAAAAAAAAGAAAAGAAAAACCCGTTAAGCTAACGGTGCAGCTATCAATGACAGCATACGCATGACTTTGGCAGCACTTCGGCACCGCATTTTGGCAGCAGTTTTTGTATTTCTATCAACAGCAGCAGCAGCAGCAGCAGCAGCAGCAGCAGCTTCTTCTTTGCTTCTCTTTACCATGGCCACAATCGGCTTACAACAGTGGCAGAGGGTGTGGGAGAGGGGGAGTGGGACTGGGAGTGGGGGAGGCAGGTGAGTGGATGCTCCACTTGAGTCCATTGAGTGTGTGAGTGCTTGAACGGCATCTCCGGCTCATCGATTGTACGGCGTATTTTGTGAGCCAGGATAAAAACATTCGATGCGAAAATGTTATTCAAATGAATTCTAAAAACAATTTCGCCTCAGTCTCTGTCTGTGTGTGTGTTTGTTTGTGTGTGTTGTCCTGCCAATTTTGCTGCACTTAAATAACTGCAAACAATTTGTGCAAAAAGGATAACCAAAGGATGTCTGTCGATGGCGGAGATGCCACATCGTTGAAAGCTCGCAAGCCAGCAACCAAATGAAAATGCAAAATGAAAAATGAAAAACAGCAACCAAAACCAAAACCTATCAAATTCACACACACGCACACACACGCACACACACACGCACACTCTAAGCACTCTAATGCGAGCGGGGGCGAGACCGTTATTCAGGGGGTGGGCTGTGGCAGTGGCATGCACTAAGCTGATTTATAAGTTGGCCAGCTGCTGCTACCGATTCAGGCTCGGCTCTATGTTCAGTGTTCAGGTGCTCCACACACCCCCCACCCTTCTGTTGGGCTTGTTTTCAATGCTCTGCTTGCAATTTGTTTTGCCTTGCAACGCTCCTATTTGTATGTCCCTTTGTGCATGTGTGTGTGTGTATGTGTGTGCTGCCTGATACCTTAATGCCGCTATTCATGTTGGTCTTTGTTGCTAGCAATTTATGAGTGACCCAGGGCACAGGCCTCTGGCTGTCACAGTCGCAGTTGCACCACCACCCACCCATCAGCCACCCCTCCATCCCTCCATCACTCCACCCACTATGCAACCCCCCGTTGCGCTCGTCAGCCAGCCGTCAACATTGCCGTGCACGTTATCAGACCCAACGCATCGCTCGTCATCGTTATTGTGGTTCTGCTTCTTCTTCTTGTTGTTGTTGTTGTCGGTGGTTGCTTACTTACCTTGTTGTTGTTGTTGCTGTTGCCGCCTCATACTGGCCTTTTTTTTTCCCCCCCCTACTCAACTTGCATTGCGCTGGGGGCTTTGCGTATTTTCTAGTTTTCTGCTTTTATTTTGTTTCCTTCGCTTGTGTCCTTTTTTTTCACTTTTTCCTTTTTTCCTTATTTTTTTTGTATTTTCTTGCTTCAAAGGACTCGTCGCACGCGCTTCTCTGACTCATGCAGACAGTCACGCAGCTCCATTGAATCGGCCAAGCGCATTGTGCAATATGCCAAAGCAACCCAACAGCCTAACCAACCCAACAACAGCCTTCACTCGATATCCCGCTTGCGGGACAACCCATACAAAGTCTAGCTGCATATTCGAGTCCTTCGAGCTGGTTGGGTGGTTGGCTGGTTGGGTGGTTGGGTGGTTGGGTGGGTGGTCGACTTAGCCATTTGATTGTCGGCCAAACAACTGCAGAATGTTCGCTGTCAATCCGCCGTTCGCACAACTTTAGCTGGCCAACAACTGAGCCACGTTTACAGCGTTTCCGACTCAACTTTTGATCAGTTTAAGGGGGGGGTTAACCTAAACCGATTTAAGGCCTTAGCTCACAATTGTTTGCATTACGTATGAAAAACATAAGGCTTGCATTTTGTTTCAGCCAGCGGAAACCCCTCAATGCTGTTAATTGTTAGTTTCCCAAACCGATTCCCAAGTGCAACCTGTACAGGCGCAGCATAACGGATGCAATCGATGGAAGGTTATTGTAGAGATTCAGACCGAACTGGTCTAAAAAGTTAAGTTAAGACCTTATTGAACTTTAATCTGCGTATGATAAACAGCTTACGATCTCTGAAATTGTAAAGGGCTTAAAATTGTGACTTATCGAGGGTTAAATATCAGATGACATTATATTACAAGTAATAATTAGGAATCAGAACGAGTTCATATGAATTTGTCAGCACTTTGTATGTGATTTAAGCACACAGCTAGATAATAATCTTTGCTTTGATGGCTTAGCTCTCTCTCCAACTCTCTCCAACTCTCTCCCTCTATATATGTGTGTGTGTATGTATGGGTGGATGAGCAGGCGCTCTATTTGAGCTGTTGGCAAATCGAATGAGTTCCACTTAAAAACTTGGCAGCAGTTAATGCGTGGTTACCCTTCAACCGTTGTTATCAATATCTATCTAACCCACTCCAACTCTGTCTCTCTTTCTCATGTTTTCTCTCTCTCACTCTCTCTCTGTCTCTCTCTTGCTCTCTCTCTGTGTGTCGCCTGCCGCTTGCATTTAATCATGGCTAGCCGGACGTTTGCATTTATTGCATGCACTTAGTCACTCGAGCTGCCCCGCCCCCAGCTGCTATGCACTCACACCCACCCCCCCCCCCCCTTCCCGTTTTCCCTCCCTCAACCCTCTTGCCATGCCAGCCCCTCATTGCTGTTAGCATTTATCAGGCTTGGCAATGCCAAACAACTTGGTCAGCGTTGTCGTTAGCTGCTTCACTGACGATTGTCCTCGTCCACATTGACATCCAGTGGTTGTTGTTGTTGTTGTTGTTGTTGCCGTCCTTTGCTGTTCGTGCACATTCATAAAATGTGGTGTCACAGTGCACACACCCACAAGCCCACAAGCAAACAGACAGACACACACACACACACACACATCATATGGACTGTGCACTGACCCCACTTCCTTTCAATTTCCCGTGCCACACAGTTGAAATCCTTTTGCGTTTTCTTTTCGCCTTTGCCGCTGTGCCTTTGGCTGCGTTCGTGCCCGTGTCCTTCAGGCCACAATTCGAATCCTTAAACTCAACTCAACTCAGCTCGACTCGTTTCGATTCGTTTGGTTTCGTTTGCTTTCGTTAGGTTTCGTTTGGCTTGGTTTTGAATTCGTTGCGCCATTTGCTTCGGCTTATTTGTCTTCCTATTTTCCTTTCTACTTTTTTGCTTTTCTGCTTTTTTTCTCGTCCTGACCCGCTGCTCGTGGCATGGCAGACAGACCGACAGACAGACAGACCGACAACCCCATCCCCATCCCCATCCCCATCCACAGTCGATGTCCCCTTTATCATATCTGTGCCCATATTCAGTTACAAAGCGTTTACGCTTCAATGATTTTTTCGATTATGCATTTTGCTCATTTCAACGTTGACAAAGTCCCAGACCCAACACCTCCTTCTCTCTACAACCCCCACCCCTTCCCTACCCCCGCCCCTGGCGAGTGGCAGCCAAGCGCAATGGCTTTGTTTTAGGCTAATGTCGTGGCTGGCGTCGCTGATAGCAAAACCAAAGTCGCAGCCGGGGGAGGCTATGGCCAAAGTCCAGCCGGAGGCGCAGGCCATTAAAGGAGTGGAAAAAAGACGTTATTGAACCGATATTGGTGGCAAGAACTTTGCCAGAGCCCACACCTTCTTGCCTCCCAACCGCAAACCTTGGCCGAAATACTTGGGCCAGGCCACATGGGTCAACAACATTTATCCTGCGGCTGCCGCAAGGTGGCAACTCTTCAGTTAGGCCTAAGCCGTTGCCATCACAATCCTCATTATGACGTTGACGTTAATGATGACGTTTGTGCTGCTGATGACTCACACAATTAACCAAATGAAGCAAACGAAACGCGAAAGCAAAGGTACAAAACATGTGGCCTGAAAGCGAGCGGGGAAACGGTTAAATAAACGAACCGAAAGGCATAACAAGATAACGGCGGTTGGGGTGCCCGACTATTAAATACCCTTCGTCTATGATATCCCCTGCAAATTACTGTAATTTATATATACTACAATATATACAATGTGCGAGTCAAATTTGATGCGCTTTTGTAGCTTGCAAGGAAAATGAAACCTTATCGGTTTGGATTGAAGGTCGAAAGGATGATTTCCTTAAGACCTAAAAGAGTACTTAGCATAATGCTACTGATCATAAGTAAGAAGTCGCTTTCGATAGAACAGAAGATACCCTGTGCGAGGGTATGTTTAAAGTACCTTCTGCTAGGATGGGAAAAACAACAAAAAGATACCCTGTGAAGGGGTATATTTAAAATAGGAAAAACAAAATCGGTGTTGAACAAGCGAGTGGAGCAAACACACCCACACACACACCTACACACACACACACTCAGTTGCTTTACGGCAGAAGTTTTGCGTTTGAAGTGTCAAGTAGAAAGAGAGAGAGGGAGAGAGAGAGAGAAAGCGGGAACGGGAGCCGCGTCGCCATTTTGCGAGGCTAAAAAAGAAGAAAGCTGCAAAAAAAAAGGGTGGACCAACAAACTGTAACGCCAGCTAATGCAAACAGTAGCTGCTAAAAGTGGGCGGGGTGGATGCCTCATTGATAGCTGCCGCCGCCGCCGCCGCCCGTCCACAGAGGGCGCTGAAAGAAGCTGCTGAAGCTGAAAATAAAAGTTCGTCCGATTCGTCTGGTTTGTTTGTGCTGCACGTCGCAGTAAGCTTCTATATACATAAACATATATACGAATAAATTTATACATACACATGTACACACATATATATATATATATATATATATATATATTTTATATAGGTGTATGTATATAGGCATATACGTAATAGGTATAGGGAATAAGGAGCTGGCGAACGTTAAAGGAAAATGGCAAAGCGGTGCCTCGGAACGTGCAACGACAACGTGCCACACTGAAACTTGTGGCAGGTGCTTGAATTTGGCATTTTGTTGACTAAGCCTCAGCCTCAGCCGCTGCCCCTGCCCCTGCCCCGGCAGCAGCTACGGCATTGTCCACGTGCCACCGAGCCGCATGCATTATTTGCCCAAGTGGTTTTGTGGAGCCTTCAAGTGGGACGGCAAGGAGTCTGCCAGGAGTTGCCCATCCTGTGGCATAGTTCGGTAGTTCGCCGCTGATTTCATTTGCCACTTTTGAATCGGCTCGCAGGAGTCACGTTGCCAGCAGCCAAGCTGACAACAACCAACAGTTTGGGGGCAGACAATCCGTTGCATACGCTCAGAGAATGAATCTCGTCTTGACTTTTCCACAAGAATTGTTTTGCACAATTTCGGACGAAACGCTGCTTGCAGCAGGCGTGGGGCATCATCATTATCGATGGTGTCATTAGCCATGAGTCGAGTTGTGTGGCTGCCACAAAAGCAGCTTCTTGGTGGCGCCTCCTCCAGACTCCCAATAAATGTAACCGAATAGATAAATGATGATGCGGCATACGAATGAATGAATGAATGAATAAATGAATCAATTATCTGCCTCTTGCATACAAATGTAACGCTTCCAACTTAATTGTATATGGCCGAATGTTCCGTTAGCATAGGTAATAGCTGTTCTTTATCCCAGTTGGTAGCCTTAAATATAAAATATCTTTATCTAGTTTACGGTTAGGAAACGGCTTGAAGGAAAACTTGAATGTTTCTTAATAGATGTGAAAAATAATTGAGGGTACGGCTAATCCCTATTAATAGTCTTTCTTATACAAATCGGTAATAGAATATAGAAAATGTTATTTAATAATATAAAACATCGATCAATTTGATCTACATAAATAACACAAGTTTTTAAGCTGAATGATTGACTGATCAATCGACTGATTGACTGACTTATCAACTAAGTGACTGATTGACTAACTTATGATTTGTGTGATTGATCGACTGATTGATTAATTGGTTGGCGACTACGTTAACAATAAGCTGATTGATCAACTGATTGACTAACTGATTGATCAACTGATTGACTTAGCGCTTAACTAACTAATTATGGACTGAATGTTTAACTGACTGACTTACCAATTGACTAACTGTTTAACAAAGCTCTTAACTAAAAGATTGACTGACTTACAGGCGTGACAAACAAATTGATAAGTGTGTGACTTATTGATTGATTGCTGAGTGATTGACTGAATGATTTAATAACGGATTGATTGACTAGCTAATTAATCTGATTGTCTGACTTATCAACCGAGCTGTTAGCTTGCTGACTAAGAGTAGATTGATTGATTGGCTTACTTCCCAACTGTCTGATTGAGTTAGAGAGTGATTGACTGAATGATTGACAAACTTAAGTTATTGAGAGACAGACTGCTTAACTGACTGACTTATTGAGTGACTAACTGATTGACTGACTTACCCACTAATCACTTAGAATGATTGACTGATTGATTAAATGCTTAACTCCAAAATTCAACTGTTGAGTCGCAATCTCTTCATTAAAAGCCATCCGTGGCTTAAATCTGATGTCAAGCTGTTGGCTCGATTAGAGGCCGATTAATATTCGGCGACACACATTTAATCTGTTATACAAACTGTCATACGTACAGTAATTGTTACATATATATATAAATCATTTTAATTGGAATACCTGGCACATAAGCAGGAAGTCTTCAATATTGTATTGCTGTCACGTTTTACCTTCAGCTCGCATTTCACGCCGTGATTGAGGAAATTAAAATGAAAATGAAAATGAAATTGAAATAGAAAACCAGGAGCGAAAAAAGGAAATGAGTCATGTAATTCGTAAAACTCACAACTCCGGGGATTTCAAAATGTTTTGGGTTAGCTAACAAATTTCACTGCTGGGGCCTGCCTGACAAGTTCCTCCGGTCTTCGTTCTGACATAAAATGCTGCTCGCCTTAAATGCAAATAATCAAATTTCGACTACGGTACATACTGCATAAAAAGCATGCAAACAAGCTGCTAATTACGTGACCCAATTAATTCTAAGCACACACACACACACACACACACACATACACTCATACACTCATACAATCATACACCGATGTAGAGATTTTCGTTGGCTTTTAAATTTTTGCTTTTAAAAGCAAAAAAAAAAAAATAAAAGAGAAAAAAAAACGATGATAACCAAAATGTTTATTTGAAATGTGCGCCAGGAAATACATTTGGAGCATTTCTCCTGCCAGCTTCACCCCCTCCCCCTCCCCCTCGTTCCCTTGTTGCTACACTCGACCTCGCAGCTTTTCGTTTTTCTTCCTCTTCTCTATATTTTTTTTTTTTTTATTATTTAGCTGGCTTTTTGTGCGGCACGGAAAATCCAATTTTATTTGCATTTTCATTAACAGCAAATAATAAAACGGAAATATGATTTTTATGCCATTCCCATGGAAAATGGCGGCCCGTGGCACAGTGAAACGCAGCAGCAGCAGCAGTAGCAGCAGCAGCAGTAGCAGTAGTAGCTGTCCACTGCTGCCACGCCCACAACTACGCCCACTTCCAGGCCATTACAACGTGCATTTCCGTTTTGGCTTTTTGCTGCCTTTTGCTCCTCTTGTTGTTGCTGTTGCTGTTGTTGTTGTTGTTTTGGGTGATTATAAGCAATTTGTGTTATAAAATCGCAATATTGCATTTTGCCTGCTGCTGGCTGCTCCAACTAAATCCCCAGCCACGCCTCCAACCATCCGTCCGCCTCTTTCCGCCGCCTCCGAAATTCATTTTCCACTTTTTTAGCTTTTCTCGTTTGGCTTATTTTTCAATTGGCATAGTTTTCGCTTGCTTGGCTTTTCTTCGCAACTCTTGCCTGTCTTCCCCTCCCTCTCTCACTCTCTCTCTCTCACTCTCTGTCTCTCGGTCGAGCTCTTCCTCTTTTCTGCCCACTTGATTTCCACTTGAGAGTAAATAAATTCCTGTTATGAACATCGGGCTTAAAATAGCATTTAAAAAGAATGTTTGCCAATGTATTCATTTGATTCATTTGATTCATTTGGTTGCCAGGCAGCTGACCCCCCCTTCCTCCCATTCCCCACCCCCTTGGTCCGCTTATCAATGGCCAACGTTTTGGTTTCTGCTTGGCTCCACTTACCCCAATCGGGTTGTCTAGGCAACAAACAATGCAACCGAATCAAAGGCCAAAACCCAAATACAATTTTACTTTGACACATTAATACGAATCCGCATCCACATTCGCATCCACATCCGCGCCTTTATTCCTGCTATTCCCCAAATCCCATTTGGCTATCAGCACGACAATGGGGCGGGAGCAGGAGATGGAGGTGGAGGTGGAGGTGGATGAGAAGGAGGCTGGAGGCTGGAGGCTGGAGGCTGGAGGCTAGATGAGATGGTTTGTCAAATCGAAGAGCAGATCCGGCAAAAATACCCAAAAAGCATTTTTAGGGTCATAAAAGCGGGCAATGCGAATCCTACGAACCGGGTGATTTTTCCAATTGCTGTGGTTCTGCCTCTGGGTGTGATGCTGAGGGTGTCTATGTCTATGTGTGTGTGTGTGTGTGTGTGTGTGTGTGTGGATCATAGCAAATGTGTTGGCAGAGTCAAGTGAAGCGCAATATTTGTGACATAAAACTCGCTATTAAATTAAATTTTATTTGCACATTCATTCAAAACAACAAAAATATGTCTGAAGGGTGAAACGATACACGATGAAGCAGAAAAGCAAAAAAGCAAAAAGCAAGCAAAAGGAAAAAAAAAATGTAACGCAAATGAAGTGGAGTTCATGTTGAAGTTGGAGCTTGGAGTTTGGAGTTGCCCATCTGCTTGAAGAATTGAATTTTACGAGCGCGTTTGCAGATAATGAAATTTATATACAGATACAGAATTGCAGACGAGCTGGCAAAGAGATAGACAAACAGACAGATTGACAGACAGACAGGCAGTCAGACAGTCAGAAAGACAGAAAGACAGACAGACAGACAGACAGACAGTGAGGCAGACAAATAAGTCGGTGGACAGGCGAAGCCCATTAAAAAAACAATAGTTGTGCCGTCTGGACAGAAGATTTATGCAGCTGAATACGCATATTGATTCTCATTCTCTTCAAGCACATTGTAAATTTAACATTAGCTTTAGCATATACTCAAACTAAGTGTTAGCTAAAATAAACTAATAGAGCACCTAAAGAGGATATGCTTGCAGTTCAATAGGATATTATTGATTGAGTGAACTTTATTTGTAAGCACATTGTAAATTTAACACTTGCTTTAACATGTGGTTAAATTAAATGTTAACTCAAAATGATATTTGCCGAGCTTAGACTTAGTAAAATATGTGAGCATTGGTTAAGAAGAAGACTGTTATAAATGCACGTTGTAAATTTAACATTAACTTTAACTGCGGATCAAACTAAATGGTAACTGAAAACAGCTACTGAAACTCCATATTAACACACGTTAAGTTGAATATTAGTGGCATGGTTTGTCATGCATATTGTAAATTTAACATTAGCTTTAACATGTGGTTAAACTACGCGGTAATTTGAAAGACTTTTGTCAATACAATTTATGGAATATATGAAAATCCGTTAAGGGAAAGAGTGTCATTTATAGACATTGTAAATTTAACACTAGCTTTAGCAACTGGTTAAACTACATGTTAATTAAAATATGCTACTGTAAGACCAGATAGGGTTATAGATCTAGTTG
This sequence comes from Drosophila pseudotalamancana, assembly GCA_037075185.1. NCBI lineage: Eukaryota > Metazoa > Arthropoda > Insecta > Diptera > Drosophilidae > Drosophila > Drosophila pseudotalamancana. Next base: position 430,381 of record JBAMCK010000693.1, on the reverse strand, counting down.
AACACTGTGATGAAGAAAAATGTATAATCCATTTGCATGGTAACATTATCATTAACTTTACAAGCTGCTTGAACAACATTTAAACTTAAACGAAATTTTTGAAATGGGAATCAATTTAGTTAAATACGCGAACGTTGATTGAACGATGAGAGCTACGCTTCTTTATTAACTTTTTCTGCTCAAATGCAGCACTTTAACATTTATTTACAGTGAGGAATGTGGAAGCTAACAGAAGTTAATTGTGTGCAATTGGCAAATTGGGCCATTCGACACTCAAAACAAGAAAAGAGAAAAAATATATAAAATCAATGTAAATTTATTATTTGAATAAACGGAGCGCAAAAATAAATTTGCATAACATATGAAATACAGAAATGTGAAAAAACACACACACACACACACACACGTACAAACTTTGCCAACAATTATAGCTGGCGGTTGCAAAAGTTATATCTCAGCGTTGCATAAACATTTTGCTATAATGCATTTAGGGCAGAAAAAATTAAAAAAGAAGAAGATATTTTTATAAAAAAAATTTTATTTGAATATATTTGCATATATTTCATGCCCATTTTATTTCGAGATACATTCGAAACGCGAATCTTTACTTCAATTGGCCGCAAAAGTTAATTTTTTTGATGGCGTATGATTCACACAGCTGCGTATGTGTGTGTGAGTGAGTGTCAGAGCTGGGTATGTGTTTGACTGTGTGTGTGTGTGTGTGTGTGTTGGCTGTGTTGGCTGTGGCTTTGGCTCTGCCTTTGCGGCTTGGCTGACACATAAGGAGGCATGTCCAAACGCAGAATGTGCGCCTCTTGCCACACACACACGCACATGCACACACACACACACAAACATACATGCATACACATTCATGGCGTCGCACTTCATGTTATAATGTTGTGTGTCTTGTTTGCCAGTGTGTGCATGTGTGTGTGCTTGGTGTCAACTGTAATTGTGTTTGTTGCCCTGTCATACACACACACACACACCTCCGCAGCGACGCACTGCTATGTTTTAGATGCCACATTTTGTTGCATGCAAGTGAGTTGCCTGCGTGGGCGGCTCTATTAAACTCTGCTGCTTGTGGCTACAATTTTGCCAGCTATGCGCAGCTGTGGCAAAAAGTTAATGGCCAAAGCCAAACCGACGAGCCAACATGCCCCAAAAGCTCACTGTGCGTGTGCGTGCGTGTGTGCGTGTGTGTGTGTGTTAATGTCTTTGTCACTTGGGTTCTATTAGGCACAACTACACAGAAAGACAGACACACACACACACACACATACCGCTGCCTCTGCTGCTGCTGCTGCTGCTTTATCGTTTAAATATTTCAAGTGTGCCACAGACACAACAACAACAGCAACAACAACAGCAACAGCAACAACATTGGCAACGACTACAAAAATATCGTGATGTCTCGGCATGCGGCATGCAGCGCATGGCATACAGCACATTATGTGGCACTTGGATGCGACAATGACTCGCAGACGCTGTGACCAAAAAGTCCCTTGAACCGCAGTCTCACACATACACACACACACACACACAGACAAATTGCTGGTGGTGCGTGCTGCGTGCCGCGTGCTGCTTGCTGCACCATCATCCAGGCCAAAAGTCATTCTCAGCCAGCTTTCATGCCACGCGTTTTGCCTGCCTGCATAGTTAAAGGCCGATTTTGTTTGTCGCAACGTCTCAGCCAGCCAAAGGCAGGAGTGTATGTGTGTGTGTGCGTGTGTGTGTGTGTGTGCGCCGCCATTAAGCTCAATTGCCATTTAAGCGCTGATTTGTGCGCTCGATTGATTAATGCGGCTTTTGTACGCGGCCATCATCGATAAGTGCCTATCGATATGCATAAGTGTGTGTGTGTGTGTGTGTGCTTGTGTGTGTGTGTGGTGTGCATATAGCATATACCATTTGGATTTCTTAATATACATAAACTGTAACAACTTTTTGGCCACTTTTGGCCACTTGATGACTAGTCAGGCGTTAAATTTGATGACATTCAACATTTCTCCCAAAGCGCGCTCTCCATCTCCATCTCCATCTCCACCTCCATCTCGTTCTCTTTCTCTCGCTCTTACTGTATTTGTGTTGTTGTCGCACACTTTAAGCCTGTCACACTCGTGCACTATATACATATTTTATTTTATTATTAAATGTTGTTGCTGCTGCCCAGAATTATGGTCGAACGTGTCGTATGCGCAACCAACCAGCAAACAACTCCTGTCGCCAGGGTCATGTGCGCACCCAAAGACTACCTACACACACACACCTATACATTTATGTATATGTATATGTAGTCGAGATCTATACACACAGCATCATAAATTTAGCTGAATTGAAAGCCTCATGGCTGCCGTGGGGGCGTTTCCATTCAATTTCTATGTGTGTTTTCGGTTTTTTTTTTATTTTATTTTATTTTTTTTTTTGAACCGCTCGCAAAACTGTCCGATTCAAAGACATTGCCCCACGCACCCACCCACAAGGCTGTGAAAAATGTGTGGGGCTGACGTATTGGCAAATAAATAAAGCGCCAAAAATAAAATACTTGTGCGAATATGGTCAAAAGGCAAAGCCGAAAGCAGCTACAAAAAGAAGCGCTCGAAAGTATGCTACAAAATTGTTTATGCGTCCTAGCGGACGTATTCGAGTGCGTGCGCGTGTGTGTGTGCGTATGTGTGTATGTGTGTGCGTATGTGTGTATGTGTGTGTGTGTGTGTGGGTGTGTAGCCTGATTTTTAACGTAAATAAAGTGCTATTGATATTGAGTGTCTGCCCGCTGAGGGCCACACTGAAAACTGAACACTGTCACATTATGAGCTCCGACCAGAGGCATAAAAAGTGTTTTTTACAACCCCTTTGCTCGCACACACACACACACACACACACACAGAGGAGCAAGTGGGTGTACGTGTGTATGCTGCATGTTTTTAGGGTCGGCAGTCGCTTTAGTTTACACACACACACACACACGCAAACACATATACACGAAGAGGACACTTGAAGCGGCACAAATACTCGCACTCTGATTGAGTGTCGACTGCATCTGTTGTGATTTTGCGGTTGACAGTTAAGTTAATTTGTTTGCCAAAAGAAATACGAGAAACTGTATGTGTGTGTATGTATGCAAATGTGTGTGCGCGCGCGTATGTGTGTGTGTGTGTGCGCGTGTGTGTGTGTTTTGGACATGGTTCAGTACTTATTGGCATATCCCTTTTAATACGCTTTCTCAATGATACGGAAAATTAAGTGGTTAACACTCACAGCACAGCAAATTTAACTGACTGTATAAGCTGTCCAACCACCCGCCCACCCAACTATCAAACCCACCACCCACCCACCCACAACAACCCCCAATTTACAATTTACCCCACAACGACCCATATATGGACATTTTTTATTTATTACTTAATGGATACAGTTCTTTATATCAATATCCGAACCTTGATTCAGTTCCAACTCGCATTTCATTTTGTTATCGATTTTTATTTTTGTATCGAATAATCAAAAAATTACAGTTACACAAATTGTATTTCTCTTCTATACAAATACGAAAATCTTCAAAGTTTAACTTTTAAAATGTGCAAATATTACTACAATTTATTTATATATATATATATATATATATATATATATTTTTGTTGATCTAATTCTTGTTCTAAGTCAAATATTTTATGCAATACATAATTAATATAATTTAAGCTTGGTTCATGACAAATAGTTTGATATTTGAGCTAAAAGTTTTAATTGAGAAAGTTTGCATTCAATGTATGCCAACAATTATCAAACAACTTTGTACCACTGTGCAGTGTCGAGCTCAAAGTCCACGCCCAATCGAGTTACCTTTGTTGCCTTGCTGTTGTTGTTGTTGTTGTTGTTGTCTTACAATGACCTAAGCCAAAGGAACGACAGTTTTTGGCCAGTTGTATGCGTTTGTGTGTGTGTGTGTGTGTGTGTGTGTGTATGTGTGTGTGTTTTGGCAAAATGTTTATGTCAAAGTCTTTTTAATTTAAACTTCGCCTGTTTTGCCAGGCTTCGTTTCGCACGATTCGCCATTTGCCTTCATTTTGTTGTTGCTTTATGTTCGCTTATTTGCATTTCCCTTGTTTTCCTTTCTTCCTGACCTTTCGTGTGTGTGTGTGTGTGTGTGTGTGTGTGTGTGTGAGTGCTTTATTTCATTTCTTTATTATATATAAATTTTTTATTTGTGCCAGTCGGAGCATAGGAAATTACAAGGCACAAATTATTTGAGGCCCGGCAAAATATTTGCCCAACTCAGATGTGCAAAATGTTGAACAAGACGAAGAATGCGAGGGCAAGAGGAAAAAGAAGAAGAAGATGCTGTAGCACAACAAGAATTGGAATGTCTAAGAGATTGCGTTGTGGCACACGGAAACCGGATTTGCCGCATTTAGTTTCTAATCTATTGGGCTGTTGAAATGAGTTTATGCTCGACCTTTTGGTCATCTTTTTCCATATACACAGACACATATAAAAGGAAAACTTTAAGCCAGCTTTTCAATTTTCTTTGGCTTATTGTGTGGCTTAAAAGCAAATCTGAAATTAAGTCAATAGAGGAACAATGTAAAAGGCGAACGTTTCAACAAATTTCGAATGCTTTTGCCTGCAATACGAATGCAAATGAATAAGCATATATATAAATTTATATATATATATATATATATAATATATATATAGATGTGTGTGTGTGTATACTTACCTCAGCGCCTTTGGCGCAGCGCAACTTTCTCAAGAGCTGCTAATGCCAGTCGCTTTATCTGTGCCTGCCTGCTTATGAGCCTCCAGGGCTTAAGCCCTCCCACTCGCACTCGCACTCGCACTCGCACTCCAACTGCTTTGCCCGCTCTCTCAGTCAGGCTCGCGCTCTCCCGCACGCTCTCTCCCCGTTTTACATTTTGGTGGTGAATTTTTGTTGAAGCAGTCGAATTTGTTCGTCGAACTCGTTGTGTTCGACAGATGTTTGCATGCGAATTGCTTTGTAGCAGCGCACTTTCGTGTTCGTCGTTTTTGTTCATTCCAATGTGTTTGACAATGGATTCCATTGTTTGGTCGAACAGCATTTGTCAAACCACGAACATGCGCTAAAATGGAACACAACAAATTTCTATTGAAACTCTGTTCGGCATGTTCGCTGAATTTTTGGGCCTAGTTTATTTTCTCAAAATAAAAAAATAATAATAAATAATAAATAAAATATAATAAATAATAAAATAATAATATATTAAATAATAATTAAAAAATAAGAAATAATAAATAAATAATAAATCAAAAATAATAAAATCATAAATAAATAATATAATAAATAATAAATCAAAAATAAGTAATAATAAATAATCAATCAAAAATAAGAAATAAAAAAAAATATATAAAAACTAAGAAATAATAATTAATAAATAAATGAGTAAATAAATAAATAATAATAAAAATTAATAATAATTAGTAAATAAAAATAAATAATAAATAAGTAAATAAATAACTAATAATAAAAATAAATAATAAATAGTAAACAAATTATAAAAATAAATAATAAATAATATAAAAATATAATTAATAAAAATAAAAAATAATAAATAATACAAATAATAAATAGTAAATAAATAATAAAAATAAATAATAAAAATAAATAATAAATAAGTAAATAAATAAATAAATAAATAAATAAATAAATAAATAAATAAATAAATAAATAAATAAATAAATAAATAAATAAATAAATAATACAAATAAATAATAAATAAATAATAAATAAAAATAAAAAATAATTTAATCGTTGATTCGTTGATTCGTTGTAGTAAACGATGTTCGACAAACCATGTTCGTCTAGTTAGCAGGCACACCGTTTGGTGTTCGGCGAACAAGTTCGACAACTTATACTCAGTTATATATGCCTGGCATCTTTTGTTGCCGTTTTGTTTTGCCTTCGCTTGTGGTAGGTTCACGTCGCTGCCTCAGCCGCTGCCTCTGCCTCTGCCTCTGCCGCTGGCGTTGCCGGCAAATTCACCAGACGCTTTCCACCACGCTCCCCGCCACAGTTTTAGCTGCCAACGGCCGTTCGTCTATTTTACACAAATTATTTCGAATTCATTTCGGGTTACCTGGCCGCCCGCCTCACCCCCGAGCTAACTGTATGTGCTTGTGTGTGTGTGTGTGTGTGTGTGTGTGTGTGTGTGTGCTGGCTGGGTACATTTTGTAGTATACTTTTCTGCTGGCAGCGCCCGTTATACAAAAAACCAATTTCAAGCATTCATTCAAGGCGCTACGGGATTTCCCTCTTGTTGTTGTTGCTGTTGTTGCTATTGTTGTTGTTGTCTAGCATTTTACGTTAGCTGAAAATTGTTTGCTGCTCGCCTTGTTGCTGTTGTTTTTGTTTTATGCTGTCCGCATGCGTGCGCGTGTGTGTGTACCGCTGCTGCTTCTGCTGCTGCTGTGTGTATGTGTGCGTGTGCGTGTGTGTGTGCGCCACAGGCATTCAACGCGCTGACAGTTACGTGGCGCTTTTGCATAGCGACGACAGCGCCTGACCCCAACCCCAAAACCATTAACTAACCCCCTCCTACCCCCACCCCCTGCCACTTTTTGCTGTTGGGTCATTGTATAACTGTGTTGCCTGCAACTGTTGTTGCTGTTGTTGTTGTTGTTGTTGTTGTGGTTGAGCGTGGCAGCTGCCTCCTTGCTGTACTTTAAATACGCTTCCAAAATTTACTTTTATACGCTTTTAATTTGGCTGCCATTTACCGCTATTCCTGTTACACTGTTGTTGTTGTTGTTGTTGTTGCCGACAGGTTAATTGGCAAATTGATGCAATTTGTTCGTTTAATTTGCAGCAGCTTTTTGGTTAAATGGGATTGGGCTTAGCTGCCATTATAATTGGCATTCGCATCTGTGTGTGCAACATGCGGCAGCAACCGTTTTTGGCTCAGGTCAAGCGGCTGTCATTGACTGCCGCATGCAAATTCGTGGCATGTGGCACAAAGTTGTTGAACTTTTTGTGGATCGATGCAGCAGCAGCAGCAGCAGCAGCAGCAGCAACAAAAATCGATTTTATTTTATTGACACGAAAATTTTGCGCCTTGAAATATGCAATGCAAAAGTGGAAAATACGAAAAACCCGAGGGGTGTGTGGCAAGCGGCAAGTGGCAAGTGGCATGCCACACTGCCACTGATGAGCTGCTGCGAGGGGAGGCTCGACAGTCGGCAGTCGACAGTCGACAGTGTGGTTGCTGGAACAACAACACAACAGAGCAGATAAGAGTCATAAAAACGCACACACACACACACACACACATACATGCACAGAGAGAAGTTGGAGTTGGAGCTGCGGCTGATGGGAGTTCCAGTGAGTGCGACAGAAAGGCGAAACTAACGATTATGATGACGACAAAAGCAGCATCAGCAGTAGCAGTACCAACGACAACAACAACAACAACAACAACGACAACAACAACAAGGAGTAGAAGAAGAAGAAGAAGAGGCAACAGCCGGGACAAACGTCAGTGGCAAAAATGCCAAAATAAATGACACTGCGACAAAGTAAACTTCCTTTCGGCCATGCCGAGCTGCACGCCCCAGTGCCGCCCACTTTGCCCCGCCCACTTTCGTTCCCCCTTCGCTTAAAGTACGTACACACAAAAAAAAAAAAAAACATACAGAAGCAGAACAGAAGCAGAAGAAGAAGAAGCAGCATAAGAATACGCGACAGCTAAGAAAGGAAATTACGCGTTGGCTGTGGGGTTGTATTCTTGCTTTGTCTGTGTGTGTGCCTGTGTGTGTGTGTATTTTATGGATTTGAAGCAATGCAGACTTTACAGATTACAACAACGCACACACGCATACACACACAAAGATGTGGAACAAGTCTCAACAAAGCCAATTTGAGATTTGTAATGAATGGAGAACAAAGCCGCAGCCGCAGCTACAAAAAAAAAGAGAGAAAAAGGACAAAAAAAAAACAACAACAAAGACAAAGACAAAGACAATGACAAAAGAAAATGCTAAGAAAAAGTCAAAGGAATCGCAGCAATGAGGCTGTCAACCCTAAACGCTTGGCCATGTGGCAACGCTGTTGCTCAGTGCTGCCACACACACACACACACTCATGACATATCGATATGTTATCGATTAAAAATAAAAATGAGTTAAACTTGTTTTTAATTTAAGTGCACCTATCTCATCTATATGTTATCGATAACGAGCTATAATTTAAACAACTCAAGCCTTTTTTTTAAACATTGCCACAAAAACTTGCCTAAATGCTGCCGCACACACATGTCATCGATATGTTATCGATAAGTGCAACACGCTGCAAAAACAAGTCCAACCTTTTTTTTAATAAAAGTGCTGCCACACATACAAGATGCAACAAGTCAAACCTTTTTTAAAATATACCACAAAAAGTTATTGACCTGCTGTCATACATATGTCATCGATATGTTATCGATAAGTGCAACACGCTGCAAAAACAAGTCAAACCTTTTTTTTCAATAAAAGTGCTGCCACACACACAAGTCATCGATATGTTATCAATAGATGCAACAAGTCAAACCTTTTTCTTAATTCACTCCATGTCATTGATATGTCATCGATATGTTATCGATGGGGCTGAAAAATAATTGAAGCCTTCTTTTCAATTAAGGCCACAAACTTTCGCTTAAGTTACGCAACATTTTGATTAGCGGTATTCCCTTTATTAACCACTCAGCGCTAAATGCTACCTCTTAATATTATGTCTATCGATAAAGTACAGTTATCATTGCTTTCGCTTGCAATTAGCTTTAGTTCAATCAACTAAAGTTATATAAAAATCCAATATAATTTACGATCTGATTAGCAGATGATATTTTTGTGCAAGTCGGTCGTATCGATCCAGCTTTTGACTTGCCACTGCTGCCACTTGCCACTTGCCACTGCTGCCACTTGCCACTTGCCACTCACCACTTGCAACACTTGTGCGGCACGTTTTGCTCAGTGACTTCTGTCATAAAACAAGTCCCTGGAGCAGTCGATAGTTTCTTTTTTGCACATAAATAATGTAGCACTCATTATTTAACGCACCTCTCTCTCCAACTCCCCTCTCTCCCACTCTCGTTCTCTCTCTTTCTCTCGTTCTTTGTTGGTCTCTCTCATTGTTATGTTTTGTCAAAGGACACGGCTATAAAATGTGATAACAAAAGTCGCTTTCTCTGCTGAAACATTCCTCATATTATATGATTAGGCTCTACACCTACCCCTACATCCCTCCCACCTCCCACCCACCCACCATCCCACCCTCTTTGCTGCTGGTTGGGTAAGTTTGTAATTGGGCGCCATTCAAGTGTTCAACTGTTGTTCGGGCGCATTGCATATTTTGCCATTATGAACTTGTTAACGGGACTGTTTCGGCACTAACGGTACAGCACTAACTTGGCCAGCACCCAGTCGTTGGCCACTTTTGGTGTCCTTCTCCGGCTCCGGCAAGGGCGTCACTAAAAATTACGTCTATTAAACTTAATTGTACTAATTTTTAAGCTCCCTCTTTTTTTCCTCCAAATTCATACTTATTTTTTCTTCTTCTTCTGCTTCGTCGTTTTTATTTCTTGCAACTTTTGCTAAACACTTATGCACAAATATTGGGCGTGCGAGCGAGAGGGCGTTGGGGCACAACTATAACGGTAACTGGGCGTTTAAGTAAGAAAACAAAATGGCGTCGTGTTGACAAAAAAGTAAACCGGAAATAAATGAAAACAGCTGACAGCAGAAGGACGAAACTTTTGCATTTGAAAATAATTTCGCTTAGTCTTTTCTTTTTTTTGTTTTTTTTGTTTTTTTTTTTTTTGTGTTTTCCTTTATTCAGGGAGAGAAATTTTTGCTCGTTTACTTTTATCAAAACTGAAGTTTTTGTTGCAATTGTTGTTGCTGTTGTTGTTGTTATTGTTGTTTTTGTTGTTTTTTTGCTTGCATAATGAGCACCGGTCACCAGAGTGGACAACAGTGAACACTGCGATAAAGAACCGAAGCCGCATTTCAAATTCTCTTGCAGACTAAAAACTTGGATTTATTCTAAAAGTTACGTGGAAAGATTTCGGTAGAATATTTAAATGGTTATTCAAGAGATTTCTTAAGAATATTCCAGGCCAATCTCAGATACATGGCTTAGTCTTAGATAAACTTCCTTTGACTGAGCATTTAGCAATGCAGAAGAAGAAAATCCGCTAGCATTGTAAAATGTAAATTCCAGGCAGTGCATGACGGACAACGCCGGGTAACTGAGTGCTCAAAAGCTGCATTATGATTGAGTTAGTTATAAAAGATAACGATAGTACAAATTAATCGAAAGCAAGTCTGTTATCGGCAGCTCTGTCAAGTATCATCTACCTATCCACAAAGCTGAAATAAAAAGAAGACGAAGAATTGCGAGAGTCCACTTATCTAGATATCCTAATATATATATATATTATATTATATATATGTATATTAATTATAGAAGATAACGATAGTACAAATTAATCGAAAGCAAGTGTGTTATCGGCAGCTCTGTCAAGTATCATCTACCTATCCACAAAGCTGAGAGAAAAAGAAGACGAAGATTTGCGAGAGTCCGCTTATCTAGATATCCTAATATATATATATATTATATTATATATATATTAATTATAGAAGATAACGATAGTACAAATTAATCGAAAGCAAGTCTGTTATCGGCAGCTCTGTCAAGTATCATCTACCTATCCACAAAGCTGCGAGAAAAAGAAGACGAAGATTTGCGAGACTCCGCTTATCTAGATGTCCTAATGAATGCACACACACATATATATATGTATATAAGTATATATAGATGTGTATATGCAAAGCTTGTGACAGTCGCTCAGTGCTCAGACTCTGTTTAGTTATTGAAGAGAATTCACGGCAAAGTGAGAATAAAATAGTGAAAAGTTGTGCGACCTTTGAGCCACGACACTCCAAAGTTATTGTAAATACAAAAAAAAAAAAAAAAAAAAATATATATATATATATAAAAGAAAAGAAAAGAAAAAAATAGTGAGAATCAGAAAGTGTAAAAGTTCACGGAAAAGTTGGCAAAAGCTGCAATTTTAATTTATTTGCTACACCTTGGACATTTTGCTAAGCGACGCGCAGCTGCGACTCCATTGAAAAGCTGCTCAAATATTGTTGAATGGATGCTCCAAGTGGATCTTCGGCTCTGCGTCTCCCGCCGGCTGGTCAGAATGGGCTGTGTTAAGCAGCGAGCTCTTAGCTTAATTTAGCAGCAGCTTCTTAAAGCGGAACAGAGAGACAAGCCCTTTGTTTCCCCCAACGGATGACATTTTATAATGGCATTGTGCGAAGAAGCAGAAAAAATGTACGCACAAGCATGCATATAAAGAATTTAATTAAAGTTCATTTGGTTGCCGCACTTTGGCCCCGCTCCCAGACAACCCAGCAATCCACCAAACCACCAACTCACCAACTCTCCAACCCATTGCCACGCCCCCTATCCTATAAACGCCCACAGCCGTGATGTGAAAGACGCAGCTACTACTGTCACTTCCGCCTCAAGTAATTGCACTCCATCATCATCATCATCCTTCTATCTGTGTGCCTGTTTGTGTGCCTGTTTGTGTGTGTGTGTGTGTGTGTGTGTGTGTGCTAGGTCTTAAGATGGTTGCGCCTCCCCATCAACCCCTGACGGCCCATTAACACACATACAACACACTCAAGCAACAACTCATTCGCACAATGGGCTCCAGTCGAGGGATTCTGTGTTGGGTATTCGACTTTAAAATGCGACTATCGATAGGCATCGATACTTATTTTAAGTGATGTGCACTTAACCCTATTATCATTGACTGATAATTGAAACTGAACTTATCGCTTATAATACTTTCACTTTTTCGATTACAATAAGAGCTGAGAGAATTATCTTTTGCATCATTTGGACTTTCAAAACAATACCCGATCGATTGCAAATTAATAATTACAATCAACCTGTGGATTTTTTTTTATAAATTATCAATTACAATAATCGATAATATTTGCCATTTCTTATATTGACGTCATATTCATTAAAATTTATTGATAGCAATAATCCATATCTTACTCTGAACTTATCGATTAAAATAATCGATTAATTAATTTCCTTTATCATTGCTATAATTTATCTATTACAACAATCAATAAACGATTTGACTTTCTCATTCTTTCGATTTATCAATTGCAAATTATCGATTATTACTACCGTGCTTTCTCACGTTTTCGACTAATCGATTTGCTTTTGTAGAAACACAAATTATTTTGGTTTTTTTTTTAGCCTGCATCACCTGCAAAGATTTGAACCCATTGTCCACCTGGGTATTAATTCCAGGTGTTACAGTTGCTGCTGCTGCTGTAACTGCTGCTGCAACTGCTGCTGCACTTTCTACACTTAATTAAGACGCCTGGGAGACAACCTCTGACACGCTCTGGCTGTGTCCCCTTCCAACTGGCAGCAGTTTGCAACGCAACCGCAAAATTCAATGGCAGAAGTTTGTGGCCTTTACCTTAAGGGTGCGGAGGGGTTAAAGGTGGAGGGTGTGGGGCGGTTTGGGGGTTGGGGGTTGGGGGTTGGTGTCACATGTTGTGGCACCTTTTTGCTGAAGCAGCTTCTGCTGCGGCTTCGCCACTCGCCACGTAACTATTTTGCAGTTTAGTGAGTGTGCCAAAGGCTTAAGCTGCATTCTATCTCCGTCGCACTCCATCTCTGTCTCCTCCTCTCGCTCTCGCTCGCACTCGCCCTCCCCCACTTGGCACGCAATCTCTTACGCAACACCTTGTCGTCATCAACATTTTTGCTAAATTGCGCATACGCCGACTCAAGTTTTCTTATATATATATATTTTTTTTTTACTTCTGCTGTCTGTTTGTAATTTATTCAAAAGTGTGTGCTAGTATATGTGTGCAAGTGTGTGTGTGCAAGTGTGTGCACGTGTGTAATTCATTGACTTCACTTCACGGAGATAATGAGAAAAACGCAAACGTTGCCAGCGCAACGGAAAGGCAAAGCAAATCGAAATACCAAACAACAGCAAGAGATAAAGCAGATAAACAGATCAACACACACACACACACACACACACACACACACACTAACGCACAATTGCACTCACTGATAGACAAGCTACACAGTTAGAAAGCTAGAAAGCCCTGCGGCACGGGCTGATTTAATGTACTTAACTGTGCCACGTTGTCGGCCGAATCAATCATGGCCTTTATCACTCATCTAAGCACCTCGCTGCATTTGTGTGTGTGTGTAAGGGTCTCTGTATGTGTGTGTGTGTGTGTGCTTGTTTGTATAATGAGCGTGAAATGATTAAAGCTTAAATCAACGCTTATCAAAGCTACTGCGACTGACTTCTGTCTTGCTTGCCTCACCCCCCGTCCCCCTGCTACTTAAGGAACTGTTCACTTTTAGACAGTGTGGCAACACTGGCCTCGCCTTCCAATTATCTCAGCTAAAGCCGAGCTGCAGCAACTTGTGAGTGGCAGGCAATGCAATTAGTACGCTGCAAATGCAGCAACTGAGAGAAAGAGACAGACAACAGAGAGATAGAGATGGAAAGAGAGAGAGAGAGAGAAAAGTGGCAGTCAGCTTATCGGAAGCTCGTTTTAAGCTTACACAGTTGCAGCTTTATGTTTACAGTTATAAGTGGAGCTCAATTCCGACAGCCAGGCGAATCTTGCAATTCACACTAAGCTACACGCCAACGCTGCAATCTTAAAGAGCCAACAATCCGTTTTAATATTGTAAAAAGCATAAATTATGCCCAACTCCCTTATTGTTGTCTGTGTGCGTGCGTGTGTGTGTGTGTGCGTGTGTGTGTGTGTGTGTGTGTGTGTGTGTGTGTGTGTGTGTGTGTGTGTACAGGATATTAAGTGTGGCAACAGCTTGAGCAGCGGCAGAGTCTCCACTCTGTGGCCCCACTGCCATGCCAAATGATTAAGCATCAAAGGTTTACACTGCGCTCCTAGGTGAGGCAGGAAGAAGCGAGAAAATAAATTGAAAAAGCTTTTCATTTGGCTTACGCTTACGCTTACGCTAGCGATTAAAATGGAAAATGGAAAATGGCAAATGAGAATTGGGTGGAAATAGGAAAATATTGGGAGCCGGGGCTGGTATGGAAATGAATTTGGTTGTGCCCGGAACTGGAGGGTGGTGGAAAGGGAGGATGGGTGAGGAGATGGGGGGGCGAGTATGCATGAGAATGAGAATGAGAATTAGTCGCTGTCAGGGCAAAGTTTTTTGGCTGTCGGACTGCCTGCCGCACTGCCATACTGCCATACTGTCAGACTGCCATTAGGCCCAAGTGTTGTCAAAGTCGCCATCTTGAAACACGCACGAGCTCTCATACACCCTCCTCTGTATGTGTGTGTGTGTGTGTGTGTGTGTGTGTGAGAGAGTGTTTGTGTTTGTGGCTGCTTCCGGTTTCAATTTATTTTTGACGCACGCCAAAGTTTTACCAAAAAGTATGCAGCGCACAAAATACACATGCACACACACACACACACACACACACACACGGCACGCAGAGGCTGGTGGGCGTGGCTCTGCCTAAAAGCCCCTAAAAGGCTCCGGCTACGGCTCCGGCTCCGGCCCAACAGAGTCACTTAATTAGTTTTTACACTTAATTGAATTGCAATGCTTCGTCATGGACAGAACGCCCAAAAGCACGCAGCACTTTTTTTTCTTTTTTTTTTTGTTTTTACTCTTGTTGTTTGCACTCATAGCCAGGAGATTTTCTTTTTTGTTTTATTTTAAAACGTTTCTTATTCGATTATACGTTAATGCGCAGGGCGTACGTGTGGCATGGGAGGCAGCTGCAACATTTTGCGGCACTCATAAATTTCGTGGATCTCAAATGCTGTGTGGCCAACTTTAATGCATTGCATGCAAATTATTTTTGTGTTTTGTGGCCAACTGTACCGCACACGCACACACACACATACACACACACACGCACGCACACACACACGCACACACACATTGTATAGAGATAAACTGGCTGTGAGCCTGTAAAATTAATCATATTTATTATGAAGCTCTTTTGTTTTGTTGGTGGGCTGTGCGCTTAAGCCCCAACAATTTGTGGCCGGCTTAAAATTTTGTTAGCCTTATTTTAATGCATTGCAGAACGTTTTAGGCCCATTAATGCCCCATTGTATATCCCATGCGGACGTGGTCGGTGGTCTCATATTTATCGCAGTACCGTTAGCAAATGATTGAAGCCCCACTCCTTACTCCTTACTCCGTGCACCGTGCACCGTATACCGTATACCGTATACCGTATACCGTACACCGTGCTCGTGGCCGGAACCGGAACCGAATCCAAAACCAACTCCGAACCACATACCAAACGCATTTTCGTTGCGTAATTTTGCTGATTGGTTTGCTGACTCAGCATTAATTTCTACCGCGCTTAATTTACAGTTTATATTTTGTTTCTCTATTTTTTTTTTTTTTGTTATTTATTTTTTTCGTTTTATTATTATATTTGGTGGTTTTGTTCGCCAGTTTTGTACACCTGGCCACCCGCTGCCACCTTCTTAATGGTTCACAGATTCCGGAGTTCATGATGACTTTTAAAGAGTCAATAGCTGCCAGCTTGTAATTACGTTACACAAAGTTAGCAGCCGGGGACTGTATAAATAAACCATGGCTATAAGCTTTGATGATGTACAGATAGCGGTACATAAAGACGCGGATGTGCCGCTGAGATACAAAGTACAAAGGTAGATTAGAGAAATGTTAATAAGGCCTGATAAAGACACGGATGCGAATTAAGATACAAACGTCATTAGCAACCAAAGATACAGATACAAATATATATGTATTGAGATACAGTTATCTTACCTAGCATGGCATGACAGTTGGTTAAGCACAATTAGGTACAAATTTAATTTACATTCAAAATATACAAAAAGACATTCAAATGCAAACACAGAAGCAAGACTGTTAGATACATTTTGCTGAGTGCTAAATGCAGATACAAGATACAGTTATATAAATACACAGATAAGGATTGTTAAGCAGAAGAACAGAAAGCTGGAAATTAAATGAAGTTGCTAATATGTGCAAATATAGAAAGAAAAAGGGAAAGAGAGAGAGAGAGAGAGAGAGAGAGAGAGAGAGAGAGAGAGAGAGAGAGAGAGAGAGAGAGAGAAAAAAATACTGATAGGCAATTAGAGCAACAAATACAGCTCGGGCAAGTGAAACTTTGAGAAACCTTGAGAAACCTTGAGAAACTTTGAGAAACTAAGTCTTAAGTTACAGATGAAGACGTAAGACACAGATACTGATGTCAATTAAAATGCATTTCATTGTTGAACATTCAGTTACAGATACAAATACAAATGCAGATACAGATACAGCAATGAAATAGAATTAAGAATGCAGATACAATTGTGAAATAAATTCAGCACAGATGGAAGCAAAGATACGGAGATAAAAAGTAAAAGCAAATTTCCTTCTTAAATTTTGATATGTTAGCTTTAATACTATAACACTGTGTAAAGTAAAGCAGTGTTGCAAAATGCGCAATGCAGTAGAAGATTCAAACAGTTGATTGCCTTGGATCGAGCCTTAATTATGGCTCAATTAAGAGAAAGTTTTTTGTTTTAGCAAGCAGTGTTGTAAAATACGTTATATGCTAGGTTTTCGGCTGGCAAAAAGACAGTTGCCGTAATACAACACTTTTTTTAACAAAGCAGTGTTGTAAAATGTGTAATTTAGAAAAAGATTCAAAGAGCTGATTGGCAGGTAAAAAACAGATTTTAAGCTTTGCTTTATAACTATTGAACCGATACGTTGGTTTATATTCTACAGCGCTTATTGGGGGCAACGCAGTGTTGTAAAATGCACAATTTATCACACGATTCGAATGGCTGAAAGGCAGTCATTGGATTCGCACCCACTTTGAAATTCGTTGAATGCTTTTCGAGGTAACAAAGCGAATTCGCAACGCGGCGAAAATCCAATTTGATTGCTAACTATCGAATTGCCAGGGCCGCAAATCAGATTTGTATGTAAAAAACGAAGAAGAAGTGGACGATGAGGGGCGATAACTCGTTATGCTTGGGTATCATCGACTCGATAGCCATTTAACGAACAGGACAATTCCATTTGCCATCACTTCCAGCATTCAAATCACACTCAATTAGCTTGAAGCTACTCGTAAAAAACAAAAAAAAAATTGAATGCGAAGGAAACGAAAAACAACAACTGTAAGGAAAAAGGGAAATGTGGAAAGCGACAGACAATTTGGCGCGGTGACCTCTGCCAAATCGACCAATAACGAACTGTGTCACTGCGGTGTGGGTGCCCAGGTGAGCTGGTGGGTGGTGGGTGGTGGTAACAGGTGAGCTGAACGGGCGGAGAGGCAGCCAAAAGCCACACAGCGCAAAGGGAAGGTCTAAATCAAATACGAATCGAAAGCGAAGACTGTGTGCCGGACTGCTTTTTTAGCTACAAAAAAAAAAATAGAAGAACAGTAAGGAACCCTTAGCAATCGAAATTAGGGGGTGGGGCTAATGGGGAGTGGGGGGTAATTTGATTTGGTCCAAAAGTTGGATAATTGAAGAGCTGCCGCAGCAGCATTCGAGTGGTCGATGCAAAAATCAATTAGTAAAAAACGTTTGAGCTTCCCAAACTAAATAATTATGTTGCTGTTACTTGATGACATATATACAAAACACAAATATATATATATATATATGTATATGTGTATATGTGGTAACTTAATGCAGTTAACAGAACCGAAAATAGAGCAAAGATCACGCTGGTAGTTAGGTTGAGGCCCTACGCCAGCATCTGCTCCACCTATGGCAGCAAATGTAATTAAAACTGCTGTTTGCAGCGTCAATTAGAAGTACTTTGTACACACACTCAAATCTGCACACATACGCGCGCACAGTTGGGCTACAAAGTTGGCCAAAAAATTTGTATTGCATACTTGCAGGCAAATTTAATTTAATTTTTGCCTTCGTCTGTGTGTTTGTTTGTTTGTGTGTGTATGCGTGTGTGTATGTGGAATCCATCAAAGAAATCACTTGTCTGACTTACCTGCATCTACACACACACACACACACACACACACAGAGAGATGAAAGAGGCCGCTTTTACCGAAAATTCACTTCGCACAAAACTTTGAGTCGAAAGTTTTGGTTAGCCCAGTTTTTGGTAGCATTTTCCTTTTGGCCCGTTTCATGCTTGCGATTTTCAATATGCCACATAAGTGCCTACGTGTGGGCATGTGTGTATGTCTATATACTACATAAGTGTGCGTATGTGTGTGTGTGTTTGTCTGTAGACAATGTCTCCGGCTGGACAGAGACAAAGCGCTGAAATTTTATGGCAAATGCCAGAGGCAAACGAAAAGTGCCACAAAAACAAGCAATTGCAGCCTGTTATATATATAAATATATATGTATATATATGTGTGTGTGTGTGTGTGTTGGTTGTATTTTGCTGAGTCATCAGTGGCAGCACACAACAGCAAACAACTTGCTGTGACACTCGAAATTGAGCCGCAACATAACAACAGAAAGAAAAAACAAAATTAAATGCCAAAAAGGCAAAAAACGTAGAAAACTCATAAATAATAGTCACAGGGTGTCGCACAGCGTTTGTAAATGTGTGTGTGTGTGTGTGTGTGTGTGTGTGTGTGTGTAAGTGATTGTTGCTCCCCTTTTAGTATGCTCTTAAGCAAAGAATACTTGCAATAGTTGATACATAAATACAGTTGGAGTTAAACTTAAACTTAGGCTAATAAAGCGCAAGTGTGTGCGTGTGTGTGTGGGTATGTGGGTGTACGGGTGTGCAGCAAAGCATTAAAAAACTTTCAGCTGGGTCGCGTGTTACCTCCTCCCCCTCCACCGACATGCCACCCGACTACCACCGTCCCACCCAGCGACCCATTTGGGTCCATTATTCATGTTGGTCTTATTTGCTGTTTTTCATTTATGCCATTTTTCACTATTTGTCTTGCATTCGGTACGTGTTGTTTTCATGCCTGTCCGCATTTAACATGCACAACACCGTTTTCCCCGCTTTTCCCCATTTCCAGCCAAGCTTTTTTCACTTTTTTTCCTCCTTTTTTTTTTTTTTTTGTGTGGCACTTTGCGTAGCTTTGCCGCCCGACTTGGGCCAACAATAAATGTTTGACTCATTTTTTCCAATTTTCACACTTATTTCATATCCTAGCTGAGGCAAAACCAAGAGAGAGAAAGAGAAGGAGAACATATTGAGAAAGGGAGCATTTATTTTCAGTATACATCGATAAGAATAATTATTTGCCTCCCTGTTTGTCAATTATAACAAATTGATCAAATACAAAATAAGCCTGAGATTCTACTACTTCTACTACTTCTACTACTTCTACTACTTCTACTACTTCTACTACTTCTACTACTTCTACTACTTCTACTACTTCTACTACTTCTTCTACTACCTATTGTACTACTACTTCTCTGATACTACTTTTACTACGACTCTGACTGTTACTTTTATTCCTGTAACTAACTAACTTTTCCACTACTCTTGCTGTTACTTTTATTATTTCTACTCTTGCTGCTACTTCTTGAACTACTTCTACTACTTTTACTCCCATACTAAGACATTCACTACTCTTGGCATTTCTATTACTATTTTTCTAATACTACTTCTTCTAGTAATTTACTACTATTCTGATACCACATTTTTTATTACTTTACTACTATTTTAATACTTCTTCTTGTACCACTCTTACTACTATTCTAATACTATTTCTTCTACTTATACATTACTACTATAACTACTTGTACTACCACTACTATGACCTCACAACTTCCACTAATATTAATAATACTACTACTATTATTAGTAGTGTTCTTACTACTACTACTAATACTTTACTACTACTTCTATTTTGCCACTGCATCTATTGTTTCTAATATTTACTATTACAATTTCTCCAACAACTTATTTTACTGCTACTATTTCTACTACCTTTTTTTAACTATTACTTCTTCTACTACTACTACTACTACTACTACTACTTCTGCTACTACTGTTTCGACTCTACTATTACTACTTTTACTTTTTATATAGTTACTTCTTCACTAATATTTCTGCTACTAAAGAGTATATAGGCACCTCCTCAAGGGCATTCCGTTTTCGGCATGCGAGAGGAAGGTTTTAATGTATTCCGTTTATTTTATTTTTTAACGCGCCCACATTAAAAATGTATTTGTCTGTGGCTCTGGTTCCGGCTGCTGAGCGAAACGCGAAATGAAAAACTGGGCGAAAAGGGAGGAAAAAGTTTGTACGTGCGCTATTATAACGCAATTTCTTTTGTGTTTTCCTTTGGTTTGGGCTTTGCTTGGAAACGTTTTCAACTTTTGCGCTCTCGCTGAAGTGTCGCCTGCCACAGAGACACGCCCACCCCCGCCCACAGTCACGACAATCCCCGCCCACAAGCAAAATTAAAATATCATAAATTTGAGTTAATTACGGTCGAGTAAACATTAACATAATTGTGTGTTGGTGGCCGTTGCCACAGCTACTGCCACAGCTACTGCCGCAGCTACTGCGACAGCTACTGGCAGAGTTGGTGGCACAGTTGCTGCCGCAGTGACAGCTACTGCTGCCGCATTATAAGTAACATCTACTTATTGGCCTCTTTGCTTTGCTATTCCCATTGGAGCGCTTTTCGCATTCGGGATGGGATTTCGATTTAAAATTGACCTTATTGCAATTCGATTTCAGGAATCAATTTATAGAACTACATTAATAACGGACCCATGTCCGTTCATCCCAACTGCAAATTTAATTTCGGATTTTCACTTTGCCATGTTTGTATGTGTTTCCGTTCCTCGAATTTTGTCAGCCCACTGAAAAGCCGGAAAACACAGTAAAAATACTCATTTAAGTTTCGCTGTAAGTTGATAATTCAATTGATTGACTCAATCATTAATCCTCTCACATTCTTTTTGCTTTCCGACTTAATAAACTGTGTTTTTTTTTTTTTTTTTTTTTTATTTTACAATTCAATGCGCGTCATTAAAGTGCATTTATTGAAGTCAAAGTCCTTCCATATTGTGGGCTTTACTTGACTTAATTTGATTGATTGACGCTGTTTTTACAGAATCTGAATCTTAATCTGATTACAGATTCATATTTACATGCGATCGGGACTCTATCCAAAGATTGAATCAATAGCTTTGCTTATAAGCTTTTGAAAATGAGAATTCCTATAGGAATCTGATTGGCCTTACTTTAAAGTTGAAAATTGGAATAACATTTTATTAATATTTCTTCCCAAAGTGGAAAACAACATTATTTATGTCTAATGGAAGGATAATCCCCTCCATCTTTAAAATGGAGATGAAAACAGATAATTTTTATATCTACCCAAAAATGGGAATCGCGTTTGTTGTTACTCTGTATATAAGATCGAAGCTTCGATAAATAATTAATAATAATAATTGAAAAGTTATTTTAGCATAGCTTTAAGATCGATTTAGAATTCGATAAGTACTTCGTAGAAATTTTGGAGTGTATAAAAACTGGGGATCGGATATTGGAAGGCATTCGATAAACTTTTATATTATTTAATTATAATTTAGTTGAAGATAAGAAAAAGGTTTGTTTTAGCTTAACTTTAAGATTGACTCAGAATTCGATTGGTACTTCTTACAAATTTAGGATTGCTTGGAAGAGTATTTTTTTACATCTACTCTATTCTAAGATATTCTGCTTGAAACTTCGTAAAAGTTAAATCTTGAGATCGAGAGGGAATTCGTTTCAGCTGCGCCCTGTGAACAAGATGGGAAGCTTTGTTATTGTTAAATCTACTCGAAGCAAAAAGTTTGATGCTCAATGAATGCTGCTTTAAGCCAATAAGTTGCCCCTTTCGGTTCACGCATGTGTATTATTGATCTTCTATCAGTTAGGAGCTGATTTATGGCCTTTGGCGCATTGGCAAAGCCCTCTCTAAGGTCCACAGCACAGGTGCTTAAGGGCCTTTAGGCGGTTGGGCTGTTTGTCAGGTGACTGACAAGCACTCGACGCGATGTCTGCCTTTGGCTAACTCTGCTTCAATCCAAGTCCGTGCAGCGAACCGTACTGTATACACCTGCCACGCCCACTCGCCCGCTCGCCCATCCACCCACTGGCCCAACACGCCCACCAGCATTGAAGGCGTGCGTTTGATTGCCCTGTTGCCCTGTTATTGGCCCGCTTCAGTGCACAGGTGTGGGCGTGGCTGCAGCCCCCCCCACCTCCCCCTCTACAGTCTTCTTCTTTCTGCAGGTGCAGCTGCATCCATACATGTATACAATATGTTGGCCTGTAGACTTTTGGCAAATGCAATTGCCGTTGCCTTTGGCACTGGCGCTGGCGCCGAGTCCACCCCGTTGCAACATCCGTTTCCGCTTCCGCTGCACTGGATGTGCCCCCATTGCAGCCCCCCACCCCTCCGCCGCCCCTTTGTGTGTGTGCATGTCCTGTGCTTAATTTCGATTTGGATTGCCGCCTGCCAATGAGTCAGTCAACCATTTGCCTCTCTGTTTGCAACAGCCAGCAGCAAATTGTTGCCGACTCATTTCCGTTGATTGGCAGCGTTCGCTTCAACTTTGAGTGCATCATCATTTTTCCGCTTAGATGTAACGATTTATTCGAGCTATAGCGGGAATTACAAACCCAAATGTCCAAAGCCTGACGATTAGCCTTGTCACAAATGCTCGACGAATGAAAATATTTCGAATCTTCGCACAAGCTTGTCTGAACTTTAATTAAAATAGATACAGATATATATATATATAGATTTAGTATATTTGCAATTATAATATAAATACACACACTTCATACATAGAAATATATATCAATGTGTAGCTTATAAAGAAGTTACATTTTGCTTTTGAAGGAAAAAAATAATCTACTCTAAGACTGAAGCAAAATCTTGCCTTCAGTCAAACCAAATCGCTATCACTTCTCAGCTCAGCAGATTATAGGGTATGCTATAGCTGAGTACAGATTACGATTATGTCTGCTTTAATTCGGGTAGATTGCGTCCACGGACACGGACACGGACATTATTTTATATGCCGCCTACTTTGGCCAAAGGCAGCGGAAAATACAGCTGCATGTTGTTGCTTGTTTGCCATAGACTATGCGACTATGGCACTACGGTGTCACCCTCAACAGCAGTAGCAACACCAACAGCAACAGCAACAACAACAACAACAACAACAACAACAACAACAACAACAACAACAACCTCATCAAAAGCTGATTGCAACAATGACACAGAAAAGGCAAACATAAAGCCAAGCGAATTTTTCACATGCAAACAGCAGGCAAAATGTTAAATCTCTCTCTCTCTCTCTCTCTCTGTCTCTTTTTAAATGTATATACATTCATATACATATATAAGTGTGTGTGTATATGTGTTGTTTTGTGAATTATTAGATTGCCTGGAAAAATGCTAGCACGTCACAAACAAGACGACGTTGAACTAAAGAACGAGCATGTTTCCGCCTTTTTGCCAACTTAATTACTTTTGAAATAGTTGAGCACACACTCACACGCACACACACATAAGTGATGGCAATTGGTTGGATGAACTGAGTAGCCAAAGAAGCTGTCGTCCTGGCTGGTATACAGTTAGTCGCGCCACTCTCACATATGCCTCAGGGCGAAGGCTATTATTATATTTATTAGTGGGCCAGGCTGGCAGGAAGTTCTATTTAATGCAGCTATGAAGCGCTGCTCAAATGCATTTTGATAATAGAGTTTGCATAGAGAACGCCTCCTGGTTCGTCAGACAAGCCCCCCCCCGCCCGCCTTACGATCCCCTCCGGCTGGTTGTGCAGCTCATCCAACCGTTGCTTAACTCAATTTTCAACAAAATAAAAACAAAAACCAACAACAAGCAACAAACAACAAACAAAATTGTGGATAATCAACTATTTTCTCTGGCAGCACAGATTACAGGGTGTGTGCAAGCATAAAGGCAATTCAATCCGGGCAAAAAGTCTTTAAATCCAGCAAAAATTCTAAGAAACATAAATCTCTATGTATATGTAGATGCATATATGTGTGTGTGTGTATTACTTAGCTTAACTAAGCTCACATATAACAAAACTCTTTCAGAGCAGAAGCTCGATAAATTCTTTTTAAATTAATCGATAGTCGGTGCCCATTCATATTAGCCAAGCACAAAATATCAAATATAACAGAGTTATCAGATTATTATTATTATTATTATTATTATTATTATTATTAGAAACATTACATGACTTAAATAATTATTTTAAGCTTCTTTTGATATATTTTCTTAAACTAATCAATTTCTAGTCACTTATCGATAAATATTTCATAAACTATCGATTAGCAAAGACTGCCTTCCTTGAATACTTTCGATCTTAGAAAACTTTTTTGGCCTAAGGAATAATAAGCTCCTTTCTTTGTACCCAATGATCGATTAATAGTCATAAAAAAAAGTGCTCACCAACGATACTATCGATCGATAGTTTCATCAATGGCCGCAACGAACACTCATATTGAAAATACCAGAGGGAACTTTTTCAATCGGAAAAGTTTCTGCAAACTATTTAAAAGCAAAAATGTGAGCTTTGTTGGTCTGTAAATATTTTGTATCAAGGTGGACAATAATCTATGCCCCATATGTACACAAAGGGCTGCCATAGATATACATGCATATACATACAGACATACATATGTCTTTTTTCTTTTTTTTTTTTAAATGTGTAAATTGACAGTTTGCTTATGGACGAGAAAGCTTTATTTGGCCAAACAATGCTTTGTGTGGAATCAGGCACTGCATGTGGGCTTTATTTTTATTGAATGCATTTTGCTGACGAGTTTTCAGTTCAGACACTAAGCGAAAGAATCACTGGCAGATTGAATGAATGAATGAATGAATGAATGAATGCCGCATTTGAATGGAGCCAGATGCGAATTCATGCATTCATTCAACATCCAACATTCAACATTCAACATTTTGCTGAAACACGAACCTGCAGCTTATCAGACCCCGATGCCAAACAATGGCTGCAACTAATGGAAATTTTGCAGCACTGCCAGCGGCAAAAACAAAAACCAAAAAAAAAAAAAAGAGAGAAAAGAAGAGAAAAAATGGACTCCATTAATCTGCTTCTTTGCATAGTTATGCAAAATGGGAGCAAATGTGGTACAGAAAAAAAAAAAAAAAAAACAGTTAGGAAAAGCAAAATCTGTGAATATGAAAGCAAACTAATTGAGAGCAGAATCCATGCTAAGAGCTACTTAAATAACGACATAACTGTGAAAATGAAAGCCATTTGATTGCGACACTCAAGACAAAGTAACACTTCAATCCAAATCCAAATCCAAATCCAAATCAGAACCCAAGTCAGAATCAGAATCAGAATCAGAATCAGAATCATTTAATCAATCCATCAATTGTGGCCGCTTTGCAATGCATAATTCAACTGGCCATTCATCAAGCTGGCAAATGGCAACTGGCAACTGGCAACTGGCAACTGGCAACTGGCAACTGGCAACTGGTAATGAACCATTTAAGACATCGTTTGGGCTTGGAAGCCGTCAACGTGTATGCCTCGTCTCTCCCTTCCCTCTCCACATCTCCGTCTAATGAGTTCCGTTGTCTCATTTGATTGCCACATGTGCCGCCTGCTGTTGTATCTCTCTCTCTCCCTTTCTCTCTTTCTCTCTATCAATCTCTCTATGTTTGTCTCTCTCTCTCTCCCTCTCTGTCCCAGTCCCTGCATCATTATTTTTTATCGCTTAGACACGCCCACAGAGCATTGAAACAAGCTTGAAGCCTGCACAACGTGTCGTATGATTAATGTCTTATTCCTTCTATTCAGCAGACACATTACGCATACGCACCGCTGTCATAGATGCTGCTGCGATTATGCAAAACTAATGTTTCAATATCATCATATCCAGAGATACACACACTTATATATTTATCTATATATATATATATATATATACAGAAATCTATGTCAAACTGTTTGCTCCGACTTTTCCAATCGTTTGCAGTTTGTAGCGGAAAAAATGCTACAAAATGTCTTTTGTTCAAAAATGAAATGTTGTCAGTTAGAAGCCATCTTTTGTTATCGATACGCATATGATTGATGCCGCATTACGTTGATTGAAAAGTCTATTGAATTGGATTTCTGCATGCATCAAGAAAAAGCTTTTAAGTTAATCGATATTTTGCTTCTTCTCGCGTTTGTTATTTGATTTTTGAGTACATTTCGTTGCCTTTTGGCTTAGCAATTAATGCAATATTCTACACACACCTAGACGCACACACACATATAGCTAACAGCTGGGCCTTCGAGTGTTTGGCACAAACGTGACTTGAATGCCTGTTTATCTTATTGTTAGGCGTAGTCTGAATATTAATCTATTATATATATTGTACATATATGTTTTGATTGCTGCACACAGACAAGCACACTCGCACACACACAAACTTGTACATTTCATATTTGTATTTCTTTTGAGATAATATTAAATGTATTATGATCTAATCCCTGTTGCATTTGCATTTGCAAATCTATTCACAGGCCGCTTCGCCGCGCTGGGAGCCACAAATAGCCGTACTCTGCGAAGCCGGACAAATCTATCAGCCGCAATATCTATCCGAGGAGGGCCGCTGGGTAACGGATCTGACCAAGAAGACAACGGGCGCCACATGTTTGCGTGATAAAATGGATTTGCTTGATTACTGCAAGAAGGTAAGTGAATAGAAGTGAAAGCAACATGGGGCAAGGATTGCGTTCCAAATTGAAATCCAGTTGAAATCATTTTTCCGTCTCCAAGGGGGTGGCGAATGGTTGGTTGGGGGTGTTTGTAATGTGCTGCCCTGATTGAATTGAAGCCGCATGAAAATTGCTATTTGCATTCACTATTCCATTTACTTTGTATATGAAAAGTGCGCAGAGATTGCGCATACGCCACGTGCAACCCCGCGCGCTGCAAAATGTAATTTTATGGCCACGCTAACGCTCAAGTGGCTAGCCGCAAGCTCTAGCAGTAGCTGTCAGCCACCCTCCCCCTGCACCCCCCACCCACCAGCCTCATGCACCGCCAAATCCTCCCCTTCACTCGATGTGGCCAACATGCAAAAGTCTCTGCTGCAACATGAAAGGCAATAAATCAAAAGTGGCAGCAACAAGCAGGAACTTATCGCTCGGTTGTAGTTAGCTGCACTATAAAGTGGAGTCTGCGGCATGTGTGTGGAGCGTGCAACAGCAGCGGCAACAATTTAATTTGCGTCGCGTTGAAAGCGTTTGCGTTTGCATTGAGACAACATTAAACGACACTTAATTAATTTTCCATTAATGTACGCTTTTTGCCTTTTGCTTTTTGCCTTTTGCTTTTTGCTTTTTTCTTTTCGCTTTTCACTTTTTACTTTTCTCCTTCATCCAACAATCTGTCGCTCACACATCACGCATACGCCGCGTACGCCAGCCCTCATAAATTGGCAAGCCTTTGGCATTTTTAATTAAATTTCCATCCCCCCAACCTCCACCCCTCCTAGCTACTGGCTAATTTGGCTCCACAATGGAGCCGCGGCGACAGTGTTAAGTGAATTGTTGTCCCCTTCATTGCAATCAAAGAGCGTCGATTGCATTCATATTTGCGCTCGAAGACTGTGTGAATGCAATATGCAAATATATTTGCGATATACATATACATATATGCAATTTGTTTACTGAGAGAAATTGTTATTGTTATTGTTGCTTTTGTAGTTGTTGTTGTTGCTGCTGCTGTTTTGCAATTGATTTCTGCCATATACACAACAATTTCATTTCCTTTGCTTCACGATGGCGACAGACTGAAGACTTTTCCAGAACAGCAAGGTATAAGCCGATTAAAGCACTGAATTCGGTCTTCAAATTGGGTAACCAAACATAAAATGTTTGGGACTTATCACATAACATTGAAAGGATGCTTCGTATGAGTCCTGCGAGTCCTGTCAAAACTGTCGCATTTGATTTCGGCACGCAAATGTGTTGCGACCTGCTGCTGTGGCTGTCATTTAGCCACAACATAAATCAAATTACACATACACACAGACACACACATACATACATACACATACACACACACACACATACATACATACACATGCATACATACATTCATATTTTCATATGTGTGCGCGGCTTTGTGGTAAACATTTTATTGGCTTTACATTTGCATTTTATTTTCGTGTGCCTGCCTGCAAATTACGTTGTACTTGAATTCACAATCAAGCGTATTTTCTTTCATTCTTTCTCCATGGCTGCCATATTTCATAATTATGTTAATTTTTGTATTATGGTTAATTTATGTGTACATGTTACTGATGACAAACACCTCACCCTATCAAAATGCCTCGAATGCAAATTGTAATGAATTGCAATATTCCCGTTATTATTGAAACCATAACAAACAGACAGTTCCAGGGAAACCAAAAATATCCATGAATGCGAGAACAATGCAAATATAAATTCAGAGAAAAACATAGGAAATTATTTTGGCATTACAATACATAAGGAATTATGCATTGATTTGATGCAAGCTTTTAATGAACTTTGTCTTTCAGCAGACAAGAAGTAAGAAAACGCTAGTCGAGTGTGTTCGACTAAAAGATACCCAGTGCTGTTGTTTAGAACATTCTATCTGCAAAACTTAGTCTTTGCCCATCATACACTAGTATGATTTATTTTTAATGAGTATTGGCTAATTCTCTGCGTGATACCTGATATATTGTTTGTACGTATTTTACAATACATTTCTATTGTATGTGAATTCCATGATCAATTGTTTGCATGCGATTGAAAACAAAAGCGGACAGTAATAAAGGAACTTAATTAAAGGACGACATTCAAACGTTGTGTCTAGCTGCGCTGCAAATTAGAAGAGCAAAAATATTTTCAAATCAAAATGTACGAAATTCAACAGAAATTATTCAGCGCAACACAAAGTAAAATACATTTGAATGCAATGTAGAAATGCGTATGCGATTTGATCCCATTGATTGGACAGCAATTCAACTCCTGGTGGCAAGCAATAACAATAATAACAAAGGATGCCAGCACAACATGGCGTATGCGTTATGAGCAATGGAAGGAGTCTGCGTTTCATTTGAGATGCAGCAACAGGACTCGAAATATTTGCCTATTGCAATGATTGCTGATGAGACCGACGCACACGCAGCGACAACAACGATGACAAAGTGCCAGAGCCTCACAAATCCCAGCCATTAGAAAATGGAGGGTTGCACGCTCCTTTCTTTTTCCTTGTCCAACTGCCAGCAACAGCCAGCAACTGCCAGCAACTGTTTCACCTGCCTGCTGATGATGTTTCACGTACACACAATTTTCAATGCGTGCCTTTCATTCAGCTTGGGCTTTGCTTTTGACTACGTTCTCAATATCATAAAAAGTGCGTCACTAACGAATCCTCCCTGGGAGACTGGCAGAGAAAACAAAGACTATAAGTCCTTAAAGATGTTGGACTAAGCTACGTTTCTCTCTATATAACTTAAGTGCTGTTGAAATCCGCTTATAAACATAATCACAAGTCTCTTTATACGTACATATATACAATGTGAAACGCATTGAAGACAAAAGTTTATATTAGATCTATTCAATATTTTTTTAAAAATTGTGTTTAATTGTTCAATTGTTTGTTTAGTTATGCAAAAATCAATAATCAAAGCTGAAATTGTTTTTGGCTAACAGCAAGCAAAAAAAAAAAAATAAGAATATAAAAGAGAGCGATAGAGAGAGCATTTTTCTTTTATACAGATATGCACAATTTGATTATAAACCTTTTATGATGGGCATGCGAGTATATACAAAAACAAAAAAAAAAAAATGTAAAAAAATACATAAAAGCGTATTCAAATCGAGCTTCGGTGGCCATTAATGTCAAGCGTGGAGCAAAAAGCCAAATTGATGTCGCTCCGACGTGGCAACCAAATTGCATTTGCTGCAAGGCACACAGCCCGCTGCTTGTGTGTGTGTATGTGTGTGCGTGTGTGCATTTCTTAAACACTTGCTTGCTTTTTAATTTGGCTATTTTCATACAGAGGGCGACAGTGTCCTGACCCCAAGCAAACAGACATACGCATACAGCGGAACGTTTACGCTTACGTTATTTACACACAGCCTTCACACACCCACACGCACACACACACACGCACCACACACCCCTACACGATGACAGTCAAGCAGAGGATGTGGCACATTCATATCGCTCTTCACTTCACTCATTCGAATCGCAGTTGCCGCTGAATTGGAATCAATCCTTTTTACGCCAAATAAATCAAGCCGCACAAAAGTATGCTACACATTTTTTGCATTCTTTTTTTTCAACAGTCGTTCAAAATTTTGATGGCGGTCGCAAAAAGAAATTAATTAAAACAGTAAAAGCAAAAAGTGAACTTGTTGTCCTTTGTGATTGTTGTTGTTACTGCTTGTTGTTGTTGATTGTTGCTGTTGTTGTTGGACTCGTTGCGCTTTTTGAGTACACCACAGCTCCAAGTGCAGCAGAACAAATTCATTTATGTATATGCATATTTAAATGCTTGTTTGTGTGCGTTTCACTCTGTGTTGATTTCTCTCTGTAGTTTTATTTATTTTATTTTTTTCATTTTTTGCGCCTTATTTCGGTTTTTGTTTCGCTGTTTGCCATTCAAATGGAAATTAATTAATTTGCAGCTGCTTTACGGCAAAGCGCACAACCAAAACCGCCAGCCAAACATGTGGTTACCTTTACCTGGACATCGCCTCAGGACAGCATGTGAAAATGTGCAAAAGGGGGCGTGGTTGCATGGGAGCATGTGACACAGGGTATCAAAAATTCGTTTCTCCTTTCTAATTGTTTGCACAGTCACAATTCAGTTGTTTTTGCTGTTGTGTTTGTACTCTTGGCTTGTTGTAATAGGCCCAATTACATATTCCAGGCCAAGCTTTTGCTGTTGCTGTTGTTGTTGTTGCTGTTGCTGTTGTTGTTGTTGTTAATGTTGTTGTCGTTGCATTGAGCATTCATTGATTTTTGACCACTCTACAAATGCGAACGCATCTATCAAATATTTATTTAAAATTTGCATTCTACAACTATGTTGTATAATATCCCGAAGTTTGCAAATTCTATTCAGGCATTTAACTTATTCATTAGCTTTGCATCCTAATTGAGTGCCTTCTAAATGTGCATTTAACACAATTTTCTTCGAGCATTTTAATATTCAATTAGCTTGAAGGCATCCGCTTGTATAATCTTTGCTTTCATTAAATTAAAACGCAATTTACTTAACTGCAAAAGTCAATTTCACCTTTAAATGTCGTTATAATTTTCATTTGACTTTGAAATTGATTTGACATTTGGATTTTATAATTATTTACACTATTTACTTCAGATATTAACTTGTAAGAAATATGTTTTTACAATAGAAACGGTTCGTTTAATCATAATTCAATACTGCAAAATGAAGCTTTAATTTACTTTACATAAATTTATCATGAAAAGTCAATCGATATGCAACGACAATCTCGAATCTCATTTGCCTGCAGGTTGCATGAGCTGAAATCAAAGCTCAAGCTGAAGGTTGCAAAAGGTTGCAAAATGTTAACTGGATAATAAGCTATTGATACGGGAAGCTAATGAGGACAAACAATGATATGAATAGCTGGTCGCTTCAACGGTTCATATGGCTCAGAGTATTCAATTACAAAACCATTCCTATTAACGTTATGATCGAAGCTGGCAGATTCGTTGCCTCGCCTCCAAACCAGTTAATGAGATTATGTGGCAAATGCGCTTTTGAATGTGTGTGTGTGAGTGTGAGGTGTAGGTGTAGATGTGGGTCGTGGCGCTTCCCATCCCAGCTCTATCTCCTGTTGCTTAGCGACCATCGAGTGTCCAGCTGAACTCTATTAGCAGCCAACAGAGACTGAGTCCTGCCAGTAAAAGCAGCTAATTGAATTTAGATGCGATTTATGTTTCAAAATGCAATTTACTCGCTTTAATGGCAGCCCCCCACACACACACACACACTCTCTCACACTCACAAACATGTTTGTATATGTGAAACAAGGCTGCGCGTCTTAGGTTAAAGATAATGTAAAATCGTTAATTCAACCGCCATTAAATTGTCCGCATGCATTAAAGGCATTCAATGCAAAAGCATTTCAATACTTTATTTTGGCTTTGGGCACAATTTATGCTGCGATTATGAAGTTGGATGTTAAATGGAAAGGTCCTTCAGATGGGTGAGCACCAAATTAAAGTTTTTCTTCGCGTGTTCAGACGGCATTGCATAGTAGCACTTAATATAGACAATGAGGCCAATCAGACTCCAGCCTAGGGGCAGGCGATCGTTGAACATATCCATCATGTTCTCCACTTTGGCATCATCCAGCAGCCAGCTCCAATAGAGCGAAAGGAGGACAGTGAGCAGCAGCTGGACAACTAGCCAGATCACAACCTTTCCGGTGACCCAATCCAACAGATCTGCCAAGTAAATGGAACGCTGTGGTTGTCTATAAAGCAGGCGCATCAATAGAATGAAAAGCACCGAGAATATGGTTCCAGATATTATATGCATATTCTCTACAGATAGCTCCCGCTCGATGTGGCTGCCAGAGAACACGACCCAAGAGAGGCCCAGGGTGCGAACAAATTCCTCCAAGACTTGTTTTTCCATCTTGAAGATATGGAAACGGAATCTATAAAAAAAAATTAAAATTTTTGAAGACGAGTGTACAAATTTATTTCAACTGCCAGACTTGAGACACACGAATCAAATGATTTATTCAAGTTTTAAAAACTTTATTTACATTTTTGTAGCCTACTTTTTAACAGGGTAACTTCAAGGGCAAAATTTGTCTTTCTAATTCATTAGCAATTTATTTCAAAAGTTTAGCGCGTATATTTAAGCAAACTTTCATTTATAAAGTAAGTTTCTTAATCTTAAGATGTCAGACATTGCATTTCTCTGAGAGAGAGTGAAAGAGAAAGGTAGAGATAGAGATATAGATAGAGATAGAGATAGAGATAGAGATAGAGACAGAGATAGAGATACAGATACAGATACAGATACAGATACAGATACAGATACAGATACAGATACAGATACAGATACAGATACAGATACAGATACAGATACAGATACAGATACAGATACAGATACAGATACAGATACAGATACAGATACAGATACAGATACAGATACAGATACAGATACAGATACAGATACAGATACAGATACAGATACAGATACAGATACAGATACAGATACAGATACAGATACAGATACAGATACAGATACAGATACAGATACAGATACAGATACAGATACAGATACAGATACAGATACAGATACAGATACAGATACAGATACAGATACAGATACAGATACAGATACAGATACAGATACAGATACAGATACAGATACAGATACAGATACAGATACAGATACAGATACAGATACAGATACAGATACAGATACAGATACAGATACAGATACAGATACAGATACAGATACAGATACAGATACAGATACAGATACAGATACAGATACAGATACAGATACAGATACAGATACAGATACAGATACAGATACAGATACAGATACAGATACAGATACAGATACAGATACAGATACAGATACAGATACAGATACAGATACAGATACAGATACAGATACAGATACAGATACAGATACAGATACAGATACAGATACAGATACAGATACAGATACAGATACAGATACAGATACAGATACAGATACAGATACAGATACAGATACAGATACAGATACAGATACAGATACAGATACAGATACAGATACAGATACAGATACAGATACAGATACAGATACAGATACAGATACAGATACAGATACAGATACAGATACAGATACAGATACAGATACAGATACAGATACAGATACAGATACAGATACAGATACAGATACAGATACAGATACAGATACAGATACAGATACAGATACTGATACAGATACAAATATTTTGGAGTTGGTTGTATCTCACATATTCCAGCTAAGAAACCTACAAAAATTGAATAGAGTATCTGGCAGTCGAGCACGCTCTGTGCATTGCCAATTAATAACAACACAAATATATAGTGGTATATGCTCCACTTATATAAATTATAAACAATCCAAATATGAAGCATATACATATTATCAGAAATTATTGATTACGTAGCTGATGTTCTTTTTTCTCCCTTTTTTTCACATACGTAATCGTTATAATGGCAAAGCTTATGTAATCAAAAAAATCCATGGAAGCACTTTAAACAGACCCTTGTGGGCTTTTACCGTTAGTCGTACCAGAATATGAGCTACGAGAGCCCTTGTCTATTAAATTATAAATTGTTTTGCCTAATGACTGACAGCAGTTTGATTCGCTTATTAGATTTGAACTGCGCAGTCAATACGCTAATAAGCTATAAGCCATCAGTATAACCAGCTTTCCATTTGAGTGCTTCGAGTGGGCGTAAATGAATAAAAGCAAAATGTGACGAACGAATGAATGACTGAATGAATGAATGACTGAATGCATGAATGAGTGAATGAATGAGTGAATGAATGAATGAATGATGAAGGTGCTTCTCCATTTGCAGCTGCAACACGCGCTTCTTTCTGCTCTCTGTAATTGGTCCTTGACTCGAGTTGGCAACAAATTGTTGGCGCTCTTAACTCTCCACCCTAAGTTGATCCAATTGGCTTATAGAAAAACACATACACACACAGCTTGTTTGTTGCATTTTTCTTCTGAAATTTAATAAGCGTATACACATGTGCACATATGCTAATGTATGCGTGTGTGTATATATATGTGTGTGTGTGTGTGTTATGCTTATAATTAAATGCTGTGTGGCCATTGAAACTCACTGAACAGGCAAAAAGTAGTTTAGTCGTGTTCACCCAGTAGTCAACGAGCCATTCAAAGCACCACACACACACACACACACACACACACACACACATACACAAACAGAGACACGACTATATATCAAAGCTAAATATAGTTGGCCGATACACAGAAGCAGCAGCGAGATAAATAGATAAGCATAGAAAGAGACTCTGGCACTCACATACATTAGGCCACAACTAACAAATGGGCCTGGGCCTAGGTCCGCGGTTCACGGTCCATGGTCCACGGTCCTGGACCTGCTCCTTAAATGTTGCCAATATTGCAAACTACGAATGGGGGCAGAGTGGGGGAGAGGGGAAGTCATATGACCCTGCCCACAATTGTGCAGCGGCCCAGTCTTAATTCAATTGTTTGTTACGTTGCCAAAGCATTTAGGGCTAAATGCCTGCTAACACAAAATTCCCATTAAAGGTGATGTATTGCACATGTACACAGACATCCATCCGTCCCTATACATACAAGTCAACATATACACATATATGTATATATACGTATATACATATTTGCGGCGCAGATGGAACAGGGAATGCGGAATTCGACAGTTTGCGGTTAGCTGTTTGGATGTCGTTATCCAGCTATGGAATCGCCTTGTCTGTATAACAGTTTGGTTAGAGTACAGACAAACATATTCATCGACAGTATAACAGTTGATTGAGTTGTAAGTTCAACAGAGAGCACCTTTCTATGGGATTTTAATAAATTTGCTAGCTGTTTGGATGTCGTTTGTCTGTATAACAGCTTAGTTAGAGTCCAGTCAAACATATTTATACTACAGTATAACAAGTATAACAGTTGAATATGTTGTAAGTTCAACAGACAACAGCTTTCTATGCGATTTTAATAAATTTGCTAGCTGTTTGGATGTCGTTTGTCTGTATGACAGCTTAGTTAGAGTCCAGTCAAACATATTTATACTACAGTATAACAAGTATAACAGTTAAATGAGTTGTTAGCTCAATAGTACACTCGACAGCGCCTCTCTATGCGATTTTCATAAATTTGCTAGCTGTTTGGATGTCGTTATCTAGCTATGGAATCGCCTTGTCTGTATAACAGTTTGGTTAGAGTACAGTCAAACATATTCATACGACAGTACAACAGTTGAATGAGTTGTAAGTTCAACAGAGAGCACCTTTCTATGTGATTTTAATAAATTTGCTAGCTGTTTGGATGTCGTTTGTCTGTATAACAGCTTAGTTAGAGTCCAGTCAAACATATTTATACTACAGTATAACAGTTGATTGAGTTGTAAGTTCAACAGTATACTCGACAGCGCCTCTCTATGCGATTTTCATAAATTTGCTAGATGTCCTTTGTCTGTATAACAGTTAAGTCAGACAGCAGTCAAGCAAATTCAAACTACTCTTTAACAAGTAAAACAGTTGAGTAATTCCATAAGATACAGGTAAAATATTTATCTCCTACTTAACTGTAAGTTCAACAGCATAACTGTAAATCGCATTTCTATATGATATGATTTTCATGAATTTAAGCAGTTTCCTGCGACTCTTTTGGTACCTTAAAAGAGGACAGGAGAAAGCGAAAGTAATAAATAAAATGTGCTGCAAAGAAGAAAAGCGAAAGAAAAAGGAAAAAATTGCTTGCACGCAAAAAATCTTTAAGAGAGTGACATGTTAACCAAACCCCGACGATTGTATATAGAAAAGCATAAAGATTGCTGAACTAAATTAACTAATGATAGGGTCATAAACAGGTGTTGAATTGCGTAAGGTAAGGCAACAAATTTGTACCACACAGCGTATACGTAATTTAGCCAGCGGCCATTTAAAAGTGTAACCGAATGCCGGACCAACAACGCATGTCTAACCGAGCTTGAATAACACTCACGCACAGATACACACACACAGCCAAAGAGAGAGTGAGAGCGAGACAGAAAGAGAGACAGAGGGAGAGAGAGAGCGAGAGAGAGAGGGGATATAAAAGAGAGACAAGTTATAATATGTTTGTTTAGCCTATTTGACAGAAAATGACTTTGTGACACAAAAGTTTGAACTGAGAAAAACAACAGACAAGCCAACAAACAAATGGAAATAGAACAACATTTGGCCTTTTACCCGCATTGTTTTTAAAAGTGTGTGTGTGTGAAGGTGTGTCTGAGTTTGTGTATGTGTGTGTGTCTGAGTGTGTGTGTGTGTGTGTGTGTGTGTGAGGGTGTGTGTTTGTATGTCTGTGAAACGTGGCAAAGGAGAAATTATTTTTACAATTTCAATGTCAACGCGCTGAGAAGCAAACACGCGCGAAGGCCGAGTGCAAAGATTCTCTGCTGTTGGGGCTGTTGGGGCTCGGCAGCGGTCACTGGTGGTTGGCCACAGGCCTTTGTGGGTGCCTAACTGTTGGCATGGGTAACGGTAAAGGTGGCTTTAACTGTAGCCGTAGCTGTAGCTGTAGCTGTAGCTGTAGCTGTAACTGTAACTGTAACTGTAGCCTCCCAGCGTTAACGTTGACTGAACTAAAAATACGTAAACGCGAGTTCAAACTGTGGTTTGGCTGGTTAGAAGGGTGGTTGGGAGGTTGGCTGGTTGGGTGGTTGAGTGGTTGGGCTGTGTGGTTTTGGTGGGTTAACTTAAATTACAACTAGCTCAGCGGCGTATGCAAACAAATGCCGCTGGGCGCCTAACCACGCCTCCACGAACTTAAAGGCCAAAAGCGAACAAAACTGTGTATGAAAATTTCGAAATTGAAAATGGAAAGCAGAAGAAAAGAAAACCTTCAATGGGGAAATGCGGATAGGAAGTTGCCAGCGCACGCATAAAGTGTGGCAGTGGCAGCAAGAACTGAGAGCCTAAAGCCAAATGTAGCAGCAGCAGCAGCACGACCAGTTAGAGGTGGAGCAGTGGGAGGCATGCCTCGCGCCAATGCCGCATTAAAAAATCATTTTCAATAACGCGTTTGGCTACAAACATACACACACACACACATACACACACAAGTCGATTGTTTGCACTCCGCGCTGGAGGCGTGGCCAGCTAACAAATTTCACTGGATAAAAGCCAAAAAAAAATATTTAAAAAAAAAAATACCGCCAACTGTCAGCTGCAGGCGCTGAAAATGTAGGCGTGGCCCCTCAGCGCCTCGCAGTATGCAATTATTTTTCGAAAGCCAATTGAATGGGAGTCGTCGTCGAGTGGCTCGTGCGTCAAGGCCAATTTTGAATTATTTATGCACTAAGGCTTTCCAAAAAGACCTCCCAAATTCATAGCGTAATCAACTCAATCAATCAATCAATCAATCAATCAATCAAATTTGCTATAGTTGAGCAATTGCCACTGTCTAGCCGAAAAGACGAATGCCATAAAATTGTCTGCTAAATGAAATTGGTAACGAAACAAAGATTCATAATATACAAATCGATAAATGTATACATATATATGTATGTATATAGACAGATATATATACATACATACATATATATGTATAACAAGTTTATATATATGGAACTTTGGCATCAAGGACAACGCACAATCTGTTGCCCGTTGCTATTTGTTGTCGTCAATGGCCGCCATTTTGTGTTCAATATGTAGCTGCTGCTGCTGCTATTGTTGTTGTTGTTGTTGTTGTTGTAGTAAATGTTTTGTGTCAACTGCTGTTTGTTTGTTGTTTCAATTGCTATTGTTGTTGTTAGATTGAAACTTGTCTAATTGCATTGCTCAAGGATAAGCGCATGTACAGTTAACAATAGAAAAACACGCGTGTTCTCTCTGTGGCTGTGTGTGTGTGCAAAGGACAATAGAGAAAATGTCAAGTTTAATTGTTTGTCTGTCATTAGCGCACACACACACACACACACACACACAGAATCACATGGGAGCCGCGCATTTTGCTAATTTTATACAATTAAATTTGCTTTTCATTTTACCCCACATCCAAGTGGCTGTGTATGTGTGTGTGTGTGTGTGTGCTTATGGAAACAAAAGAATCAAATTCTGTTACAATAAGTTGCGCTGCGTGTGTATTTGTGGCAAGCTCTCTCGAGCGAAGCACTTAAACAGCCTCACGCTCGGTTGAATATGTTTTGATTAAGCCAAGTATAACGAACACATTTTAGCCAAGCCCGGGCCGTGCCGTGCCGGGCCGGTCCGGGCCAGGCCAGCACGAGGTGGCTCCAAGCGGGTGGCTTGCGCGTTGCAGGGCCTGTGGCAGGACACCCAAGAGCCCAGTCGGAGCCTACAGTTCTTTCCACCTTTCTCCCTCTCTCTTTCCCTCACTCTCTGGCATATACGTGTGAAAGTGTTTGTGTATGTGTGCGCTTATTTGTGTGTGTGTGTGTGTGTGTGAATGTTGGTTTTCGCATTCGGTTGGCACGTTTATATACTCCAACGACCAAACAAATGACGGCCTCAGAGTCACCCACAGGCAGCATCAGCAACAGCAACAGCACCAACAACAACAACAACAACAATAATAAAAGTAACAGCAACAACAACAATAACAACACCGAATGCCGCTGGTCAGGCTGAGGCCGTTGTGTGAATGACGCCGACGTCGCCGTCGCTGCTTGTGCTTCTGCTGCTGCTGCTGCTGCTGATGATGTGCGTTTTTACATTTTCCTTTAAATGGCAACTTAGCGGGTGGAGGCTGAAGGGTGCAATGGAAGGGGGGGGGGTGAAGGAGGTGGGGCTAAAGGGGTGCCCCGCATATCAAGTCGCACGCACGCTATCGCAGCGGCAACCAAACACCGTACGCACAGTGGGGCAATCAATTTCGCAGTCCGGCTGTTAGACGCGATAGCACAGATTAAGCTGCCAGCCGATGGCCTGTAGAACAGTTTTGTTAAGCACTTTATGGCTGCCAATTGTGCTTTAAATTTCGATTGAGTGAAGCAAACATGAAGTGTTACAAGTATGCTTGGCTAACCAGAGCAAACTGTTATACTAATTAACTCAT
Source organism: Drosophila pseudotalamancana (assembly GCA_037075185.1). Taxonomy (NCBI): domain Eukaryota; kingdom Metazoa; phylum Arthropoda; class Insecta; order Diptera; family Drosophilidae; genus Drosophila; species Drosophila pseudotalamancana. The sequence goes on along the minus strand of JBAMCK010000693.1, from coordinate 390,478 downwards.
GTATTCTCTAGAGGCAGCCTAGCTAGACTTTATATATTGGCTGAGCAGAGAAAATTGTTATACTAAGTATGTTTTAAAATAACAGAAGCAAATTAATATATATTAGAGAATTCAACAATCAACCACACATACAAAGTAAAACATTGCTAAGCTGTTATACAAATTAACTGTTATAAGTGTGCGTGTCGGATAGCAAGCAAGCAGATATTTATATAGAGAAACATTTCTCAACTGGTATAAAAATTAATTGTTGTAAGTGTTTTAAACAGATTGCAAACTGTCATACTAAATAGGTTGCGATAAACTGTTATACTAACAAACTCTAGAAAGAACAAAGTAGAAATTCCTTTTTCTATTCACAGAGCCTATAAATTGCAGATAAAGAGTAAAACAGTGATAAACTGTTATACATAGTAACTGTTATAAACTTTGCTAAACTAGATATTTATACACATAATACAACGAACTTATTTTATTC